>SPJY01007880.1:327918-416764 GCA_005191435.1 Raddia distichophylla | reverse complement strand
CCAGGAGTCTTTCTAGAATTTGAAATGCTCGCCATTACCAATAACAACCCGGGTGGAGGCTCTGAAAAGGGCAAGGTCTGCCGCAGTGAACGGGATAGCATCCGTGGAGCTCAAAGTACCATCGAAACGCCAATTATTCCAAAGCCAGCGAAGGCGGAGTGCTCTACCAAAGCGGTGAAGGTCCAGAATGCCCAGTCCCCCTAGATCTTTTGGTCCGCACACACAGCCTCCCAGTTCACCAAGCACTGACCACCATTGGCCTGTTGATTACCGGTCCACAGGAAGGACCGTCTAAGTTGATCAATCTTTCTGATTACCCATTTGGGAAGAGGGATGAAGGCCATGAGATATGTCGGGATGGCAGAAAGAACCGCTTGAACAAGGACAAGGCGTCCGGCCTTGGAAAGAAACTTTCCACGCCAAGGGGAAAGACGGCCCGCGATCTTGTTCAGAAGGGGCATGAAGTGGATCTTGCGAAGCTTACGAAGGTGCAAGGGCAACCCTAAGTAAGTGCAAGGGAACAAGCCTCTCCGGCCAACAAAGGATGCAAGGGTGGCATCCAAGTCGATCCCATCGCAGCGGATTGGGTAGACCAAGCACTTGGTCTTGTTCAAGGTTATGCCAGAAGCTGCCCCAAATCGTGGCTCCGACTTTACTACCTTGCCAGAAGGCTTCTACATTTTGCGTTGGCGGGCTGTTCTCTGACCTCAAAATTCGTATGGAGCAATGGAACATAGGCTTGCTTGATTTGACACTGAAAACTTATGCTTGTAGGAACCAGGAAGAGCAGAGGCTGACTTTGGCAGGTATGATGTCAAGACAGTTTGTGCGTACCATCTACATTCTCTTCTCGAGAAGCGAGATCCCAATAGCTCAAGAAGATCAAGAGATCATGGATCTCGCAGACTTATCAACTTCCCCTTCCAGAGTGGTTCACCGAGGAGGATCTTGCTATGTACACATCCCTCTATGAGAAATCCGGTTTTCGATATCCATTGGAGATGCCATACAGGTAAACACAACTTAATTATGTGGCATTGTCATAACCAGGTAGCTAATAATAGTGGGTTCATTGGTGTTTGACAAAAAAAATATACGTATGCTACATCGCTACATTTGGTAGGTCTCTTCACAAGAGGCAGCCAATTGAAGATCCAAAATTCCATGTCCCAGTGTTTGTTGTCATGGGGTCGAGGCCGTTAATTATGCGAGACGGCAAGTTTGCACCGGACCTGAAGATCACCTACATCCCTGAAGGAAGCCATTTCGTGCAGGAGCAGTTCCCAGACAAGGTGAACGAGCTACGCATTAGCTTCTCGAAGGACCATCCTTTGCCTGGACAGATGGTTTTCAATTCTTCACTGGTACTTGATCTCGCAACACTGTACAATTAGCATGGTATGAATATGTACGAGGGATTTGTTGTAACACCCCGGCCCAATCAGAGCCCAAGATGCTACTTACGTCCTTAATCTCTGCAAAATTTCGACAGCACCTCCCCTATAATTTGGACATATCCACTCAGCAGACAAAGAAACATAATTTATAATATCAGATTTGTGATGGTGATGGTATGTTTCAACAATCAACAGTGAACTATACTACATGCATGCTCATATATATTTGCCACTGGAAGGTGAGGCCCGACCGCGAGCGTGAGCTCGCCTGGGAGCTAGGCTGGTCTCCTGTTATTCTCCAACTACAACAACCCCTCCATCTACAAACACATCATCGATAAGAGTTCCTAATTAAGACTAGTCAAGATCACCATGCACGACAACGCGACCTAGAAAGCCGGCACTGCTGCAGCGGCTGCGCCACCCTAGTGGAGCGGAGCCTGTGGCAAAGTGGATCTTCCTTCACTGCTTCCTCTGTGTACGTACGTGGTCGGCGACCTAAGGACCAGGCGGCGCCGGAGGCCGTAGGGACGTGGATCTAGAGGCGTTGCTCTTTACGGCGGCCGGTGCTAGTGCTGGACTGGTGGTATCGTCATGGTGCGGACAACAACTGATGGAGGCCGGATCTAGCTCGAAGTTTTCTAGATTTAGCAATGTTATCCGAGGCGCTAGGGGCTAGGTGGGCGAAGAGAGGCCCAGGCGAGGCGCTAGGCGTCATCTAGGCGGTCAAACTGATATACGATATATGTAAGATGTTAAGAGGATAGCTATATTATTTCAAAGGAATTCTTCAATATAATCATGTCATAATTATTATTCCCTATTTAAAACCACACTAAATCATCAACTACGGAGATACTAATCTTTGAACCTCCTATTTGCTGTGTAGGACCACCAACGCTAGTTGACCGCCAAGATCACTGCCTAGGCCCTAAACGGGGCAGAAGGCCACTACCTAGTGTCTATTCATCGCCTAGGGGGTCTAGACACCACGTGGGGGAACGGTGATGTAACACCCCCTCAAACCCTGAGCCGGAATGTTACTAAGTTTACTAGCTACCAAAAAATTTCGACAGAGCCTCCCGTAATAATCTCTATATCCATAGAGTAAAATATTGCATCATAGTTCCACATAAGACTTATGTAACAGAGTATCATAAACGCACATTAAACATACTATCTGTCCTCAAGTTCACCTTATAAGTAAGAAACTTCCATGCTTGGGTCCACGCCCAATAGACTTACCATAACCTTACAAGCACACAAGCATAATAACCAACATAAAGCACAGCACTTACAAGCCTTGGTTACCACATACATACACACCATAAGGGCACCAACACAACATACAACCATATGAAAGTATTAACTTAGATCACTAATTTTATGTAGGTAATTAAGGTCTGGTGCTAGTGATGTGAACAAAGGTGCACTACTCCCACCCCGGCTAATGGTTTGAAGTATCACCTAAAAACAACAAAGTAAGGGTGAGTACATGTCTCAGCAAGTACATAATTAAACAAAGGACAATAATTAACAGAGGTCGTATTCAATTACCTTCTCACGCTCAACTCAACCCGGAGCCACATCACAATCATCACATGCTCATCTCAACATCTTGAAAATAAAACTACATGGATCTTTTCCATTGCATATACTGGTATAGCAGAGTGTCCACCTGTCGGTGACCCACTCGACCCATGTCCCTTCCGTATGGGGGGCCAATCCTCCACTCCCGTGGAGTCCCTACAGAGGTCCCCACCATCATGGAGCTCCTACCTCTGCAGGATTTTCACTCAGGGTTCCTGGGTTAGGACACGAGACATCCTCACCGGCCTCACCCATGGCTTAACGACTAGCCTTATGCCCTTTTTCAGCAACCTGGCCCGATGCACATGAATGCAAGTAATAAAACATATAACGCCACTTACCAATCTTTGCTGGCAAACCATGCACATGAATGCAAGTAATAAAACATATAACGCCGCTTACCAATCTTTGCTGGCAAACCATACACATGAATTTCATATGACAAGTTCATGCACATAGAGGGTGTTGATTTAATATCAGTGTCCGATCTTCATGCCGAGTTAACCTTTCTATTAGGTGTGACATGCTTGCTTATCATTTTTAGGTGTTCATCCATATCTACTTTTTTTTTTTGTCTCAGGACAATGGATTTCAGTTGCTAGGTTGGTGAGGAGTGTGATTTTATTACTGATGTACGACAAAGGAGTGAATTCCTAATAGTACCGCCTTTTGGCAGACCGATGGTCTTTGGATGCCAATTGATAGTTTTAGTACCATTACATTTATACTGAAGGTTGTAGAGTGTCCATATTTCCTCGTTATAACAAGTTTGCTATCTAGCCAACAGGACCTACAAGGCAATACTATGTGTTTTATTGAAGCTACTAAATTTTGTTATAGTCAATGGTAACTCTCTCTGTCTCTGTCTCTCTCTATTACTGAATATTTCATTCTTCTGATACGGAGTAATATACTTAAATTGTACGAATTGAATTCTTGGGCCATGGTTATGGGGCTAGGGGTGTGCGAGGATTTTTATTTCTTCCGTTACAACGCATGGCCATATTCGCTAGAGATTTTTCAAGTATGCATCTTAACATACTATCTAAGTAATATTTGATCCGATCGGGACTTTATATGACAATACAATTTTGTATGGTTTGTATTTGTATTGGACGCTATTGGTATCCATATCCGGCGGTAAGGCACTATTGGTATATTTGGCACTAATCCGTATCCATATATACCTGATCCGTTTACATTGCTGAGTCTGAGTCTGAGTCTGTTTTTTGTTTACCAATCGATCTGTTCTTTCCTTCCATATATATAAAGAAAAACACAAATAAATAGTAGGGTTTCTGTTGAGACAACACGGGGACGGGGGTACTTGGGTACTAGAGGACGACGTGCGGCTGGGCGTCCGGGTAAGGTAAGCTTGATCGATCCTCCTCCTTCTCCTCGTTCTCTCGCGCAGCAGGCATCAGGCATCAGGCGGAGCCAGCAGAGATCGATCGCGGTGGAGATGGACGATCTGACGGACGACCTGCTCATGGAGGTGCTTGTGCGCGTCCCCGGCACGGTTGCCCTCTTCCGCAGCGCCGCGGTGTGCAGGCGGTGGCGCCGCCTCGTCGCCGACCTCCTGCTCCTCCGCCGCCGCTGGCCGGCTATCGCGCGGAACCCGTCCAACCTCGTCGGCTACTTCGCTGGGCCGGAGCGCGACGTCTTCGTCCCGGCGCCGCGGTCGGCCCTCGGCCCCACACGCTTCGTCCCGGCGCCACACGCCGCTCCCTCAGCTCCTTCGCTGGCCCGGAATCCGTGGGCTTGCTGTGGCCTCGCGGCACGGCCTTCTGCTGCTGCGCACCATCCCTGGGTATCACTATCACAGCCGCTTTGCCGTCGAAACCATCAGCTACACCAACCACTTCGTCGTGTGCCACCCATTCATGTCCGCCACCTGCCGCTTGCTCCCCAGGCTAGAGTGCCAATGGCTGTTCATGGACCTCGAACACCAACGGTATGGCATTGCTATCCTAACTGCTGCGGACTTGTGTGTTGTGTTCATCCTCCTCCAGCTTCTTCAAACTGCTAGTCATCGGCATTGAGTGGAACGACCGTCGCCATTACAGTCTTTGCAGCCCAGAGCTCCCGCGCCGCCCACTCCTGTCGAAGACCGCCTCTCTGGTGAGCTTTCTGGCTCGCGCTCGCGCCATGAGTCTCGCCAAGTCCCTCTCTGACTTCCCCCTTCCAATCGTGGCTCAATTTGATTAGGAGCTAGGTGACCGCCCGTGCCGCCACCGCCCCTGCTCGGACGTCCACGACAACAGACCAAGCCAGATCGCTCATCGCGCCGCCGCATCCGGCCACCTCTAGCTCCAAGACCGGTACCAACGGGTGCGAGATGACATAAGGAGCACTTAAGGACTTGAATCACTCCAAATGATGCCCTGTAGCGCCCGGAAATCCTCCGCGAAGCTCGCGGCCTCCTGGCGAGAGGAAGACGATGACGGTGGGCCGTCAGATCTGCATCAGACGGCTCCGTTTAAACGTCAATCACTGCCGCTGACAGGCGGGCCACGCGCTCGCGCGCGCCCGCCCCGCGCGGCTGCGCTGCTGCCCATTTGAAGTTCGGCCGGCCAGAAAACGATTTTCCCTTTTCCGCATTTGAAATATTCCTAGAAATAGAAAACGATTTATTTAAAAATATAAAATGAGCTCAACAATTCCTAGAAAATTAGAGTAAATACTATAGATGCCACTGAACCTTAAACAAATATCAAAGACCCAACCTTCAGTGGAAATACTCTCTGTACACTTTTAACTAGCTTAATGGAGAGTTTTGATAATAATAAACAAATAGCAGAAATGAGTATAACAAGGTATTAAATAATTAGAGTCTAGATAAATATTCTTAAAAATTGAATACTTTAATATTCTCTGGAACATAAGAAAATTTATAAACACCTATTGTGTTCTTCCTTTTATATCTTTAATAATTAGATGATGACTTAGGTTAAGCATAATCTAAAGAGATATAACATGGAAGGAAAATAATGAATATAATACTGTTTTATCCTCACAGAAATATAATAGTAAATTTAATATTTTAAGGACAGCAATTCAATCATGCAACTTAAGTAAATTTTTATTTAAGTTCTAATCAATTAGTAGCTCTTGAATATGCGTATCATATGTCAAATTCTTATTTCATATATGAGACTATTAAGAGATAAATAATTACTATTTATAGACAAATGATATACTTAGGTTATTACTTCCATACTTTAGTGCCATGCATTCATAGCATGTAAACATTTTACGCAATTATACATGTATAAGTAGGTAACCGTTATACCGCGAAAGTTATCTAAAACTGACTCATGGGATTTCTTTGATAAGTACGTCCTAATGATTAGATTTACAGATCATAAGTACCCTAGCACGACGATAATTCATCATACACTGCATTCCATACATCGTATTTGTATTCATAGTCAACCCTAACTCATGTTGCATTTGTTGTTGTATTCGTATTTATTGGCTCTTGCTACTCAGAAGGAGACTTCGAGGACCCCGGTGTAACACCCCAGCCCAACCGGCTCGAAGTATTACTAACTCTACGAAAAATTACAAATTTCGACAGCATCTCACTAGATTGTACACTAATCCACAATCACAATATAATATATATACATAGGTATAATCAACTCCCAACATCAATATGTAATTAACGGTAAACTTAAAACCCACTCACGGGTCCAACTCAACAAAAGCCCATTACCTAAACCATCTACTCTTACCTTTAAGAATGGCGACGAAGACATTATGCAATAAACAAGTCCATTGTCCAACAATTGAAATAAATGTAAAGTTCCACACAAAGCAGGAATAATAAATGGTTCTCTAATTAGCTTAGGTAAAGATATCTAAATTTGCTAAGTCTTGGAATTAATTTAAGGTACGAGTGTGCTTGTGCCAAAAGGAACTGTGCTACGACCCCCTATGCATGTCGCCTTCAAAGATCACCTAAAAATCACATAAAAGCAAGAGTGAATATCGGAAAATACTCAGCAAAGTATATGTATAAACATAAAGGGCATCAAGATCTCTTCGACAATTACATTAAAAGAAAACAATTATTATATCAACCACTCCATAAAACTCACTCTCCAAGTTCTCGATGCAATGCAGTGCACATGCATCTGTACTGTGAGCTCATAGTGGTATAGCTATGTGCGCATCCGTCGATGCCACACCTTGCCCGTCCTTTTCAGGTAGGGACCAATTACTCCACTCCCATGGAGTGTTTACCAATTAAGTAGGACTTCAGAGCACTCCGTACTAGTCACTTTTGACTTTCTCACCGACCTCACCGGACTAGTCAAAAGTGACTTTCTCACCGACCTGACTCATATGCACATGATGCAACATGCTCTTCCTTCATACGGTCATCACACACTTCCATCATCACAATAAATATCAAACTACCCAATTTAATCAACATATAGCCATTAGAACTACTCATTCACAAATAAAGGTCTAAGAACATAACACAATCCGTTTAACATATACTTGCCTTTAACCGCGAGGATCTGATGAAGTGTAGATTGACACCGATCCACTCCAACAACTAACAAAGTGACAAGTCTCGATACAATACTCATTCAACAACGCAATAACTAAAGCTCCGTTGCACCCACTCCCGTATCTCTTTCGCCCAAAGCTCACTTAACAAAATCTAGGGCCAACGCTTTATAAAAACCTATGGTTACACTTTCTGGACAGCACTATTAAAATCGACGTTTCTCCCAAACCGCTTGACCGTTTCCAGCGTTCTTGTACTCGAAACGAAGCTAGAACATAGACGCACAATTTCTTTCATAGGACCAAACCCTGAATCGGATCCTAAATAGATCAAAACCCCACCTGAACCTACTGCTTATAAAACCAATCTACTAAGACCTCATCCCTCCAACCTACTTAAAAACCCACTATGGTTATCGTCTAGGACAGGGGAAATCTCAAAAGCGCACATCTAATTTCGCTTTCTAACCTTGCATTAAGAAAGAATTAGAACCCTAATTTCTCCATCCTCGCCATCCTTAGCCAGTGCTGCCAAGACCCCTATCTCCTTCCTCCACTCCTCTAGATAGCACAAACCTCTCCCTTTCTTTCCTCCTCCCTACTGCCTCCACACCCACTACAACAAGGAGACACAGGAGTTACCACGAATAGCCGACGACGCTACGGCGTGGGTGACGACGGCGGCGTGGCCACGGGGGCGGCGTGCCACGGGATGGGGACGGCGGCGCGACACGACAACAGGGATGGCGGCGGCGACCATGGGTTAGTGAGGCACGACGTCGGTGACGGCGGGGGCACGGGCACGGGGCGGCGACGGCGCGGCGGCGAGGTGAAGACAGCACGGGGACGGCGGCCGGGAGTGAGGATGGGGGCGGCGGCGGCTAGGTTTCTCCCTAGGGGAAACCGCCACCTCCCTCTCCCACTGCCTTATACCCTTAGGTGGGCTGGGCCTGGGAGGAGGCCCAACGGGCTATCACACCCGGTAACCAGCATGACTACCTCCAAGAAGACCAAGGCGAGTTAACAAACCCTCTTAAGTATGTTTGCTCATATTAGGGAGGATTGGGACCTTCCCTAGTGCGAGCGAACATCGATAGGTTGCTTGTACTAGGGGGAGTACATTACTTTCCCTAGTGCGAGTTAAACCTTATTGTGCATATTGATTACCCAACTTTACAAATATTTCTTTTAAAGTATCAAATTGCATGCTGCTTTATATTACAAATTACTTGTTGTTAATCATGATGTATCATGCCTTGTTTACTTGATTACATCATACCAATATTGATATTGTTCTGATAACCTGAAATCACTCTCATTTGATAACCTGGTTTAGAAAACAAATAAAATGGTTTAGACCCCTTAGGTCTGGGTAAAACTTGCTTAGCTATGTTTAGGTCCCCACTTTCATTGGCATGGGTCTTGTACCCCAAAACGGCGACTCGAGATTCTCTGACACACCTCATACTTGACAATGCTGACTCTTAGAGCTGTTTATATTTCTGAACAAAGGGTTTTGTATAGCAAAATGATGCTTAGAGCTATTTATATTTATGAAGTTTTAAATATTTTTTAAATGTTTTCAAACTCTTTAGTCATGGCACTGTATGTAATCCTTTTTCCTTTGAACTTCGGGGGTATTCCAACTTGATAACCAGTATGGCAGACTTGAGGTGCATCTTTTCAATCCATCTGCCTCTCAGCATCTCTAACTGCTAAATTGAAATATGGAATATGACATTGTAGCTAAGATTTGAACAAAATATTTTATTCATAGTTTGTGCTGTAAACTCAGCTTGTTTTGTCCTGTCAATCTTGGCCTTTTTTGAACTAAACACAATGTGATGACAGAGTCAATGGCACTGGGAAGAGCTACTGCTTCACCTAAACCAAGCGGGGAGAGACAGTACTCGGAGAAGAGGCAGAGAAAAGGGATCCGATTGAAGCGACACCAATGGTTTCAAACTTTCAACTAATTATCTATGTCATCACTTCATATATTTTCTTAATTAAGATTAGTTAACTAAACTGGAGCTACATGTTCAGGGACCATCTGAACATTTTGCTCAAAGGAGAAGGCACTTGGAAGCTAGGCATTTTTTTCTCATTTCACGCACTGCGTGTAGCACAAATCAGTAGCCACTTGTTGGGTTAAACAACGCGATCTTGTGAGGTTCTCTTGTCTGAATGTCAATGTTTAAGATATTCCTGTGAGTACATGACTGAGATGTTTTTATCTGTGACACATCTTGTGAATTTTTCTTAATATAAAGGTGAAGAACTGAAGATGATGTTTTGATATGTCACACATCAGGTTCTTGGGCATTTTACAACATAAAACCAAGTCCCTTCATTTGGGGGTTGTGAGAGCATACATAATTGATCAGCCTGCCATCATGTCTTACTGGTATGAACTGTGTATTTTAACACATTCAAAATTGAATCAAGGACATTGACTCAAGGAGTATTATTGTTATTTTGGGTTTACTTTAGCTTTGATTCGTAAACAGGGATTCAAAGGAACAGAGAGACATTTATGGAATGATCAGGTTCAGCACTGGAGTGGAGTGGAGGACCTGAAGAATGATCTTGTTC
This sequence comes from Raddia distichophylla, assembly GCA_005191435.1. Taxonomy (NCBI): domain Eukaryota; kingdom Viridiplantae; phylum Streptophyta; class Magnoliopsida; order Poales; family Poaceae; genus Raddia; species Raddia distichophylla. Next base: position 406,661 of record SPJY01007880.1, on the reverse strand, counting down.
ATGCCCTCGAAAAGATCTAAGCATCTGATGCATTCCCTATTTTGGAAATCAATCTGATCATGTCTTTGAATCACATTGAGTTATTGCGTTGTAAAGTATCACATTGTGTTAGTATTTTGTTTATTTCAGCCATTCTGCCAATTTCAAAAAAGTTGGGATCTTGGCTTGGGAGTATGTTTGCAGGATGTTATGGTGGGGGATTATTTGGCCATTTTTTGTTGAATAACAGAATAAGACGAATGGTCAAAATCGTGTGCAAAAGTTAAAGGCGTCAAACAAAAAATAACGGAGGGAGTATAACCTAAGCTAGCATATTATTTATGACTGTTGTTGCCCTTCACTCATTGTTGTTAGGTGAATCTGGTTGGGAATGTACAGAGAATTTGATTTTCCACTTGAACATTTCAATACTAATTTTCCTTTACAAACTAGAATCAAATGCTATATGTGACATACATGAAAATTTTAACAAATAAAAATGAATATGGTACGTTACTATATTTTCTCGGTATTACCCATACTCTTCTCCATGGAAAGTTATTAATCGTCCCTCTATTATTTGAAAAATAATCTTGTAGTCATCACTATAGAACATTACAAGGAGACGCATGTGCACGCTTACTAGTAGCTTTAAGTGGCTGAAAAGTAATTTTTAAATTTAGGACGCTAAGTGAGATTCGTTACAACTTTGAAAAGATAAATGACAATTATCTCTTTTCCAATGGTGAATTATAATTTGGAACCGTGAGGTACAAATTTCTTGGATGACATCTTCTATTTGCACTTACCCCCTGGTATCTATTTGATTTGTAGGGTAATATAAGATACGCAACGTGAAGGACTAGAATGAGACTTGTGCAAATTTGATGGACTAAATTGGCGTTTTCTCCTTTTATTGTTTGATTCCGTCTTCTACCCTTTTTCTCCCCGTCCCCCCGAAGCCTAAACCCCTGGCGGCATTCGAAATTTTTCCTCGCCCCTCTCTCATTCTCTCTTCTCGTAAGCCCAAGGTCGTCACGGTTGCGAGGAGCTCTGGATTCGAGAGGCGTTGCTCTCGAGCATTTCTGTGGTATGGTTCGATTGGCATGGCACTCATGAAATCGAAGCTCTGCTTTCACGCTCTGTGATTTGATCTTTTTTTCGCTACTTGCTGAATCCTGTGGTGTGATTGGAAGGTTTTTGCATTTTCCTCGATCGTTTGTGTGGTGCGGATGAACAGCTTTCTCATGTTGGTTGTTGTGTGGAGGGTGGTGTTCCCAGCGATTTGCTTCTATCTGATCATAGCTGACTCGACGATTCGTTTGTGTCGTGCGGATGAACAGCTTTCTCTTGTTGGTTGTTGTGTGGAGGGTGGTGTTCCCAGCGATTTGCTTCTATCTGATCATAGCTGACTCGACGATTCATGATTGAGGAAGAATAATTAGTTTATGCGTGATGTTTTCTGCTAATGGAAGATATCGTTAGTTCTAGTAAATTTATGCGTGGTTGTTGTTGATTCGCTTCGATCTGAGGATGGAAGCGATGAGTTTTTCTTCATGAACGATTAGATTCATGATTGAGGAAGAATAATTAGGTTTCTGCGTGATGTTTTCTGCTAATGGAAGATATCGTTAGTTCTAGTAAATTTATGCGTGGTTGTTGTTGATTCGCTTCGATCCGAGGATGGACACGATGATTTATGCGTGGTTGTTGTTGATTTGCTTCGATCCGAGGATGGACACGATGAGTTTTTCTTCATGAACAATTATATCTCTATTGCGTGTTGCGTTACTGATTGTTTGATTTTTATGCGTGGTTGTTGTTGATTTTCTTCGATCTGAGGATGGATTTTTGACCTGCATGCTGCGATTTGATCCTTTTTTTTGCTACTTGCTGAATCCTGTGTAGAGGGTGGGGTTTGCTTCGATCTGATCATCAACTTCTCATGTTTCTGATCATCAACTTCTCATGTTTGAGGACGATTCATGATGGGGATAAACAATGTTTGAGGACGATTCATGATTGGGATAAACAATTAGGTTTTTGCATTCTGTTTTCAGCTAATCGATTGTTGTTGATTTGTTAGGTTTGTGATTTTTTTTCCTGAATTTTTCCTGCAGGAAATAAAACGGCCATGGGCAGCCCCTCCTCTGACCGATTCTTCTAATGTTGCCCCAACGACGGCGGGTTCTCCGATCTTGGCCAGCCCGTTCCTATGTCTCACCTACACACGGCCGACGAAGCCGCCGCGCTCGGCGTTCCCAACAACAGCTCCCGCTTCACAGCAGTCATGTAACACCCTGGCCCAAAATTGCTTAGAGCCCAGCCCACCTACGGGGCTGGCCCACACATGCATAGCACCCAGACTTTTCCACCTCGCTTTGTCCAAAAGAACCCGGGGTGCTATGTTTTGCTCCAACAGGCATTATTTGCTTCTATAACTCTTTCTCAACTAGCAATATGGGACTAATCCCACAATCACATCCATATGGGCCACATGGGCCTCATAACATATCGGGCCGGAGTATTACAAGTTGACCTCCCCCTCGCCGACGAGTGAACCGTCTCACAGATGCCGAGCTGCTATAGGACAGGCACAAGCCAACCAACATGGTCAAAAGCATGCCCCGGTATTTTGCACCAAACTTGTAGCAAATGGGAGCTCACTGGAAGATGCGAATATGGCAAAAAATGTCTATTCAAGCACAACATCCCCAAGGCACACCCAGTAGACCAGTATCCTGATACAGAATTCGGCCGCACCATACTTGCTAGAACATTCTTCCGCAGTGGGCCCGCAGTGGGCACCGTTGCATATCTGGGAAATGCTGGAAGCGGGGTTCAGATTTGCCAATCCTACCAGATGATCTGGTTATCAATATTGCTAAGCATCTAGGCTGCCAAAAAGACCGAGCAAGCATGTCAATGTCAAAAAAATCATGGAGAGCTGCTTCAAGGTGTGGGTTTCTGTTACCCATGTTAATGGTGCCGCATCATTGTGTACAGTGCATGGCACCTGATTTAAAGAACATTGGATCCTTATACTGCTTACTGTGCCACCGGTTTCACTGGGGGAAGTTGACTGAAGGGGTGGTTGGAGCCCGACACTTTGAAACATATAAAGGTGGTTGGATCTTCATTCATGTTAGTGGAGATTGCCACAAACTTGTCAATGTCTGTACGGGAGAAGAAGTCACAATGCCTAGTGATACCGCCATCAACTATCTAGAGGCACACCCCATCGCTATGATGACTGCAATACTGAGCAGCGCTCCCCAGCCTAAGGACGCAGCAGGCCTAAGGACGCGACAGAGCTCCCATCAATTGGTGCTGCTATTGTGCAGTTGAGAGATGCCAGTGAGATATTAGCATTCTTTTGGAACCTGGAGACGGGTGACCAAATTCCTGTGTGTCGCGCGTGGTGAAAATTTATAAAGCAAATGATCCAGATTACAACCAACGCTACCAGTCACCACATCTCTTCCGCACCAGCTACTTCAGGATATTTAAGCTGGACTATATTGTTGGTGGTGATGCTCCAAACCTAGGCCGGTGGAATGAATTAGATACACTTTGTGGTCAAACTATCTTTGTTGGTAGTGTGATGCTTGTTAACCCAAATTCTCCTATTTGTTTTAAGATCCTTGTTCTTAAAAAATAATAACCCAAATTATTGTTGTATATCCCAAATTATGCTCTTTGTAGCTGGATGTGTTCTCAATGGAGGCGACCATCCTTCTCGGTAAAGGAATGAAAAAAATGCTAATTAAGCACCAATGCAAGTTACTTTCATGAAAGGTTAACGGGTTCTCTCAAAAAGAGGAAAGTAAGAACTGAACTATGTATTTAAGAATTTTTAGATTCATTAATTTATCTTGCGAATTCATGTATTTTTTTTATTTTTGAGATTTTTTTATCATTTTAACGTACAAATTCGCATGTAGTTGAAAATTTTTAGAAGTTTTTCAATAATAAGAAAATTACATGTGTATACTGAAGCTAACCGACTTTCTATTTCTTTTCAGCTATCAAGGGATAATAAGAAATGCCATCAAGGGATAATAAGAAATCAATTAGGATGCAAATGAGGCTCACTATATTTTAGCTGAACTGGTCCTCAAGTTTGGCTTACAAGTGCTCCTACATGCTCTATTTATAGGATAAGCTGAACTGGCCTTAGCTTAGCCCATATATCCAGAACATTCCACATCTAGCTATTAATATTTTAGTTTTAGTAATAGCTAGATGCTTCTAGTATCTAGTTCATTCATGAACTAGTAGTAGAACTAAATGTTCTAGACGCTTCTAGCATCTCCATATAGCTACCAACTAGTTATTCGTTCTACAATATTCTAGTAAATGTCAAGATTATATCTAACAATCTCCTCCTAATCTTGACACCTTAACTCTAACTTGTTGACGCATTCGGACACTTCTACGATATATGCAACACTTACTAAGCATGCATAGGATGACAACAAACTACTCTACACCCCATGCTCTACCTTAGTTTTGACTTCTGGACGGCGACACAACTACATAACATCCAGGACACCACTCGTCGAAACCTACTCTTGGAACCTACTCTCAGACTCGACTTTAGGATGGCGACGCCACTATTCAACATCCTGGACTCAACTCGTCGACTCCATCTTCATAGCAGTGCTGCCTAATCATCAGCATCAATAAGGAGGTTCATCGCCTCTTGCTCCTTACTTCGGTTGTGGCATTTCTTAGCAAAATGTCCTAACTTCTGATAGTTGAAGCACTGGATCTTTGCCTTGTCAAATTTGCGTTTTTTATCAAAATATTTTTTTGTGATTGCCCTTGAACCTTGCTTCCCACTCAGCATGAGTGAGTAGAAGCTCATTCCCTTCTTTGACTCGTCGGCGGCCTCTGTTCCTCTCCTCATATGCCTTGAGATGACCGACCACTTCTGCCAGCTTTTTCTTCTTTATATTAGCAAGCTGCTCAAAAGTAGAGACAAAAATGTAAGAACCTGTCTGGAACTGCACTAAGAAGCTTCTTGATAACCGTGTGCTCCTCCATCTTTTCTCCAAGTGCTCGTATCTCATTGGCGATGGTGGTTAGTTTCATGGTGAAGTCACTAACTTACTCTGTCTCCTTCATGTTCAGATTCTCGAAGTCCCTCATCAAGGTCTGAACACGAGCTTCCTTGACGCGGTCGGAACCAACATTCAACTCAATGTGTCCCATACCTCCTTTGTCGTCGTCTTCTCCGCCAAGACCATCATTATGTCCTCCGGTATAGCTTGCACGCTAGCTACGAGAACCATCGATCCTTGCGCTCTCCAACAACCTCCTCACTTTCCACTGCTTCCCACAATCTTTGCGCGCGCATGAAGATTTTTATCTTCACCGCCCATGGCCCATAGTTGTTGTCGGTGAGCATCGGATACTGAAAATTTAAGACGCCTTCTCTTGTCGAAATCCTTGAGACAACCTCACTGCCGCTGCTGCCATCACCACTAGATTTTGCACTTTGCGGTGTCCGCGGCAGGACCTTCGTCGTACGGCGCAGATGCTAACCTAGTTTTGATACCAATTGTTGGCCCGGGAGCTTACACGAACAGCAAGCAAAACTCTCACAAAATCTCACTAATGTTCACTTAGGAAGCAATTGAGGTTTGCTATATTGTAGCTGAACTAATCCTCAAGCTTGGCTTACAAGTGCTCCTACATGACCATGGTCTGCGAGATGGCAGCGGGTCAGCTGGTGCACAGCAAAATGGCTCCGCTATGTTATAGCTGAGCCAAAAAGTTCATGGCTCATGAACAAGCGCGACAACAGACAAGATTCATGCTTCCACTATTTCTCTCTTAGTATCTCACACTCGCTTTCTGCAAAAATTTAAAAATGTCTTCCTATGAATTTGCCAATGTCAAGACTCAAGATGGTCCAGAGAAAATAATGCCTTCTATTACTTACATTTCTTTCTTTTTTGCTTGCAGTGTCCCAGCGGATAACTTATTAATGTATCTGTGCTTTAAATAAAGTTCATCGATATAAGACCACAAGACGTAAAATAGAAATCCAAAGCATTTTTAACCCAAATATATCAATGATACTTCGGATCGGTGGACTGCTGATTCATTGGACGCCGTGACAACCCACTTCGTGCAAAGTAGAAAAGCAAAGTATGCACAACTCCAGACTCTCTCTCTCCCCACTTGATCTACCTCCCTGCTCGAAGAGATAGTTATATGGATTGTTGACGGCAACCAGCAGGGACAGCTAGAAAAAATATTAAGGGAGACGATAAGAATAAACTTTTATATCGAAAAGATCAAATAGAAACTTTGAATCATTTTAGTTTGTAAATGCATATGTATTTAAGAATTTTTAGAACTTTTTCATTAATTTATATTGCGAATTCATGTGTATTTTTTATTTTTGAGATTTTTTTTAGTATTTTAACGTACAAATTTGCATGTAGTTGAAAATTTTTAGATGTTTTTCAATAATTTAACATGCGAATTTATGGATGCGTGGGATCCATTAGAATGTTTGACTAATTTAACATGCAATTTCATGTGCATTGAAAGAATTTTTTTAAATTTTAACAAACAAATTTATTTTTTTTTATCAATTTTATCTAAAATATATGGGTACTTCTTTGCATACATGAATCAGGGGGGACCGAGGCTCCCACCGGTACTCCTATCTTTGTCCCTGGCAACCAGCATGTCATCTCTATATTGATTCGAAAGTGAATTTCGGAGGATCTCTTACAGGTTTGATATCAGAGCATAGGTTGACTCTAGGTTACAATTTAGCTAGCTAAAAGGTGATTTGAGTCCAAATTATTGTGGAAGAAATGAATGGTAAAGGTTCTACATTGGAGACAATCAAAAAAATTATATGCCCTACATTTTGGGGTGGGGGAGTATTATATTATACTCCTCGGAGTCTAGAAATATGGTGTGACTTCCCTTTGTTTCTCTGCTTTACTTTTATTGAGCACTGGACATTTTTTTCATAAGTAAATTCTTTTTATTCTCCCATTCATTCTTTTCTTTAGATTGTTGGGACTTTTCTCCCCTAATGGCTGCTTTGTGGCTCAACAACAATAGTTGTGAGTACTTTGAGTTGCACCGAGGTAAACAGTGGAGGTTGTGTTCTCAACCATTCCCTTGTATGTGACAACTTGTTTGGCAATAGATGGAGAAGGGGAAGAGGAGTAGGAAGTATGTGGTTAGAATCTTATATAGGGAGAAACTTTCCTTCATTTAAGTGGTAATCCTCCTTTCCTCTTCCTACTTCCCTTCAACCAAATAAAGGAATTAACTTTTCTAAATTAAATGTCCCATTCCCTAGTTCTTCCTCCGTACAACCAAATGCACCCTCATTGTCGCATGTGAGGGGTTAGGATAAGTCCTGTGCTAATTAGGATTATATTTGATCATAATTATGTAGTCGATGCAGTCTCAAGCCTGCTTAGTCCTGATACAAGAGACATGATAGTATTCCAAAGCTGCTAAAACTGCTTCTAAAGGGCAGTCGTCGCTCATGCATACCATACTTCCATATCTTTATGAGATGGTTCCTAAAAAAGTGCTCTGCTAAATTTTCCTGCACACCAGTATGTTTTTCATCCTTCTAGAGTTCTAAACCGATGGTGGCTCGGAGCTTAATGCTACCAAATACAAAAGTATTGTCCAATGCCCAATAAGATATCTTCGGCCATGCGATGCCAATATCTGAAATACATGTTCAATGATACACAAACATATGTATTGTAGAATTAATTCATAAACTACTTTAAGTAATCCAATAGAAAGTGATGCAAGACATAATTATATACAACTTATGTATTCCGGTATTTCATATTAACCTTGCCATTACCAATTAAAAAAATGATAACCATCACTGATAATTACAACAACAAAGTTGGTGATTGGGACATATAAAATGTTGAACTAACCCCCTCCTTACTACTAAGCAATATTGTGCAGATGTTGGTCGCGCCGACCGGTGTGAAGCAGGTTGAGCGAAATCCTCGCTCGAACCCCTTAGACGCCCTTCGATTCATGCGCTCGCCACAACTTCAACAGGCTCTTACCAAGCAAGCCCCGACCAAGAACGTGTGGTGGATATTGGAATAGTCCCACGTTGAAAGTGGAGAGAGTCTGAGCATAGTTTAAGGGGGAGAATGTTAGAATACTCCCACATTGGAAGTGGAGAGGGAGGTTGTTGAGTTTTGTCCCACATCGGATATTACTGATGGGAGAGCACAGCTTAAAAGGTGGAGACACCCTCTCCCACCAAGCTAATCTTTTAGGCTGAGTTGGACCATGATTTGTGTTGTGCTTCCGGTTAGGCCAATGAATGTGGTGCACCTGGGCTCGAGACTAGGTGTTGGTCTTAGGGAGAGCCGGATCGTTGTTGGGCCATGAGATGGTGGGGTCGCAGCGGGCTCCAACTGCATTCGAGTGGTGCTCAGACACCAGGCAAAGGCGGGCCACGATTGGATCGGTCCTCGAATGGATCAGTCCTCACTAGATGGGATGTGTGTATTTAAAGTCCTCTTTGATTCTCTATTTAGTTGTAGTTTTTGATATAGTTTAAAAAGTTGATAACCTTTAAAAAGATATATGAAAATGCTAAACAAATTATTTAAATTTTTGTTTAAGATCTTGAAGAAAAACCCTACAAGGTTTTGGAAAAAATACCTAAAAAGTAAATTAACTAATTTGTAAAAAAATAACAAAATTTCAAATCGAAACAAGGAATCAAGGAGGGCCTAAGGATGACGTGCGGGCGAAACCCTTGTACACGTGACGGCAACCTTCTGCGTCAACTTTTGGCCAAACAAGACAGGAGAGTGATTGCAATTTACAGAGCTCTATTCCCTCCCTTGTATAAACAAGACGGGAGCGTGACTGCAATAAACATATGTTTAAGCCACTGGGCACCTGGGGCCTCCGGTTCCCAACCACTAACAAAATGCACACGTTAATTGCTTGAAATAATTAACCGGCAGAAAAATAATGCTCCTGATGCAAAATCGGGTGCCAAATTCAAATTCCCAAGGTACGACAAAAGGCCAGAAAATGAATTTTCAAAAAATTCAAGAGGTTTTTGGAGGTTCTCTGCAAATTCATGCAACGAAAAAACTTAATTTAATTTCTAAGCTTCTTAAGAAGGGTTTCAACGCAATTTTTATGAATTATGGGGGCACTTCTTGTATTTTACGACAATTTCAGGAGTTTCTGCATTTTTGTGTTCCCTAAAAATACTTCGTTCAGTTTCCTAGAAAATCAGAAGCCCTTCCGCAAAGTTCTGTGGCCTTTTCATTCTTATTAATTTTTGCACCAAATGTGAGACGGCAAGGTGGCTCGGCGGCGTGGGCCGTGGTTCGGTAGCGGTGCGCCTGGTGAGCTTGGGGCGACGGTTTGGCGCGCATGGGCACGGCGGCAATGGCCAGCCGATGAGCATGTGACCACAAGGCCGGCCGCGATTAGCACGCGACCATGGCAACTGGCGCGGATGCTTGTAAGCATAAGCTCCCAGGCCTGATTTGGTTTTGGTAATTGATGACCTGGGCTTCATCGTCGCCAGCCCGCTCGAAGACTAAGGACTTCATTTCATATTTCTTGTGTGCGTGTTGGCGTGGATGAGATGTCAGTGATTGGTCTCTCTAGTTGCAGGATCCCACCGAGCAATACCTGAGTCTATTTGTCTTATCCAGCTTCGAGAGTGTTCGTGTGGGTTCTGGGATTATCGCGACTTGGCTTCCCGCTCTTGGGTTTGAGTTTGCCGCTCTTCGGGAGGTGTCTTAGCGCCCAAGTCTTTGAAAATGTCTGGAAACTTTCGGAGGTCACTTTCCAGCTGTCCAAGGGTTTAGTAGCGCCTAAGCCACCTGGTTTCCCGCCTGAGCCGTCCAAAGTTCCCGTCGAGTCCATGGGTCGAGAAAAGAGGCCCAAGGCCCTAGATGAGACGTCGAGAGGGGTTGAGATAGCCTAAGTTTGAAGGGGAGCATTTTTCAACCCCATCGGACGGTGTCCGATGAATGGGTAGCGTGCCTGAGACTAAGTCCTCGAAAACACCCTCCTCTATCAGACAGCGTCCGATGATCATTGGACGATGTCCGACGACTGTGCAAAACCTTAGCTACCGGATTTCAGCCTAGCTCCTAAGTGCTTCATCAGAAAACCGTCGGACGACCTTCTCAGCCGTTCTGCGTGATTTCTTTGATTTCAAGAGACTCGGGGCGAACCGAGGGGCAACCCCCCACTATTCTTGAGTGGTTGGACTCCACGATGCTACACACAAGCTGGTTTTAAAATAAAATGAGTTTTGGTCCACCTAACCCCATTTATCTCTGGATTGCCTTCTCAGCCGTTCTACGTGATCTCCTCGATTACAGGAGACTCGGGACGAAATGAGGGGCAACCTCCCACTATTCAGATGTGATTGGACTCCACGATGCTACACGCAAGCTGACTTTGATAGAAAATGAGTTTTGGTCCCGAATTGTCTGTTCAGGCAGAGCCAAGTTTGGTTCTACCCAATGCCAGCGTTCAGTCCTAACAAACATGCGCTCATCAGGAGAAACTCATGGCTTCCATTCCCATTTGATTGCTTGCAGTATTTTTTTCTGTTCCCATGTGGTAATTGAGTATATTTCATGGTTTTTCCTCTCTCTCCTGGTGCTGTTTGATCATGCCATATCTCCTTCAGTGCTGCTCCCTTCTGCTGCCTGTCAATAGCAAGAATGCATCTGCAATTATTATCTATGGCAGCTTCAGGGAATTACATGCAGAATGCATCAGCAAAGGTGCAGACTATGGCCACCTTTGTGGAACCATGGTCGGCGGCCGGCTCGCCGGATCTGCTGCTCATGGTTGTGCAGGAGCTCGTCGACGCGCCGCGGCTGCGACAGCAAGGGCCCCGAGAACTCCACCCTCTGCGACACCTTGACCTTGTGCTTCTGAAAACCAAATTCAAACGATGAGAATTCCAATTTCAATTTCATGATGAGAATTGTGAGTGGTGGGAGTGAGAGTGACCTTGCTGCTGGTTTTGAGCTGCTTGCCATCCACTGGCTCCCTGATGAAGCTGCTGCTGTAAGCTTCAGAGGTGGCGAACGCCTCCGCGACCTGCGCCCACTGCTTGATCATCTCCTGCTTCTCCACCTCGTACGAGGCGGCTGTGGCCGCTGTCCTCGCGTGGTCACCGCCATTGTTGCCACTTCTTAGCCCCTTGGAGCAGCCCCGCTTCGTCGTCGTCTTTGCGGCGTCGGGTCTGGTCTTCTTGGCCCAGGCGAAGCCGGTGGAGGCGGCGAGCTGCACGGGGCCGGAGAGAGGGAGGTGGCCGGCGAGCCCGGGCGCCTCCTGGAAGCTGCGGGACATCTGCCTGGCGCACGGCGGCGCGTCGCCGTCGCCGCCGTGGCGCTTGCTGATCGCCGGCATGGGCTCCAGGTCGACGAGCAGCCGCGCGTCGCCGCCGTCCTTCCGCGCCGGCTTGCCGTCGGCTCGGGGGAGCGACTCCTCGGCGTGGACGTGGCCGTGCTTCTGGCTGGCGTTGGCGGTGGCGGCGGCGCTCGTGTCTTGCAAGCTCTTGTGCGCCCTCGACAGCCGCTTCGCCGCATCGCAGCCGGCGTGACTCCGGCCATTGATCCTCCTGAAGGTCGCAAGAAGCCGCATTGGTTGTGCTCGACGAAATGCCGCGGTTGCGCGAGGGGAGGACAAAAAATGGAAGTACCTTCTGGAATCTTCTCGAAACTTGGCGTCCATCTCCTTGTTGGGCGCGTACTTGGGGAGGCTGGACGGCTCGCAGGCGTACGGCTGCGTCCTGAAGTACTGACCAAGCAAGAAAAGGTTCAGATTTCAGACAGCATGAGCAATGGCGTCGTGAAGCCATGGATGAAGGAGCAGGAGGAGTGGGCACCTCGGAGGCGAGGGCGGAGGAGGCAGTGCCGCGGGCGGTGGGCTCGACGGAGAGGAGGGCGGCGAGGAGGCGGAAGGTGGGGTCGGTCATGGCGCGGAAGGTGTCGCGGAGGCGGCTCTCGTAGGGGTGCTGCGGGCGGAAGGCGGCGGCGTGGGACATCCTGGCGCGGCGCCAGTAGTCGTCGGCCGGCGAGCCGCAGAGCTTGAAGATCTTATGGATCTGCTCCACCTCGGTGCGGCCCTGGAGGATGGGGCGGCGAGCGTGCATCTCGGCGAACACGCACCCGGCGCTCCACAGGTCGACGGACGGCTCGTACGCGGTGGCGCCCAGGAGCAGCTCCGGCGGCCGGTACCACAGCGTCACCACCCGGCTCGTCAGCGGCGGCGCCGCCACCGGCGGCGAGACGAGGTTGGCGAGGCCGAAGTCCGCCACCTTGAGCTCGCCGTCGTTGCTGACCAGCAGGTTCGCGCACTTGATGTCCCGGTGCATCACCCCCCTCGCGTGGCAGTGCTCCAGCCCCAGCAGCAGCTGCCTCATGTAGCACTTGATCTACACACACACATCGCACACCGGCATGATCGCCGTCGTGCTCAGCTCAAGGTGGTGAATTTGGAGGGAAATTGATGCGCCTACCTGGGGCTCGGAGAAGGTGACGTCGGGGGAGGAGGTGAGGCCGGCGAGGTCGTGCTCTAAGTACTCAAAGACGAGGTAGATGTTGGAAGAGGAGCGGGAGGTGATGAGGCCGAGGAGGGCGACGACGTTGGGGTGGCGCTGCAGGCGGCGGAGGATGTGGATCTCGCGCGCCATGAACCGCACGCTCTCCGGCTCCACGCTGTCGAACCGCACCTTCTTCAGCGCCACCAGCCGCCCCGTCTCCAGGTCCCGCGCCCGGAACACGCTGCTGTACGTCCCTTGCCCAATCTGCACGCCGCCGCCGTGCCGCCATTGATTAGATCAGCTTAGCTGTGAGAAGAGGAAGAAGGATCGAACATCGAAAGGAGCTTGCTTTGGCGCGCTCATGGAGTCATGGTGCAGTGCTTGCCTTCTCGAGCTTCTCGAAGTTCTCGGCCTTGAGGGGGATCCACCCCTGCACGGCCTCGGCGGCGACGGCGCTCAGCCACGCCGGCCACCCGGCGGCGACCTGCTCCCCCTCGACGTGCCGGTGCAGGTTTCTAAGCCGCGCGCCGCGCGCCGCCGCGGCCACCTTCCTGGCGCCTTCGCCGGAATCTCCGTCGCCGTCTTCCCCGGCGAGCTCCAGCGCCTCCAGCCGCACCGACCGGCTCCATATCGACCCCGACCCCGGCGCCGGCGCCAGTACCAGCTCCGCCGACGACGCCACCGCCGACGCCGACGCGCTCCCGGACACGTTGTACGACGACGAGGACACCTCGTACACCGGCGACGCCGTCGCCGCCCCCTTTGATGCCGCGCACCCCATGGTGCCGCCCCCGCCCCCGCCGCCGGCGCCGGCCCGGCGGCTCAACCCCCTCCTCCCCCCGGTCACCACCGACGAAGAAACAGGGGAAGGCTCCTCTGTTTCGCCTTCCCCCACCCTCCTCCTCCTCTTCCTCCTCCTCCCCTGTTTTCTTCACCTCTGCACAAGCAATCCAAGGCTCCAAGCCCTAAAGATAGCCAACTAGCAACCTTCCATGGCTGCTGCTTCTGCCTTTAATTGGTGTTTTTCCATGGATGCTCCTCAAATCTGTCCTCCCCTTTTGCTTTAACTCCTTGTGCTGGTCTTGAGCTGGGGATTGCCCAAGAAAAGATGGGGGAGCAAGTAATTCTGGTGATTACTTGCTGATGCCCTGCTAAAGATAGCCAAAAGGTGGTCGGGATGAGGTCTCTGCTAGTGCAACAACCTATCTCTATCACAGAACAAGCAAGGGAGGAAGGAAGCAAGAACAGGTGCAACTGATCCAAAGTGTATATAGAGATATTTTTGTGATTGTTTTTTTGCATCTGCTGTTGTTTTGACATGACATGGGTTTGGTAATTTGGCAAGAGATTTGGAGGAGATATACATGCAACAGGTGTCTGCATTGCTCAAATAATATTTGTTTTGGCAAAAGGTACAGGAGAGAGGGAGGTAGATGGAGAGAGAATTGATGTGTGTGCAAGTATGGGAACGTGGCGTCCGGATTTTGGGCGGGAAATGTTCATGTGATTATATTATGGCGCTAGGGGAGTATGGACGTGTACTAGCCGTTTGTATTTAAAACCCTAGCTGCCTCCCCCCTCTCCCTTGTTTGCACAAGTGTTGCATAATTGCATTAGTACTTTTTCTTATTAAATTATCCATAGCTAATGGGTTTAAGTATTCTCCTGTGATGATGATGTTCATCCTATGATAAGCAGAGGAGAAATGATAGTTTTGTTAAGGAGAAACATGGCATCAAATGGCCAGTTGATTAACTCCAAAGAAATAAGAACGTGAAGGTTTGGCACTTTAAAGTTTAAACTAATCTTTTTTTCTCTTTCCCTTTTCTCATGTCTGGAGAAAGGCATATATGCCCACTATATTGTTGCCCCACCACTGCATGAGAAAAGGGGATGCATCAGGGGAATGTTTTGACTATGGCAGCTGGGAGACATTTGTGGTGAGAAGATTTATGATAGGAATCGTTGTCCAATGCACAATGCGGCTCAGAGCCAATTCATTTTGTTGGTGGGATTTGTTGCTTCAATGACAATCTAATGTGTTCTGTTAAAATGTTCTCTTCGAATCATATAATTAAGTTCATGCCTCTGGATTAGCACTTTATAATGACCTGTTTGGCAGTAAAGCTTTTTTATGTAATTTCTAAATAAAACCATGCATGGTTATAAGAATATTATGATTTTCAATACAATGAGTTGTTCAATATCCAAAAAGTTATCCATCGAAAACTTTGATTTAGTAGCCATTGTTTCCCATATGTGATATCTAATTATTTTGAAGTCGATTTTTTGTTCTGCTTCTACATTTTGCATTTCTTTCAGCACATTAGAAACACGCACCGTGAAAAGAAAATGCGCAAGGAAAAGAAAATGTCAATAGGCTATATACGAATAAGCGAGATGTAGTCCAAAAAAGATAGATGATATGGGATATAAAATGCTAAAATATATTGGAGTGAACTCATACTGCACGCTCCAATCTGTTGGTGTGAGCAAGTATGATCAATGCACTGCATGGACTGTGCTATCATGGTTGGTTAGCTAGCCAACCAGTTTATTCTCTCTGTAGAGAATGGAATTTATTTGGTGTTGACTATACCACTTACGTCCTAGGCACCTACCAAGTGCCTTTTCTCCATATATGCCTCACAAAAAGATACAAGAAAAACGGGCCCACTGGCATAGACAGGTGTGCATGGGACCACGAGATGGATGCATGAGCCTATGCAAAAACTTTCGGATCAATTTTGCATCCAATGCACCAAAAGAAAAAACACTTGCAGCATATAGAGAGAAGACGCATGGCATAGAAAAAGTTCACTCATTCTAACAAGTGGGTTGGCAGTTCTTTTGAGGAGGTAATTAAGCTGCGATGGTCTCCCCTTTTGTTTTCTTATGTGCCTCGTGGTTTTGCACTCGGTAGGATATGTACAATGTTAAGAAAACAGTTATTTTTAATCATTATTATGCCATTTATAGATTTTACTAAAGACAACTTATATAGTGGTAAAATGACTGTGTGTTTTTTGGATAGCTTGTCCACATACAAAATTTCTTAATTAACATATAGAGCCGAATATTGCATTGGAGACGACTCAAATTTCAGTGCACGCTCTTTCTCTTCCACATCATCATCCATCTTACATAGCCGATGGCCATCCCTCCCTCTTTTCTTTAGGAACCAGGTGTGACATCCGTGCTCCCTTGCATCCCCTACCACCTTGATCAGCTCCGGTGACGTCAGCACCACTCCAATCTTGCCGCCCCTACCTGCTGCCACAGTTTCCCATTATTGTGCTTCCCCCGCCTTCGACCGAAGGCGACCTTGCAAGACTATCGGAGGAACTGCTCACAGGCTTCCTCCGCTGCCTCAAGCCAAGCAACCTCATCATGTCCTGGTGTGCGTGCAAGGCGTGGCGAGCCGCCGTCGACGGCCACTGGTTGATGCGTGCGGACCTCCTCCCTCCGTTGCTGGACGTTATCTTCTTCACGACTAGGTTCCAAGACAACCCATGATTATTTTGCCGCCACTCGAGGGTGAATTAGTCACAACAATGATGCAATCAGAATGGCCCCCATCACCATGCATCATGGATGTGTTCTCGTCGAGGACTAGGCAATGGAAGCAAAGATCATTTGTTCGGGATGGGATGGCTGAATTGGCTTCTGTGACGGTTGAGGTGACATGGCTCCATTGGCTCCATGAATTTCATCTCTACAAACTCAATGTTGTAGATCCACTTTGAGTTTGAGGGGGTGTTGTATATATGGGCCCCTTTATGAACCTTTGTGTGTATGGGCTTTCAAATTTATTCCCCTTGTATATATTGGGCTATGGTCTCTAATCAACACAAGCTACTCTCATAACATGCTCAACAAACTTGAGCTCGGGCTCAAGTAGACTCAATTAAATATGATTAATCGAGGAAAAAAATGAAGTTTGAATAGGCTCGATGAAATTCGAGCAGGCACGAACGAAACTCGCGCTCGAATGCACCCAATAAAACAATATTTTATATAAAAAAACTCGACAAAGCTGGAGTGAAGCTCGAGCTCGGCTCGATTATAGGTGGGCTCGAGCTTACTTGGGGCTTGAACCGAACTCAAATATAGCCTTTGAACAGTTTGTTTGCCGGTGGGCTCCTCCGCGGGCCGGGCGACCCGGCACTGCATCTGCCCAACGTTGGCGGCCCGGCCCAATCCCGTCCTTCCGAACGCCTTCCCTGAGGCGATCACTCCTTCCCGCACCACCGCCGCCCCCACCGCGAGAGAGCGGCTCGCGTCGCCGGCTTCCTCCGCCGCCCGCCGCCGTCCCCACACCGTCGGCCACCGCCCGCGACATCCCGCCGATCGGCTTCCGACCTTGCCGTCTTCCCTCGGGTTTGGATTCTCTGCAACTGCATGATGCCCCCTCCCCCGATCCACATTGGTAATCTTGAAAAGAAAATATGTTTGCTTATTTACTTGACACCATCAATCAACTTTTTTAAGCTGTCATCATCGATGAAGATTAGTTAATCCGCTGGTCATCCAGGCCCAGCTTTTGCATCCTTTAACCAATGTTCTGAACAATTCAAAATATGTTTTTATCGCACTGATGTGCCAGCATGGTGGGTATCGAAATGCTATTACTGGGAACCGGAATGCCATCGTTCATTGATAGATGGTAGAGATGACTATTATTAAGGCACATTGCTATCTAGGATCATAGTTTACTGTGGGCAAAAGTCGATGTACAAGATAGTCTTTGATCCAATGCAGGTTTCTGGAGCCCCGAATTTTGGGCTGAGACTGACGCATGTACAATGTTGGTTGATTACAGTTAAGCTGCTAGGTCCCGAATTTCTCTGCAACCCCATCACCCAAAAAAAACACAGTTCCCGATCAATTCTCATCAGCTAGGCATCTAAAAACCTCTCTCAAGTAAGATGCAGCGAGGCATTGTTTGCCGGTGGGCACCTTGGCCGACGACATCGTCGGGTCGTCCTTCCCCAACCTGTAATGCCCAGTGCATCAGCATCCAAGTCAGCTGGGACAGGCGGAGCTGGTTGTGGCAATGGCGGTGAGCTACCCTCAGTCTCCACCGTGACCGCCATGGATCTTGTGCGGCGTCTACCCCTTGGCTGTGACCCATTTCGGCCTCCCCGCTTTGTCGGGGCTGGAAATGATCTTCCAAGAGTATGAAGATCCTCGGACACCTCATGTTTCGACAGTGATGCGAGGCCTGGTAAAATGTCCTTCTGGAAGTCCTTCTGGCGTCGCCTTCGTGCTTGGCCTCTCCGAGGCTTTGTCAGCAGCAATGAAGCAGCAGCAGAGCCATGGTCATCGTTGCTCTTATGCTCTTGGGTTCTTCTTGTTGAACGGCACTCATAGCCTTTGGTTTCTTGTAGCTGCAGCGTCAATGTCTCAAAGTCATCATCACTTTCACTTTCGGTGCTATAGACCACTGCATTATCTATTGATATAGTGAGGGCTGCGAACCAATGCAAAGTGTCAAGCTGAGGGGATCCTGTCTTAAAGACGTCATTACACATGGCCACCAGGCTCTCTGCTGCGGTTATAGCGAGAGAGTCCTTGGAAGGGTCATCTGGTTCCTGAGGAACAACATGACTATCTATCTCTGGATCATCCATGAATGGCAGTGCATCATTCAGATCAATGAGGTTCCTCGCATTTGTGTCAGCTTCCTTCTTTTGGAACTGAATTTTCTTGTGAGCTTCACACCCCGTTGAGGGCATATTTCTGCCCATGTGTAGACTGGATGAGCACCTAGAATCTTTTTCGGTGTCAGCATTAATAGGGAAACCAAGAATTCTTGCGCTACCTTCTGAATTAGCTGTGGAACGGAATGTCATCTGGGAATGTCCATTTACAAAATTCAATGGCATTTGTGGCTTCATAAGATCTAACGGTTTATTTCTGAGCCAAGGGATATCAGCTGGTGAATTCTCACTTTCCTGTTCCTGAGTGACACTGACATCTTGAGGGGGATCATTTAGATTTACATACTTCAGACAATTATGGACTGGGGAATGCTTTCGATACTGAGGCTCTCCAGGAATCTTTGGTGAACGAAGATGATGATAATGATGGGATGCATTTGGAGCATGAGAAGAATCCTTTGAGAAATCACTGAAGAAACCATTCTGAGCAAAGGGCGATTCAACGGCATTGTAACTACCCCAAGTGGTATAATTTGTGTTGCTGCTTTGCCGGAGAGATGTAAGTGCAGCACTGGAGCAGGGTGGTGTAACCACTGATGGATTGGAAGTACTAGAGCTGGACAGGTAATGACCTGTAGAGGAATCAACACCATTGTGCTTATGTTTGAACCATGCCATACCGACATTTGGATCTGGTAAACAAGAGTAAAACATGCTCAGTGTGCATTGATGCCTAGATATTGAATTAAAGCACAGAGCTATAAAAATAGCAACAAAAAGAGGAAATTACCTTCTTTTTTGCATCTGAATGTATTGTTTTGCCTTGCATTCTCATTTGCACCAAAAAAGTTGGAGCCAGATGCTTCACCAACAGGCTTTTCGTTGTCTTGCAAGCCTAGCAGGTTCAGGTTCACTCCCCCTGATGAATAACGCTGGTTCTGAGAAGTGGATGTTTCCACACCAAGAAAGTCCGTTACTTTCATACTACAAGATGACTCTTCCACAGCTTTATTCCAAAAATTCACTGCTGACCCATGTTGTGGCTGTAAACCAGTTATCCAACTCTTCTCCATGTGCAAAGAGACATCACCGTTAAGATTGACATTTCCACCAATAACAGTACCATTGGTTCTTGGCATTATCTTTGCAGGCTTCGCCTCTAGTATCTCCACATCATCATCATCGGCATATGCATCAGCTGGAAGCTCAAGGTCCAGCATTTTCTTTGTGGACCTGCCATTGGTATGCCTTAAAGGAGCTCCATTCAAACTATATTCTGAACCACTTCCCTTTATGAGATTTACAGATAATTGATTAACATGTCCAGAAGTAGGAGGCCCAACTTGCCAGAGTCTTTTGACATCCCCTGATGGTGCCTGCGATGAATAGGACCTTGCATCTGCAGATCTAGGATATTCATTTAACTCTTCTCTCTGGCACTGTGCCATTAGGTTCTTCTGAATTTTATACAATCGATGAAGTTCATAGACCTGTGTATAATGAAATGAGAAGCAATGACTATAGATAAGTAAACAAAAAGAGCAAAAGTTACAAGGAATTTTTTTCCACTATATCAAGTGCTGAAGCTCATAATACCATTAAAATTTACCTGTTTTCGAAATGTAGCTTCATGTACAAGCATTGTCCGCTTTAGCACTTCCTTGTCAAAATCTGCAGATCCATTTGCAGGTACCATTGGGAATCTATCACTGAGACGCACACTTGGTTTGTTCTCCTCATGGTACGTCAACCAATTGCCATTAGAGTTTACACTAGAATTTGCCATGCCAAAGTACCCTGGAAGGTAGGTTTTACCCTCAACTTTTGTTCCCATTTCTGACAAACACCAATGAAGAAATTATGGGTTATTGGGAGATCATTCACATCTACCATATTCACACAATGCAAAGGATATTTTGAACAAAAGATACTTGAACTTGGTATCCTTTTATTTAAGCATCAAACAGTTTTACATGTGAAATCTAGAATTAGGGCCCCTATGGACTGTATGTTTTGATATCCACACTAAGTATTTATTAATCAACGGTCCCGTCCCAGGCATCACCCGACCCAACCAAACAAAACCCATTTTTCGTGTAGGGTGAGTGGGCCTAAACAGACAGGCAGTGGTGACTGGTGAGTGTTTATATTAGCTGTATATATGCGCAACATTTTTGCTTTGGATTTCACTTCAGAAAAACAGGAAAAAGGAAATATGTTGAAAGAGCCAAAAGAAGTATGCTATGATACTACAAACCCTATATTATAAAATTATCAAACTTTAAACTGCTTTCTATGTTGGGACAAGAAGTCACAAAATCCTTTCAAATGTTAGAACTCATAGATCGATCTGAATTAATACTATTCTGATATTCTCCAAAAATATTACTCCGCACTTCATTGTTTTCCAGCTGAAATGACATTGTCCTAGAAATAGAATAGATCCGATTTTACTTAATACACCATCATCCATCAATTTAAGGAAAAAATTAAATAGAGCTATTACAATCTGTTAAGTTGATCTATCCCAAGGACAATTAAATGGAACATGATCACATAATCTATATACACTGTTAACACAGGGAACTGAATAACAACAGGGTAAAGGGTCACATACAGCATAACACCTTGATTATGGGGTTTTAACAGGTACAATCAGCATTACACTTTACACTGAATCTAGCAATGTCTGGGTGATTGTTGTGCTCTACAGACTCTTGATTACGATCCTTGTCATAGTTCCTTATTAAACAGCCGATGTAGGACATCAACACAGTGCTTATTATAATGATGATGTCTTTAATTGTAACAGTACCATCATAAGAAAGGATTCTTAAATTCACATTTACTCCAGATAACTCTGCAACAGGGGAGATAACCATTATACTTAGGAGATCAGAACAAAGATACCTCCTAGTTATGAAATTCCCAGGCTTGAAATAATGCAGGCGAACTCTCCGTGCTTCCAAAAAAACTGAATTGTTTCAGCCAGCTAATTATGTTCCTTTTTCTTTCCTTCTAGTAAAGAAGAAGGCTGGGACGATGCCTGAAAAATGGCATTAGCAGTGACTAAGAACACAGCTAAGCAGAGGGACTTTAATTGCTGTTCTATAAATCTGGCCATTACCCATCATCACAGCACCGGACCAAACAACCAATGCGGAAACCAATCTCATCAATTGCAACGGCAATTAAAAAGAGAGTTTGGAAAGAAAAACACTTTTGTGAGATTTGGAGCCACGGAAGAAAGATCAAAATGTGAGCACTTTAATCCATCGAAGAAGATGCTAGACACGGTACCCAAAATTCCCGCAAGACACTAGGCAACTACCCCAAGAATGAAACGACATCTAAGCGAATCCCCTGAACCACATCTTAAAGCACATACGAGTGTGACGAAATTTTTTTTATTAAGGTTACAATCACCGCTACGAAATAATAACATTATTCTAAGCAAGCACCCAAATAATTCCAATCAACGAGTGATAGAAAACTAGAGCAAACATATCCCATACTCGCAAAGTTTTCCGGTGGGAGGCAATGGTGGATGAGGAAGTCCGCAAGGGAACGTCTGTAGCCCCCAAGAAATTGAATTGTGCCTGCCAGCTTACTCGCTGCATCACTTCATCTTTATCCGAAGCAGATGAAAAGGCCAGGTTGCGTCACCCAGAAGAGACCTGAAATTTGGCATTTGCATCAAGTAAGATAGGGGAAAAAGAGAAAGAGAGAAAGAAATAAATGCAAGAGACAAGAAATAAAAGCAAGATCAAGAACTGCAAGAATCCGTGACGCAAGAAGGATCCCAAAGGTCGAAATGCAGAAGAAAAAAAAAC
The DNA here is from genome assembly GCA_005191435.1 of Raddia distichophylla. Taxonomy (NCBI): domain Eukaryota; kingdom Viridiplantae; phylum Streptophyta; class Magnoliopsida; order Poales; family Poaceae; genus Raddia; species Raddia distichophylla. Next base: position 384,615 of record SPJY01007880.1, on the reverse strand, counting down.
AGAGCTTTCCATAGCAATTCTGCTGAACACCACACCACAGGGCACAGGCACACCGCAAGAAGAATCTTACCAGAGCCAAAAGACGAGAACGAGGGGGCGAGGCAGGATAAACAAGATAGCAACATCAGAACGATCAAAGGCGTCTTCTTTCTACCAAGTGCGCACCGGAAGAACACAACCAAAACCACCACATGTAGCAAAAAAAAAGTGGGGGATTTTACAGAAGCAAAATCCAAGCACAAGAGCACAGGAACAGGGAGTGGGAAGCATCCAAGAACAAGACATCTGACATCATGTACTGAAACGGGCAGCAACAGCAGCAGCAGCAGCAGTAGCAGCATGAAGAGGCCAAGAACAGGAGAGAATTTTTCAGCTCACCCGTATCAACGGGAGAAGCCCACCGGCCGCCTCAGAGCCTCCAAAATCCAAACGAAAGATTCCACCTTTCCCCACTTCCTCAAGCCAGGAGACAAGGCCAACCAAACAGACAGCAGGACACATATACAATAATATATGTATCCATTCACATGGACAAAGATTTATCCTTCCTTGCTATGCTAGCTAGGCTATGCAAGGAAGAGGAAGAGAAAGAGGAGTGAACAGCCCCAGATGCAGATCAGAGACTAGTAGATTGCAGGAGGAAGACAAGAGGAAAAATTTCCCATTATTTTCTCCTCCTTTCTCCTGTCTCTCCCTTTCTCTCTCCAGTAGCAAGAAGAGGAGGAGCAAAAGACCTTCTAAGAAGAATGACAGGAAAAGTTTGTCAACTTCTGGTCTTTTTATTCTCCGCCTCCCTTGTATTGTTCTCACTCTAACTCTAAAGTCTCGCCTCCACTTCTCTCCCTCCCTCTCCCTTCTCTTCTTGGTTTCTCTGGCCGGTTTAATGGTGGATAGGAGAAAACATCACTTTACATTTGATTTTGGGGGGAAAGCCATAAATTTGGGATTTCTCTGTACCTTTTCCATTCCTCTCCTCTCTTGCTTTTCGGTGTGAGTTCAGTCTTTCGGACAATCAGACCTGGGAGATTCTCTCCCTCTCTCTCTCATCGCTTTCTCCCTCTCCTATTCTCTCTCCTATGTGCCTCTGGATTGGAGTATAAAGAAAGGAAAGGAGAAAATATCATAAATGTAACACAACTGCTAGGTGCACTCTGCAGTCTGCACACACCAAACCTCATTCTTGGCCCATGGTGACACCTGACAAATGGCACAACTAATCATATGCTATTTTCGAGCATTTTTTTTTTGTGGATGTTGTTGGTGCTGCTGAAAGTGATGTCTCGTGATCCTGTAGACAATCTCTATCTCTTCTATGGGGCGTTTGGTGTTTGATCAGGAAGTGATTATAAAAAAAATCTGAGCAGGAGTCAAAGGCTGATGGCCATGGCAGTTTCGTGTGAGCTCATCTTCCCCTTGAATTCATTCGTTTTTAGCGCCATGTTAAATGGATGCTTTAATGAGGCATTAGGCATTATGCCATTTCTGGTGGTGGATTTCGAGATTTCCAAATGTACTCGCAGCACATTCAATTCTGTAACTGGCCCATGACCCGCTAGCTTTACATATTTCTATTTTCTCAGCTAATTTCTCAGTAGTCCTTGTAGCTGCCTGTCCTGGTCAATTCTTCCAGCCAAGGACAAAAATTCATTAAAGGATCACATCAACGAACTACAGATACTATATTCAAAACTCAATCGAAACTACTATATTCAGCTATTCACAATCTTCTTTCCCCCGCAATGCATACATTGATATCAGTAATTTATTTATTTACTTTGTGCACAACTTCACCACTGTCATAAGTTTTTTTAAAAAATCGGTTAAACATTTGTTCCTGTGGCATCATATCAGTAATCTATTTACCTTTTCTAGACCAACTTATTTTACTTTCTTTCCACAAAAATATTTGACAACAAGCAAAGTGATGAAAATGAGGTTGCTCAACGGATTATTGCGGAATTCAAAGATTGGGCCAACAGCGGACGACCAAAGTTGAAGGCAATTCTACCGGTCGCGTTTAGCTAGGACGGTTGTTTCTCTATGCTTATATAGTCTTTTTATTCTTCTTGTTTTCCTTCTTTTTGGCCTAACTTTGTAGTAGCTTTGTACTTCTTCTAACTTATAAAAAGTCTAGAAGCACTTCTGCTAGTTTCTCGGAAAAAAGGTGAAAAGAGAATTCAGTCTAGGATCGAACATAAAAACTCCCTGAAACCCACTATAGTGAATCCGACAAAACTCAGTTATCTGGATTTTAGAGAAGAACAGTGTGTTGGGGCAATTTTCTGTGTTACTTCATTTTCTCATCAAAGTACGACTTACCATACAAAGAAGCTAATTAACTCCTACAAACAAGGGAAGACATCAAGCTAGATCGTGCCATCCCACGATCCTTTTAGCCCGGCGACCACTACGTACTTAGCGCATACTGCACGTTTACAACTCACGCACCCACACGCACTGGACTTAGTCACAAGCCCAGCTGATACATCACCACCTGCCTACACGATTACTGCAGCTTCATAGCCACGCTGGATTAGTTCGGATTAGTTCCAACAATTGTAATGGGGTTCCCGCCCGTCACCACTCCGCTACCAATTAGATGCCAGCCCAGCGTGAGTTTGCGACAGACGAGGATGCTCTCGTTTGACCTCGCGCAGGTGGGTGGCGACAGATTGGACACCAGGATTATCGTATTCCCCTTGCGGCTGCGGTTCTTCTCAACCACAGCGGAATAGGTTGACATGGTGCCGATGATGAGCAGCAGATTCTCACCCACCTTCACAGGCGGCACGGGTGCTACCATTTCGTCGAGGAGCGCATCAAACGTCACGGGAGCAAGACTGAAAATGAACTGCATGAACAACACACACACATAAAGTATAGGTTACCTCCTAGACACATAAAATGAACTGCATGAACAACACACACACATAAAGTATTGTGTTGTTCATGCAGTTCATTTTCAGTCTTGCTCCCGTGACGTTTGATGCACTCCTCGACGAAATGGTACCACCCGTGCCGCGTGTGAAGGTGGGTGAGAATCTGCTGCTCATCATCGGCACCATGTCAACCTATTCCACTGTGGTTGAGTAGAACCGTAGCCGCAAGGGGAATACGATAATCCTGGTGTCCAATCTGTCGCCGCCCACCTGCACGAGGTCAAACAAGAGCATCCTCGTCTGCCGCAAACTCACGCTGGGCTGGCATGTAATTGGTAGCGGAGTGGTGACGGGCGGGAATCCCATTACAATTGTTGGATTTAATCCTAACTAATCCAGCGTGGCTGTGAAGCTGCAATAATCGTGTAGGCAGGTGGTGGAGTATCAGATGGGCTTGCGACTAAGTCCAGTGCGTGTGGGTGTGTGAGTTGTAAACGTGCAGTATTCGCTAAGTACGTAGTGGTCGTCGGGCTAAAAGGATCGTGGGATGGCACGATCCAGCTTGACCATGTCTTCCCTTGTTTGTAAGAGTTAATTAGCTTCTTTGTGTGGTAAGTCGTACTTTGATGAGAAAATGAAGTAACACAGAAAATTGCCCCAACACACTGTTCTTCTCTAAAATCCAGATAACTGAGTTTTGCCGGATTCACTATAGTGGGTTTCAGGGAGTTTTCATGTTCGATCCTGGACTGAATTCTCTTTTCACCTTTTTTCCGAGAAACTAGCAGGAGTGCTTCTAGACTTTTTATAAGTTAGAATAAGTACAAAGCTACTACAAAGTTAGGCCAAAAAGAAGGAAAATAAGAAGAATAAAAAGGCTATATGTTGAGACCCATGTGGTGGGTTCCCTTGTGTTGTGATGAATATATGTGACGGGTTTGATTTGATGTGATTTTGAAGTGCTTTGAGTTGTATTTGGTGAAACGGGCGCATGTTGAGTGCCTGGAGGACGGTGTCCGATGCCGACTGGACACGTCGAGTTGTGACGGGTTTTCGCGTTGTTGAGCGTGACCGGACGTTGTCCGGTAGGGTCGTGTCATGTTGACACGTGTGTATCGTTGTATGCTTGGTTTTGGATGATCTTGTGATGTGCTAACCTTGCAGGTGGAAGGATTGTTGGTTAGGTTTCACCTCTGTGATGCAGTTACCAGTGGGTACGTGGCTGACGCTTCACGAGGACAGCTGGAGGCTGGTGCGTCCGGAGGTGTGCAGGCGACCGGATTCGGAGACCTGGCGGTCACATGAGGTGGTGTACTCGGGAAGCTTCACCTATGTGATGGAGGTATCGGCGGGTACGTGAATGACGCTTCGCGGGGATAGCTGGAGGCTGGTGCGTCCGGAGACGTGCAGGCGATCGGGTTCGATGACCTTGCGGTCACATGAGGTGGCGTACTTGAGAAGCTTCGCCATGGCAAGGAGTCCGAGGCAGCTGAAGGCTGTGGCATCGGTAACCATGGTGGCGAAGCTGGTCAGTCTGGTGGGCCCAGGCATGGGCTGGCGACCGAGGAAGTTGCGCGGAAGGTTCTGGGTTATCCCGTTGTAAAACCCTGGTTCGGTTCTGGGTTACCCTGTGGTAAAACCATGGTCGGTTCTAGGTTACCCGGTGGTAAAACCCTATTCGGTTCTCGGTTATCAGATGTGTGAGAAACCCTGTCAGGTTCTGGGTTAGCCCGTGGAAAACCCTGTTTCTGTTTTGGGTTAGCGGTGTGGTTAAAACCCTGGAGGTTACGGGTTAGCCTCTGCGAGAAAACCCGAGTGCGGGCCCTGCGTGGCTTGGTACCGAATATTCCCGGAATGCCGGAATATTCGGCGGAATATTCCCTAGGGGTGGAGGCTTAGGGTAAGCGATTCCACCACCATGTAGCCCTAGATGACAGGTGTGAGGAGAGGGGGAGAGAGGGGTCTCCCCATGGTGTGAAAAGGTGTAAAATTCCAGATATAAAATACCAGAAATTTCCTCATATTATATGTCTCTCCATTTATTGGTTTTCGCATTTTCTTGTTAGGAGAGAAATTAGAGAAGGAAAATAGAAAAGAAAAAAAGGGGGGAAGATGGAAGTTGCGGCTAGGGTTCTTCCATCCAGCCACCACCCTCCATGCCAAGTGCTAGAGTGAGAAATCCATGAGAGGGAGACTGCAGATCGGTGGAGAGGGAGTGCGGAGAGGGAGAAGGGTGGTTGGCTTAGGGTTTCCCTCCCTAGCCGCCTGCCTCCATGGAGAGAAGATGAGAGATTGGGAGAGAATCTGAGAAGGTGAGAGAGGATTAGAGAGAGCTCTAGGGAGAAGCAGGCCAGCCGGCCATGGTGGCAGCGCGCCGGTGACTCAGGGCGGTGGTTCCAAGGGCAGCCCTGGAGGGCTGCGGTGCAGGCTTGCGGCAGCCCTTGGTGGCGGCGCTGGCCATGGGCCAGGGGCGACCACGGGCCGGGCAGCGTTGGGAGGCGCCCATGGCACCTCCATAAGGGGGAGAGAGAGCAGTTGTGAGGGAGATGGCCATGGGAAGCGAGAGAGGAGGCGTCCATTGTTGCACGATGAAGGGGGCGCAAGGTATGGCATCATGACGACGAACTTAGCAAAAGTTTACAATTGGGTCATGAAGGGATCTAGATGTCTACCTTTGGTGAGTATAGTTGAGAGGATTTTGTTTGGCACACAGAAATACTTTGTGGAGCGATACCAGAAGGCTAGCACATTAATGGCAGACAATCGGTTTTTGTACTCACAAGTCATCACAGAGTACATGCGCAGGAAAACCGCGAAGGCGCAGATGCATCGTGCAATATGGGAGTCTGGTAGAGAACGAAAGTATGTGATTCATTGCAGGGACCGTGGGCATGAAGGCACACAGTAGGAGAGGAAGTCACACAAAGTTGTCATACATGCGAGAACCTGTGAGTGCTCATGTGGGAAGCCGGCTCTCCTTCACCTGCCATGCTCACATGTCATTGCCGCCAAACAAACGAGGACTTCCATACTTATGTGTCACCATATTATCACAAGTTAAGTGTGTTCAACACATGGAATAACGAAGTCATAGGGTACCACGTGGATGGGTCCTTCACAGAGGCACCAGGTCCTAACCATCGATGGGTCCCTGACATGACCAAGCTGAGGACAAAGAAGGGGTGTCGGAGGACTCATCGAATAAGGAACGATATGGATGAGTCGGAGACTGGACGTCGAAGGGTAAGGTGCACTGTGTGTAAGCAGCTCGGGCATATAAGCCAGTACTACACGCAGAGTACCCCTGGAGATGGCGTTGCTGGACCATCCCATCGTTAAGTATTATTAGGTGTCGTAGTAGTACGCAATTATGGACGGTTCTGTAATCTGTAAGAACAATATTTCATCATGTAATGCCCGGTCGTTGTAATAATGTGTACCTTGTTTAATCCTTTAGAACAATTTGGGGCTGTAATGAACTATTATTGTGTATGTTTGTAATAATTAGTACCTTCGTATGTACCTCGCTTATTTTTCTATAAGCTTGTAATAATTATTCTATAAGCTTGTGATAATATGTACGTTGTTCATTATTAACGCATTGATGAGTAAATATTGCAAATGGTTGTGATAATATGTACCTTGTTCATTATTTACGCGTTCATGTCTAAATATTGCAAATGGTTGATGAATATTTATTCATGTTAATTTTGTTATGTGGCCTTTCAGTTTGCAGGATGGCATAGCAGCAGACAGCAACGTTTCTGGATCCCACCGTGGATAAGACGCATAGGTCGTTCCTTTCAGCTGAGCGCACTTGTGTATGTCATTTCCCTGACATGCTACCATAAAACGGCACATATGTAAAATGGTCCATCTTTGTCATTTTATGTTTCTGTTGTATCATGCGTACTCTATCCGTTGTTGTTTCGCCTCAATTGTTTATGTTTTTGTGATGTCATTTTATGTTTCTGTTGTATCATGCTGCCATAGAGTGGCACATACGTAAAATGGACCATCTTTGTCATTTTATGTTTCTGTTGTATCATGCGTACTCTATCCATCTCTAAAACCGACATGACGTGACCCCAGTGTGACATAAAGATACTTTGCGCAGAAGCGACGTGACCACACCAAACTGTCCCGAACACTAAAATGATCATTCATCCTAACACACCACACACACTCTCCATCGGTGCACAGTAAAGCAGACAATGACGTGACCATACGGCATTCACTACCGACGTCTCGCGCAGAGCATCCAATACTGCCTGACTTCACATCATTCATTGCACAGAGCATCCAATGTGACCACACGACATGTCATCTCCTCTCTCTCTCTCTCTCAGCAGCCATATTTCATAATTCAATGCTCTCGTGCCGCTCCCGGCTGGAGCAACATTCAACCACATCTCCTTGTGAAGGAGTCTATAAATACAGTGCCTTCTTAAGCTTGGCATCGCACAAACTCAACTACAACATGGCAAGCTGGGGTCATTCCTCATGTCCTTACGTTCCTGATACCTGGCGGGAGTCATTTGACCTAGGAGAGCATGCTCGGCCGCCTGCATCGGACATGCGCTTGGTGGACTACAGCGACTGGAGAGATGGCCCCCTCTGCTGAGAGATGGAAGCTTTCCTTTAATTTGGCTATGGCCGAAATGCCAGTGTGGTAACCCTACTGTTGTGCAGTGGTTTGACCATGTCCATGAAGACTTCATCGGTCGTAGATTCCACCGGTGCCCTGACTACAACATAAGTTCCGTACCTATTTTTCCTCATTGATCTCGTTCTCTACTAACTCTACGTTTTAACTCACAGATTCCAGATGTTACATGTGGATGGATGACCCATACCTGAGTGCTGCTTATTTTTACATCGCAGGCCTCCACACAAAGATAGATCGCTTGAAGAGTAGGCTCTGTTCACTACAAACATTTGCACAACAAACTACCGAGCAACGTCCTCAGAGGCGCCGCCAACAGCCATTGGCCACAGCAGAGCCGTCAAACTGCATGGTTCTCGATCAACAATACATCCCAACTCGTGTTTATAATGAAACTTTATGCCTCTGTGGATGTCATTACCCCACCACACCGACGTAGAGGTTCTCCATCGCAGATCGGTGATGCAGCAGCAATATCGAGGGTACTTTGACAGGGAATGGGAAGTGACTTCCCAATGTTTCGGCGACATGGTTTTCATGCGAATGCCACAATCCTTTCACACAGCCATGGCCATCCACATAATGTATTTATGTAATCTAGGGTGACGTTCTACCGTCACCGATGCGAATAAGCTAGTGTTGTGTCTTCCATGTAGTCATGCAGTAGTTCTATCTTAATCCTGCATTCAACTATGATGTATTTGTTCTATCTTTTATTAACTAATGCTATTTTTATCTCTTTCTCATATTCATTAATACAATACATATATTTTCCATAACTTAGTCAAACAAATCTAATAATTTGAAAATTAAAATAGTTCTACCTCTATTTACCATTCACGGCCCATATTACAAAATTGCAATCTATCACATTAACATTTACATCGGCAATCACAATTACACATCAAACAATTTGTTGCTTAGGGCCGGCAAATATATCCGACTTTTACATGCCTACTATGTATTCAACAATTACTGTCACATGTACCATTATCACATGTTACAACATTACTTTAGCAACACATGGCACAACATTGTTAGGTCATTTGATTCAATAAGTGCACCCTCTTATTGCCAAATATTCATATCACAAATTGCCAAAGATGAAGCTGTCGAGCTATCAAACACCGACTGGGACCGGTCGCGGTTTGAAGGCTTGACAGGGTCCTGCCGTTCTCTCAAACCGCGACAGGGTGGTGCTTTCGCCTCCGTCGAAATTCTACTATAGGGCGAGCGATCGGTCGTTAATCCAAGGTGTGATCACGCATTCCACGCTTGACAGGGCCTAGATTTGTCTAATTTCCGTTTCGGGATACATTTTTGCATAAAAAATAAAAATAAATATAAAAAATAAATTCCTAAACGTGCTCGTCTAAGCCTTGGCCATTGAAGCCTTCCACATTTGCGTGGCCTGTCGGCTTGCTGCTGCTGGGCACTGCTGCTATGGGCTGGGCAAGCTATGGGAGAACCTGGGCTTCATACATACTTGATTGTGGGGCCCCGGCCATTGCCCCTCAGGCCAAGGCCCAGTGCCGGGCCTGACGATCGAGGTCAGACCGACGAAGCCAGCTCAGTGTTGTACCACAAGGATAAGATCGATGATAAGAAACATCTGATGATCCGAGGTGCCACCTGGTGGAGATCGACGTGCCAGTACTCAGAGCACCTCCAATTGTGTAGTCATCTAGTAGGTATAAGAAATGTACTCTCTCCGTCCCAAAATAAACCAAAAAAAATGTCGTTTTTGACTTTTGAAATGCACGTTTGACCATTCGTCTTATTAAAAAATTTAGTATAAATATGTATAAATATAAATCATACTTAAAATACAAGTAATGATAAAACAAGTCAAGATAAAATAATTGACATTTATATAAATTTTTTGAATAAAACGAATGGTCAAACATGTGTTTCAAAAGTCAAAACGACATTTATTTTGGGACGGAGGGTGTACATGTCATCTCTAGATAGCTAATAGTTAATCCCTTCAATAGACTAGCCATAACATTGTTTACAATGAAAAAGGTGAACCCACATATAATAGGTGATGAATGCATTGGAATCAGCTATAGACTACCTACAAGTTAGTAGTCTATCTATTACTTTTTCCCATTCTCTTTCCTCCACATAAGCAAAATATTGATGTGGCACCGTTATAGCTAGGCGCTGGCTGGCTGTACCACATTGAAAATGTCCTCGATCGGCTGGCAGGACATGGCACTCACCATCTCCGGTGCCGTTTGGAAGACACCTATTGCTCTATTTCATAATAAGTGACTCTATTGATTTTTGGAACGTACATTTGACCAGTGTCATCTTATTAAAAAAATATATGTAAATATCATTTATTTTATTATGTCTTATTTTATCATTAAATATATTTTAAATATGATTTATATATTTATATAAATTTTTTGAATAAGACAAATGGTCAAACGTGTGGGTTTTAATAATCAATAGAGACACTTATTGTGTGGGATGGAGGGAGTACCTTTGCAGCTTTGCTTGCACACCACTACACCAGACACCGTTCGTAGTCGGTGTCCTGTTGAGATACCGAACACGCAGCCACGAACCCTAGACCGGCGGACAAGCAGAGCGTCACAAACTCTCGGAGTCATCAGAGGCTCAGAGCCACCCCGACGGCACGCCTCCCTGTAGAGTGACGATGTGCGCTGCATGCGCGGGCACGCCATGGAATTTAAGCGGAGATCATCAACAGTTGCCGGACGAGCTGTCACAACGACGATATCCATATGGATCACCATGCATATATATCTGTTGACACAAAAAGTTAGCTTTTGTGAACACACGTACGGAAGCGTCAACTCTGGGATTGCGTCGCAACCAAAGATCAAGCGTGCCAGTCAATTTGACCTGTAAATTGACAAGGAGAAAATTGTCAGTGACAGAGCCCTAATCGGCTTTTAAAAGTAGCCAAATCAGGTTATTCGTAATCGGCTTTAAATAGTCCGATTACACGATCTATCGGCTTAATGCCTGATAGAGCAATTGAATGCAAATAGGTATTCAACTATAAATCTTTTCCTTTTTTTTGGTATTTTTATATAATATTAGTATTAAACCTTCGTATCAATGTATTAGATTAAACCAAGAAATAGATTGAACAGATTGGTCAGGCCAAGCCAGTATTCATATCTAAATCTAGATGCAAACCAATAAACCGATTTAAAGGCTCAAGACTAATATAGGTAAATACAATACTAATCGGCAAACATCCACATATGCAAAATCCTAAACAAGGCATACGCAAGATCGATTAAACGAGAGAGTTGCATACATCGGATTTAGGAAAAACATATGAAACACTTGACAATTGGCATTGTAGGATAAACACACATGGTGTACCAGGGAGTAGCTGACGCACTGGCAACAAGCCAGAAACTGGCAATCGAAAAATACCTGCTAGGAGCAACTTATCGGATGATGCACGAGATCAGGGAAGGTCTCTGCTCCAAGAAAACCGATTTCTCCGTAGGAAACCTTGGTGGTCCATTCTGGTTCATCTGCCTTTTCTTGAAGCTTCAAATATACAACTCCCTCGGAGAACTGGACTTCGGCCTGGAATTTCCGAACGAGAAGGAATCTGATAGCAAGGAGCATATGGAGAGATGATATCGGTTAACTGCAACAGAAGGCGCCTAAACCAAGAGGATCTCTCTCATTCCTTGGTAGCCCTTTTCACCATGTCTGAATCGGAATATGGTCTGGAACAATTCAACCCATACACTGATTTGGACAGATATCCAACTCCTTTTTTTCGATTGGCCAATACTTTGAAGGGTGAAGCTTTATCGGCATATAAAGATTTCATCTCTCCAGGTATCTTCTTTGCCATCTTGAGCACCAGAACCCACATCAGAAAATCCTCATACGAGTTCTATCACCCTGCCATGGTCGCTCGGCAATTCAATCTCGGGCAGGACATTCCCGATCTCTTTATATACCGCCACCTGAATGCTAGAGAAGACCTGAACCCTCAGTCGGCATACAGAATTCTGTCAGCTGCCCACATTGATTTCGAAATGCCGACATAGTTTATAATGTGGTCTGACACCTCTCCCAACTTCGACATCTGGTGGGAATCCATTGCCAAAAATATCTATGCCACAGAAGACGAAGCTACAGCCTTAATCGAACGGTTCACTAGCAAAAGGGAAATTTACAAACCGAACTGGCCGAAAATTGCTGGTATGGCAGAGCTCCAATCGGAATCGGAGGAAAGCAGCGATGAAAGCTCCGATTCTGATTCCGATGATGACGATGATAAAGAAGAAAACTCTTCTGAATCAGGACCCTCTTCATCAGATTCAGATGAAAGAACAGAGTCTCAAAATCACGCATCGTCTTCTAACAGCAAGGTTACTAACTTGTGTGTGTGTTCACTAACTCATATTGTTCTTATTTTTCGATGGCTAACCTTGTGCTATCTTCTTTTCAGAGCGGAGACAAGCGTCCCAGGGCTAAACTCATTGGTTAGGAAGCTGGGCGTCTCCACTCGACGGTCAAGTCCGCATCGGCCTTTACATAAGGATCCTCCCAACAGCCTAAGAAATGAGGTACAATCGGCTTATGGTACATAATTCCACAAAACCCGATTTCTTAATCACTTCTAATCAGCAGGGAGACCCGAAGGCGAAACCGGCTCAAGGAAGAAATTGGCTGCCAAAAAACCAAGACCCTAAAAGGTGCGTACACCCGATAGCATCGAGTCTTTATGTGACACGGTAAGCACTTGATTTTCTCCAAATTCTCACAATCTCCTTTTCGGCTTTCTCCTTATCGAAAATTTGATTTTAGGACACCTCCCCTATCCAAAAGAAGAAGGATGGCACACAGCATCACAGACACCGCCGGCCTTCAACCCCCAAGATGTAATCGGAATTTCTTACTTCACCTCATAAAATTCTCAAATTTCGATCCCCTGTAACTTTTAAATTTTCTTCTTTCCAATATATGTTTCAACCTCGAAGCCCAGCTTGGGTAATAGTGGTATCCACGCAGGTCATCACCTACGATGGAAAGAAAACCGACGAGCTAAACTTTGACCCCTCCAGCATGGATTGGCTCGATGACGAACTAGACTTTCTTTCTTCTCCGATCAAGACACCATCTCCTCCAGTCGTCTTCATTGAGTCACCTGCCGCGGAACATCCAAGAAGAATCGGTTTTCCCCGGACACTCTGGCTAAGCTAAAACAGATGTGGGAACTGTTTGGTAATGAATCGGCTTTCCTAGCTAATCCTTCTGCTTTAAGGGATATTGTTGATTCTATCAAAGAAGTTCTCCCAGAGCAAGTGTCTTCAGCCATCCAGAAAGTGCTGCCTCTCGGGGAGAAGAAAGCTGAATTCGATGCTGTGTTGGATAGGCTCCATCAGAGAGAAGCTCTTAAAGATGCCGAGGCAGAACCGAAGGGGCTCATCCAGGACGCCAACGCCCAAAATGATAAACTCCTTCAGCTGAAGCAAGAGGCTGAATCAGCAAAAACTGCAGCCTCCAAAGCAGTTTCAAGGGTCAAGTCCCTGGAACTTGAATTGGAGAAGGCAAGGAAAGCCGAAATAAGCACACGCTCAAGCTTCGAGGAGTCAAAATCGGCGGCTAAAGAGCAATATAGCATTGTGAAGGCTTGCGGCTTGGCAGTGCTGGACGACAAGAAGAAAATTTCGATTATACCCGGATCAGCCGAAGAAGATACTGAGACTACTAACCAAATCCGGGATACAATATCCAGCGCCGCCGCAGCTATTTACGAATTTTGCGAATGATTGGCCTGCGAGACAAAATTTTAAACTATTATCCATGTGTGGATCGGTATTTTACCGATCGTAAAACAATGTTCCATTCTGCCCCTTGGGGCAAAAACAGTTAAGGCCTTCGTGCCTTTGTAATAACTTTATTTCTTTATGCAATCGGTTTCGCGCTTTATCAATGTTTTAATCTATAGGCGATTCCTTAGAATCGGCTTTTGCTCAACAGCAACTTGTTGAGTAAAACATCAACCTCGATTTGACCAAGTGTTATCCGACCTTTCGAACTATAGGCGATTCTTAAGAATCGGCTTTTAACTTTCACATTCAAGCTCCTACCCAAACACTTGGATAATATTTCTTGATTTTCTTCAAATATTTGGCATTAATTGCTTTACCGAAAACTTCCCCTTCAAACGTCTCCAGAATATATGCATTTCCAGGAATAATCCGATTGATCTTGAATGGTCCTTCCCAATTTGGAGATCATTTTCCGTACTTAGGATCTCTGGAACCAATCGGTAAAAACATTTTCCATATAATATCTCCCACTTCAAAAGTTTTCGGCACAACCTTCTTGTTATGATGCATAGCAACTCTTAGCTTATCACGTTCAATATACTCCAAAGCTTTTAACCGAACTGCCACCATATCATCCAGCTTATCCACCATCAGATTTTTATAATCATCGGCTTTCACATTATTTTGTTCTTCAACCTTTGTATATCCGATAATAGCTTCAACCGGTAGAACAGTTCCTTGACCGTATACCAACTCAAATGGTGACACCTTCGTTGCTCCATGCTTAGCAATCCGATATGCCCAGAGCGCATCCGTCAAAGTATTATGCCAACCTCGCGGCCTTTCATTGATTTTTTCGCTTAATAAGTTTTATAGCGCTCTTATTTGAAGATTCTGCTTGGTCGTTGGCTTGAGCATAATACGGCGAGGAGTTGATTGTTGTGATTCCCAAGCTTCAAGCATAATCTTGAAATGCCTCTGACATAAATACCGATCCCTGATCCGTAGTGATCGACTGAGGAATCCCAAATCAGTAAATTATGTGTTCTCTAACAAAGTCGATCGCTTCAGTAGCAGTTACTTTCTTTAAAGGTACAGCTTCAACCCACATAGTGAAATAATCTGTTCCTATCAAAATATACCGATGCCCCTTAGACGGGAAGGAAATATTTCCCAAATCATATCAATTCCCCATCCTCTAAAAGGTCATGGCTTCACGATCGGATGCTAGATGCAGGTGCATGCTGAATATTTTCGAACTTCTGACAATCTTTGCAACCCTTATAATATTTGAAACAATCTTCCACCATCGTTGCCAGAAATACCACACGCGCTTTAACATCCATCTCATCTTATATGCTGATTGATGTGTGCCAGATAGTCCTTCATGAATTTCTTCGATTGCAACTTTAGCATCTTCTTCATTCAGGCATTTAAGCAATAACCCATCAAAACTCCCGTAGTATAGCTTGTCACTGATCAATACATACCTTTGAGCTCTTCTTTTAAGCTTCCTATCGGTTTTCCCCTGAGGATTCTTAAGATAACCGGTAATTTCTGTCTGCCATCCTATCGGCATTTGACTGAAAATCGGAATAATTTCCAATTCCATGATGGGTAATTTATACCCTGACGCTTCTTGAGCTAAATCATTGGCCTCACCATTCTGTTCCCTAGGAATATGATGAATCGTGAAGATACTGAAATACTTAGCCAAATCAGAAGCCTTTTCCAGATATTCCCGAAGTAGATCACTGTGACATTCGTATTTACCGATCATCCGGAAAACCACCAATTGTGAGTCTCCATAAATCTCCATGGCAATAGCTCCAGATTGAATTAACCACTCCAATCCTTGAATCAAAGCTTCATACTCTACTTGATTGTTGGTCAGCCCAAAATCCACTGTAACACTAAATCGGTAAGGAACACCATCAGGAGAAACTATAAAAATACCGATTCCACATCCCTTCTCACAAACCGATCCATCAAAGAACATTACCTAAGGCAAGAGAATCGAAAGATTAATGTCTTGATGGTGCGTGATAAAATCGGCTAATACCTGCTCCTTGACAGCTTTTGGAGATTCATAAGTTAAATCAAACTCGATGAGAGTATACGCCCACTTGCCGAGTCGTCCTTTAATAATTGGAGCATTAAGCATGTACTTGACCACTTCGGTTTGACAAACTACTTTGCATTCAGCACCCACTAGATAATGCCTCAATTTAGTGCAAGCAAAGTATAAACAAAGGAAATACTTTTCCACTACCGTGTATCAGGTTTCAGGATCCAGCAATTTCCTGCTTAAATAAAAGATTGCACGCTTTTTTCCATCTATCTCCTGGACCAGAACTACCCCTAATGTATTTTCCGATACCGATAAATACAGTTTAAACGGCAAACCGTCTTTTGGAGCGACCAGAACAGATGGGTTTGTCAAGTACCCTTTGATATCATCAAACGCTTTCTGCTGTTCTGGTCCCCAAACAAACTTATTGGAATTTTTCAACTTAAGTAATGAGAAAATAGGATGATTCTTTCTGATAAATTTGAAATAAATATCCTCAAGTAATTAATCTTACCGATGAGCTCCTGTAGACGAACCTTCGAATCTGGAGGTTGAGTATTCAGAATCGCCTTTACTCTATCAGGATGAACTTCGATCCCTCTCTGATGCACCATAAACCCCAAGAACTTGCCGGCCGATACTCCAAAAGCACACTTCTTTGGATTCATGTTCATGCCATACTTCCGAAACCGATCCAAGACGGTCACAATATCAGCCAAGTGCTGTTCCTCCTCTTGAGATTTAATTACCACATCATCAATGTAAATTTCAACTATCTTGCTAATTAGATCATGGCAGATCAGGTTCATCTCTCTTTGATATGTAGCTCCAGCACTAATCAGCCCAAAAGTCATCACGACCCACTCGAACAAGCCGATAGAACCAGGACATCTAAATGCGGTCTTTATATCTTCTTCGGCCATAAAGATTTGATTGTAACCAGCATTGCCATCCAGAAAACTGATAATCCGATTGCCAGAAGCAGCGTCAATTAATCGATCAGCAATCGGTATCGGATATTCATCCTTGTACGTTGCGTTATTTAAGTCTCGGAAATCGATGCATACCCGAATCTTATCAGAATCTTTCTTCCCCACTAGTACAATGTTAGAGATCCAATCGGCATATTTACATGGCCGAATAAACTTTGCATCCAATAACCTTTAAATCTCAGCCTTTACTTGATCATAAATTTTCCAACTAATCCTCCGTGATGATTGTTTTACTGACCGAAATCCAGGCTTCATCTTAATCTTATGCTCAACTATGGATCGGCTTAAACCAAACATCTCATGATATTCCCAAGCAAAGCAATCAACCCTATCTTTAAGAATTTGTATAAGCCGATCTTTATATTCCCGCGGCAACTGTTTACTGATGTAAGTGAGCCTTTCTTTCCCATCTGTTCCAATATCGACCTTTTCAAGTTCATCAGCCAATATAAAATCCTGACCCATCTTATACTCAATTCCCTCTAGAGCCGCGGTTTCCATAAAAAACCCTCGTGTCCTTGAGTTATCGACTACGCCTCCAGTGTTGTTGGTTTGAAGCCCAATTTACTGACGCTCAGGAAATCACACTCCTCCAAGATTTTCTCGATAATGCTTTCAGGTTGTCATGTATTTCAGCACAATCGGTTTCTGCGGTTAGAGACTATCCTCTGACCACTTCTATCTACTCATCAATCCATTGAATCAAAATCTGATGTAATGTCGATGGAATGCAGCAATTGGCATGTATCCAATCTCTTTCCAACAGCACATTATAACTCTCCTTTCCTTCAATCACGAAGAAAACTGTCGGGGTTGTTTTGCTCCCTACAGTGAGTTCCACGACCAGAACCCCTTTAGCTTCAGTCGGATTTTCATTGAAATCGCTTAAAACCATATTGGTCTTGACCAAATCTTCTGTACATTTTCTAATTTTCCGACACACAGAATATGGCATCAGATTTACAGTAGCTCCACTGTCCACCATCATTCTGGAAATCGGCTTCCCATTCATATAACCGATAATAAACAATGGCTTCAAGTGTAAACGGGAATTTTCTGGTTTCTTGAATATAGCATCTTTAGCTCCAACTACCAGCTCTGCAGCAGCCTTTTCATAATCACACATGAATTTTCGAGGCAACACACAAACCATGTTGGCATCAACAGAGATTTCATCAGAGCCGGCCTTAGTATCGATAATAATAGCCGATCTCAACTTAGGCCTCCATTCTTGCCTGCCCCTAGCCGGTCTCATCGGCTTTATTTGCTCTAGCAGAGCATCCCCGAATTTTTCAGTTTCTCATCCACTGCAAGCGCCGTCTCTGAGATTTCATGATTCCACTTGAACACCATTGTGGAAACGGCACCTTGGGAGGCCGATGCACATCGGTATTTTTGTTTATCGGAATATGAAGGACCGAGATCGGCGACTAGAGGGGGGGTGAATAGGAGCCCAACAATTTTTCTCAAATTAAGATCACCCTAAATCCCTTCTCTCCAAAACATCAAACACTTAGTATTCCTTCTTCTAAGCTTGGTGCTCTCTCTCCGGCTTTGTAAGCAATTCAACAAACATACGGGGAACACTAACGCACAGTGTTGCCATGGCCAGCGGCCGTGCCGCCAAAGGGCGCACCCCACAGAGCTGCCATCCAGAGGCCGGCGCCACTGCACTCCTAGGGCCGGCGCTGCCCAAGGCCATGCCCAGCCGGTCCTCCATCTCTCTCTCCGCCGCTAATCTCTCTATTTTTCCTCATTGATCTCGTTCTCTACTAACTCTACATTTTAACTCACAGATTCTAGATGTTACATGTGGATGGATGACCCATACCCGAGTGCTACTTATTTTTATATCGCAGGCCTCCACACAAAGATAGATCGCTTGAAGAGTAGGCTCTGTTCACTACAAACATTTGCACAACAAACTACCAAGCAACGTCCTCAGAGGCGTCGCCAACAGCCATCGGCCACAGCGGAGCCGTCAAACCGCATGGTTCTCGATCAACAATACATCCCAACTCGTGTTTATAGTGAAACTTTATGCCTTTGTGGATGTCATTACCCCACCACACCGAACGTAGAGGTTCTCCATCGCAGATCGGTGATGCAGCAGCAATATCCAGGACACTTTGACAGGGAATGGGAAGCAACTTCCCAATGTTTCGGCGGCATGGTGTTCATGCGAATGCCACAATCCTTTCACACAGCCATGGCCACCCACATAATGTATTTATGTAATCTAGGGTGACGTTCTACCGTCACAAATGCGAATAAGCTAGTGTTGTGTCTTCCATGTAGTCATGCCTGCATTCAACTATGATGTATTTGTTCAATCTTTTATTAACTAATGCTATTTTTATCTCTTTCTCATATTCATTAATACAATACATATATTTTCCATAACTTAGTCAAACAAATCTAATAATTTGAAAATTAAAATAGTTCTACCTCTATTTACCATTCACGGCCCATATTACAAAATTGCAATCTATCACATAAACATTTACATCAGCAATCACAATTACACATCAAACAATTTGTTGCTTAGGGCCGGCAAATATATCCGACTTTTACATGCCTACTATGTATTCAACAATTACTGTCACATGTACCATTATCACATGTTACAACATTACTTTAGCAACACATGGCACAACATTGTTAGGTCATTTGTTTCAATAAGTGCACCCTTTTATTGCCAAATATTCACATCACAAATTGCCAAAGATGAAGCTGTCGAGCTATCAAACACCGACTGGGACCGGTCGCGGTTTGAAGGCTTGACAGGGTCCTGCCGTTCTCTCAAACCGCGACAGGGTGGTGCTTTCGCCTCCGTCGAAATTCTACTATAGGGCGAGCGATCGGTCGTTAATCCAAGGTGTGATCACGCATTCCACGCTTGACAGGGCCTAGATTTGTCTAATTTCCGTTTCGGGATACATTTTTGCATAAAAGAATAAATATAAATATAAAAAATAAATTCCTAAACGTGCTCGTCTAGGCCTTGGCCATTGAGGCCTTCCACATTTGCGTGGCCTGTCGGCTTGCTGCTGCTGGGCACTGCTGCTATGGGCTGGGCAAGCTATGGGAGAACCTGGGCTTCATACATACTTGATTGTGGGCCCCCGGCCATCGCCCCTTAGGCCAAGGCCCAGATCCGGGCCTGACGATCGAGGTCAGACCGACGAAGCCAGCTCAGTGTTGTACCACAAGGATAAGATCGATGATAAGAAACATCTGATGATCCAAGGTGCCACCTGGTGGAGATCGACGTGCCAGTACTCAGAGCACCTCCAATTGTGTAGTCATCTAGTAGGTATAAGAAATATACTCTCTCCGTCCCAAAATAAACCAAAATAAATGTCGTTTTTGACTTTTGAAATGCACGTTTGACCATTCGTCTTATTAAAAAATTTAGTATAAATATGTATAAATATAAATCATACTTAAAATACAAGTAATGATAAAACAAGTCAAGATAAAATAATTGACATTTATATAAATTTTTTGAATAAAACGAATGGTCAAACATGTGTTTCAAAAGTCAAAACGACATTTATTTTGGGACGGAGGGTGTACATGTCATCTATAGATAGCTAATAGTTAATCTCTTCAATAGACTAGCCATAACATTGTTTACAATGAAAAAGGTGAACCCACATATAATAGGTGATGAATGCATTGGAATCAGCTATAGACTAGCTATAAGTTAGTAGTCTGTCTATTACTTTTTCTCATTCTCTTTCCTCCACATAAGCAAAATGTTGATGTGGCACCCTTATAGCTAGGCGCTAGCTAGCTGTACCACATTGAAAATGTCCTCGGTCGGCTGGCAGGACATGGCACTCGCCATCTCTGGTGCCGTCTGGAAGACACCTACTGCTCTGTTTCATAATAAGTGACTATTGATTTTTGTAACGTACATTTGACCAGTGCCATCTTATTAAAAAAATATGTAAATATCATTTATTTTATTATGTCTTATTTTATCATTAAATATATTTTAAATATGATTTATATATTTATATAAATTTTTTGAATAAGACAAATGGTCAAACGTGTGGGTTTTAATAATCAATAGAGACACTTATTGTGTGGGATGGAGGGAGTACCTTTGCAGCTTTGCTTGCACACCACTACACCAGACACCGTTCGTAGTCGGTGTCCTGTTGAGATACCGAACACGCAGCCACGAACCCTAGACCGGCGGACAAGCAGAGCGTCACAAACTCTCGGAGTCATCAGAGGCTCAGAGCCACCCCGACGGCACGCCTCCCTGTAGAGTGACGATGTGCGCTGCATGCGCGGGCACGCCATGGAATTTAAGCGGAGATCATCAACAGTTGCCGGACGAGCTGTCACAACGACGATATCCATATGGATCACCATGCATATATATCCCCAGTCTGGGTGAGTGATGAGGTGTACTCGAGACACTCGAGAAGTCGAGAGTTGAGAGTCCAGCCTCGATCGAGCTAGGGCCGGCCCTGGGGGGGGGGAGGAGCAGGTGCAAGCTCTGCTACTTTACTGTGAAGCGATTAAGCGACGCGTTGGACTAGACCTCTGGAACTGCCGAACTGAGCCTGGGCGCGTGCAGCACGGAGAGGCTCAGCTAGGAGCCAGCCAACGGCAGGAAATCCATAGGCCCATTTAGGAGGTGCGCGTGATGAGGTCATAGTATGTAGTAACGCAGCGCAGACAACGGCCGATCCCGACTGTTCACAATCTATCGATAATCAATCTCCTGAGGCCTGAGTCCTCTTTGGCTAATTGGTTCTTCGTTCGTCAGTTCGTCACGGGGGACCTCACGTACGTGAAGGGATCAAGCCATCAAGGCGTTAAATTGATCTCTTGACTCCTCATTGAATTAAATCAAGGCATCAAGGATTCAAGGGATCAAGCCATCGCCACAACGCTCTTCGATCATAGATTTATCGGTAACCGATCTCCTGACTCCTCGTTGAATTGATTCTAATGACGCCGCACTCCCACTCTTCGAATCGCCCATCATATCGCGATTCAATCATCTCTTTGTCCGCCGTCATTGAAATATCGGATCATGTTTCATCCTGCCGCTATCAGATTCAGATTGCATGTGATTATAAAATAGTAATTGATAAATAGAGATTGGAGAATCAATTTAAAGATCAAAATTAAATCATTAATCATTGATTTAGTGTTTAGTAATTGATATCTAATTATGTCGCCCATCAGGTATTTAGACGATAACATGAACATTTTGTGTTCAAGATTCAAAAGATCATCACTTCATCAATCATTAGACATCAACAATTAGGTTTGTAACCATCCTTTTCTAAGCCTATTATTTTTATAGCTTCGTAGTTATACACATTCTATAATCTATTAATATATTTTGTATTTTATGTTCATATTTGTTGTATATACATTGTTGTTGACATCATGACACCTACAGTAGGAAATATAGCAGTTTAAAAAATGGTGCTTACTTAAGGGCCCTTGTTTATAATTTCGCCCCGAGCCCCGAAAAACCTAGGAACGGGCCTGGATCGAGCTATAGGAAAATTAGGTTAAACTACTGTTTGGAGAGATGGCCTAGACCGCGTACGCCGCCTAGTGTCCAACTGGAACATCGCCAACGTGTACGTACCATTATTGTGGTGTTGCAGCCACAGGCCGGCTTCGAGGCCATCCCCAGTCCATGGTAATCATATCCCTCTGATCTTGCAGCCACGGCGGACATGTGCTCGTGACCTAAACTCATTTGCTCAAGCTACTGATTTATTAAAATATTAGACCTACTTCTCTTTAGATTATTGATCCTCTCTAATTTTCTTCTCGGATATGCTAGCTGAAGAGAATTAAGCTACCTTAATTAGACTTCAAAAGCTTTTCCAAGTGGCTAGGATAAGAGTTTAGTCTGCCCGTTTATTTGAGAAAGGGATAATTCATATCAAATATTCATTTACTGAGCAAAAGCCAAATTACAATCAAGTACAAAAAAGACCTTACTGTAAAAAAACATAAAGGTCTAGGGAATCTCCATACACCGCCGTTGCTAAAAACGAAAATCGTTGTGTTATGCTACTGTCGTCTCCATCACCTTTGGCCTTATCCAGATAGGGAGACAAAAAGTAAGATCAAAATCAACAATAGTTGTGGTAGCATAAATACCTGTCATGGTTGCACATGAGCTAGTAGGTAGGCATCGAACAAAAATCTTCGACCACTATCATCATCTTCCTTGAATTTGCCAACATTTAAATTCTTCCTGACTCATTCCATATCTTGCCCCTTCCCACGACTCTAATAACATGAACTACCCACCATCATTGAGATCTAGAACTCACGACGTCGTCTCGCCGCCGCATGGATTTGATCCCCCGTCGGGGCTCTGCATCTTCCTCATCTGCGAAGACATCGATTTGAAGAGGTATCTGATTGACTAAAATAAAGAAAAGAAACACACCTTATTGTTTTGTCTGCTCACAAAAAAAAAATCATATCCCTAGGAGTCTTCGTCGGAGATCCTCCCACCGAAGCTCTAGCCCGTCCCTCCACGACGACCTACCAGATTCCCACTTCGTCAGCGCCGGAGCGACCGCCGAAGGCAGGGACACAGACATGACCGGGAGGGACGAGCATGGTCGCCCTTTGAATCGCTCCTCTCGCTAGGATCCAAAAATTACGGAGCATGCAAGTGGTTGTATTTCATTAATGACATCTACTATGAACAAAAAAGTGCTAGTCTGCACGCTTTATTCAACTTATTTTGGGACTTTTGAAAAGTGCCCTCAATATCTTTATTATTTAAAAATAGATAAAATCAAAACATTCAAAAGATATACTACTTTCGCTCTTTTTTAATTTGATATCGTTTACTTTTGGATATGTCTTTTGACCATTCGTCTTATTCAAAATTTTAGTGTAAACATGTAAAAATATAAGTCATGCTTAAAGTACCTTTATTGGTAAAACAAATCAAAATAAAATAAATGATAAGTCATGCTTAAAAAGTACCATCAATGATAAAAACAAATCACAACAAAATAAATGATATTTACATTTTTTGAATAAGATAAATGGTTAAAGGGCATGTCTAAAAGTCAATGGTGTCAAATAAAAAGAATGGAGGGAGTAGAATTTTTTAAATAGAGATAAGACATATGTTGATAAACCTATTTTTTCAAGCCAATATATAAGGAGGTAATAGCACATTTGCCCTAAAGTTGAGTGCCCCTAACGTATGTGCCTCATAGGTCACTAACGTTGCACATTTGCCCCAAAGTTGGTTGCCTCCTAGCATATTTGCAACATTTGAAAAATTTGATAGCATTTCACTTATTTTGGAGGGTGAAAAGACCCTTATGCCCTTTGTGGGGACATATATTGACGTTTGGATGTTGAGGCATGGTTAAATGTAACAACGTGTTTTATTTTGCTCAAATTGAGTGCACGTCCATGGTTGACATGCTTATATACGTGCTATATATGCCACGAAAATTTCTCCACGGAAATGACATGTTCTCCTTTTTGCTGAAATGGATGCATGGACAATGTGTGTTGCATGTATAAGTGTGTTGCTGGAATTTTATGCTATGAAAATTGGGTGCATGTTGCTAGAATTTTATGTTATGGCCTATGGGACCCATGGAGGGGCATAAGAGTCTTTTCACCATCCAAAATAAGTGAAATGCTGCCAAATTTTTAAAATGTGGCAAATATGCTAAGAGGCAACCAACTTTGAAGCAAATGTGCTACGCCAGTGAACTATGGAGCATATATGATAGAGGCACTCAACTTTGGGTCAAATATGCTATTACCTCATATATAAGGGCATGTTTATTGGTAGATATATCTTGGTCACACCCCAACACTATATAAGACAAAAAAAATAAAGATTGTAATCTTTGCATAGGGGGTATAAGGTAATGATTAAGTAGTTTTTTAACGGAAGGGCAGGGGAGCTGCCTTCATTTATAAAGAAGTAGGTACAATTAAAAAATACAATAGCAACAAAAAAAAGAAAGAAAAATAGAGGTATGCCCTTCCCTAAGCATGCCATTCTAAAAGCTAATTAATTACAAAATGCTCCTATAGCCCTCCAGAGGTGCATGTCATCAAGGAGGAAGATGAAGAAAACAAGTAGCGATTGCTTAGATTACTAAAAAAATCATGTTACCCCGCTCGAGCCATAGGGTGTTGATAGCGACGAAAGTTGAGTCAGTGATAGCGGTGGACGTTTGCACAGCCTCCGTCCAGGCGTCCACCAGTCCGAAAGGTGACTCTGGTTTGTCTAGGTTGATGGATTAAGATTTAGGGGGGCTAAATTGGAGGCCAAAAGGTGCCAAACTTGCAAGGAGAAATTGCAGTCGATGAAAAGGTGCTTTAGGGTCTCCATGTTTCGGCAACACAGGGTACAAAAGTAGTTGTTGGGAAGGCCTCGGCGTAGCAAGGCGTAAGTGGTGAAAATCCTTTTTTCGCAACAAGAGCCAGGTGAAAAATTCGTACTTGGATGGCGCCCACTGCTTCCAAATGATATTGAGGGAACTAAAGTTGGTCTTCCCTATGGAATGAAGTATGTATGCTAGTCGGACACCGTATGATGTGAAACACCATAGGGTTTGTCCATCCACATCGAGGATGGTGTTTGTTTGGCTCAACCCGCGACAGAGGCGACAAGCTCAATGGAAAGGGAGGGTTCAAAAATTGTGTCTCAAGTCAGAGAGCCAGCTGTTGACCAAGGCATCGGATACTGAAAGCACATCTACGACGGATAAAGGGGGGTGAATAGCCCAAAATTTTCGTCTAAACGATTGCCTCACACTAATCCCCTTCTATACAAGCTTGCCTACAACAAAAATCACAACTTAGTTCTTGCTAGGAATTTCATCGAACAAGTGGTGTGAACGGAAGGTGACTATGTATTGGGCATGACATGAGCACCAAACTAAGCCATGCGATGATTTTTCAAGCACTAGGATCACCAAGGATCATATATCACACAAGGGCACAAAGACAATTTTTACAAGCATCGACAGAATAGAAATCAATGTCACTAGTGTTCTCACCAAAACAGATAGTCATTAGGTGATGCATGTTCTCTATAGTCCTCATCTGAGCTGATATGATCCTTAATTATATCATGTACAGTGAGATTAGGACATAGCAAGGTAGAATCACTACTAGCAGAAACAATACTAAGAGCTTTCCTAGCAATATCTAGTTCACTTAGCACGTTAGCATGATTCACCTTAAGAAATTTGAGTTCACCCAACATGTCATCATGAGAATCACTCGAAGCATTTAATTCATCCAAAGCTTTTTGACAAGCATCCCAACAATCGTGAGAAAATCCTGTAGCCATTGGATTCCAACCCAAAGTCTAGGAGAGCTCCACATCATCGCTTCACTTCATCCACATGAGCATCCCACGAGAATATTATTCTTTCTCCGAGGTCCCGCTTGTCATCCACTAGCTTCGACTTCGCCGCCAAGTAATTCTTCGCTTTCGGACGCCTTTCAATCCAAGGAATCCTCGCGCTAGCCTTAGTCCATCGCACCTGTCATCATCGTGTTCCCATGTTGAAGCCAAACCGCATCGCGCCACCACTCCGTTGTCCGGACCCACGATCCTCCACAACGCGTCCTAGCTCGTCATCGACGACGTCGCCTCCAAACCTGTAACACATTTTACTCTACAAAAATCATACTTACCTTTTACCCTTGCACGCTTAGTTTCACATCAAAAGCGGTCTCAAAACTACTTTGGAATTTCACCAGACAATGCATAAAAAATCCAAAGAAAATAAAAAAAACTGAAATCAACATAGATTCCAAAATCCGGACGGCCCGAACCTTGGGCCAGACCATCCAACCCATCCTCTCACGCCATCTCGAAAGCGCACCATGCAATGTCGATAGTCCGTGCCTCCCGACTCAGACCGTGCATGCCCTAATTAACTCAGACCATGCCTCGACTCAAATGGTCCGTGTCTCGACTCAGACCGTCCCCGTTACATGCAACGCTTTTCTGTATTTTTGCTAAAAAAAAAACTAGCTCCTCCATGAGACCATCCACCACATGCATCTAACACCAGAGCCCCAACCATAGTCCCGACACAAAAGACTTCTTCAAAAACCCAATTTTAGCTCCAGACTTGCACAAAAAAAAAAACACTAAAGCTCGCCTAGTTTATCACAAGATATCAACCGATAGTCAAATAATGTGATGTTACCTCTACCCAGCTAGGGGATGGGCGCTCCACCTGCTTTCGGATTGACAGATGGGTGGACGGTGTTTGCCCTTCAGCATATCGCCCCAACGGCTTTTGCCCAAGTGACGGACAAGCAGCTCTCGGTGCACGATGCCCTGTGTGGCCACCACTGGATCACCTCCATTGACAGCCTCGCCGATGCCAGGGTTCTCCACGATGTGCTTCGCATTTCGACCATGATCCAAGACGCCGTCTTACAGCCCGGCACCTAGGACATCACTGCCTGGAGGTTATCGACGACTGGAACATACTCGGCCAAGTCTTCCTACGATGCCCAATTCATGGGAAGCCAAAGTTGGCCCGTTGCATCAAGAATCAGGAGTGCCAGTGCGGAAAACAAATGTCGCATTTTTCACTCGGTCCTTCTGCCACAAGAAGATCAACACCGCCGACGTGTTAGCCAGGAAGGCCTGGCCACACACTGCAGTCTGCCAGTTGTGCAACCTACATCAAGAAACTGCCGAGCACTTTTCTTTGGGATGTACTTTTTCGTCCCAGGTTTGGATACGAATCCTCAACACGCTAATGCGCAAATGCCAACTTCCTACCGTCCCTTTCCTTGACTGGTGGTTGGCGGCAAGAGTTGGGACCATCACGGAGCGACGACGCTTTAACGGGCTCGTGTGCTTCACGCTTTGGCAGCTTTGGAAGGAGCGAAACCGTCGACTCTTTGAAGGCTTCTCCACTGATGTGCCCTCCATCGCAAATGCCATCCTGGCAGATTTCGACGATCGGGAAAGGAGCACCCTGTTCTGTGAGTAGTTGCCGTTGTTTGTTTCGCCTTGGCTACGAGAGCTCCCCTAGCGCCTGTACATATGAACTCTCTTCTCTTTTAATGAAATGGCAGTGCTCCTGCCACTCGTTTAAAAAAAAATGATGTGATATTTTTTCTAGTGGAGGTAGCGAAGAGTTGGGGTGCAAAATCCTTCTTCGGCGATTGGCCATTGAGCCAACCATCATGCTAGAAGTAGAATGTTTCCCGTTACCGATGGTTAGTTTAGCAGCCGTTCGAAATAGAGCGGTCGGCAGGGCTAACAGTGAATGATTAAGTAATGGGTGAATAGTGTTGAATTGTGGCCAAGATAACGGTCAACAATAAGTATGCTCTAAGTCGATAAACATAGACATGCCGTGGGCTAGCTCGATCGGATCCATGAGAGGGTGAGCAGCCGACGACGGCGATCGTCGGGATTCTCCATGAGTGGATCTCGTTTTTGGGCTTTGTCTTCAGGTGAGTCTGATGATGAAGGCTAGGTTGATCTGTCGTTGGAGAATCTTTCCAGAGATGTGGTTAAGATCAAGGCAGACCTTATGTGTTGGCGGAGAATCGTTGGAGATATCTCATCTTACATTAATAATTTGTTGCCGGAGACACAGGTATGTGTTCCGTCCGTGCCTGCAGGCGGTTTTAGTGGTTTGTCAAAAGTTAGATCCTGTCCAGCGCGGAATGATCGTCGGCCATGGAGCTCGGCAGATCGACCATGGAAGGGTCCTCTTCCTCGTCCTCGTCTATCACCGCCATTAACTTTTGGCGATGTACTGCTGCGGCAACAAAAATCGTTGGTGAAGCTGCAGGACATTGTTAGCACTCTGAAATTTCAGGCGGCATCATCGGACATTCAAAATTCGGATGCTACCTTTCCCATTCAATCGACGGAAGGATATCGTGAGGCGAGAGAGGATCAGAGAGAGGGCTTGGATTTGGTTTGGGCCAGAAGAAAGTTGGGCCGGGCAAAACTTTTTGCTAAGACGGGTCGACAAAACCCTACTCGCAATGCAATCGTATCAGCTCCGGTTGTGAAGGTGGCAGCGGCGGCTTCTGGTCTGTTCAAACTGAGGGAAGAAAAGCAGAAGTCTGCATCCCCTTCGCGCGTCAAATCTCATCGAGAGAAAACCTTGATTGGAGGAGGTGCCAACAGGATGGCTGGGCATCTTGGGCAAGGTGGGCACGATGGTAGGACGCCAGCAGGCGGCCGATCGTCGGCTAGTTTCGGCAACAGAGGCGGCAGGCATCAAGGTGCGTTTGGTCGCTTTGGAGGTGTTAGAGGAGCACATCACGGCATGTATCGTCCTCGTTGGGGAGGCAGGGGTCGTGGGAATGAAGAGGTCTTAACACAGGGTGCAGTATGGAATGCAGTAAATCCTCGTGGAAATGATCCAACTCAGTATCCTATTAGAGAAAGGAATAATATTGATGTAGGGCATGATAAAGGGAAGGAAAAATAGGGGCAGAACGAGTCTTCAGATGAACAGGCGAAGAGCAAGATATTGTGTCTCAGATGTTATCAAAAAGGTCATGTTGTGTCAGCATGCGAAACTATTTTGTGTCGCGAGATTTGTGTAGGTCATGATCACCTCACATCCAAGTGTCCATTGTTACGTTTGCCAAAGCCAGTGGCAAATTTATGCGGATATGGTGCATATAACTTGGGCTTTTACCAGATTCCTCATGTAGGTGTACACAGAGTTAAAGGTGATGCTAGAACTGGCCTTATTCAAGTAACCGGAGGTCAGCTCACAACAGATCAAGTGGCTGGCGAGTTGCAGCGATTAGTGGCAATGGGAGGTCAAGGAAAGTGGACCAGGTCTGTTTCTGGTGCAATTTCCAAACAAGGTTGAACTGAATAGGATGGTGGAGCTGGATATTATCAACATTAGAAAGTATGGTGTTACTTTCAAAGTGGAGGAATGGAAGTTAAAGATGGATGTTAAGCTTCAGTTAGAGAAAGTATGGATCCGGGTCCATGGAACTCCCCAAGAAATTAGATCTTACTTGCCACTTTGTGCAGTAGGGTCTATTATTGGGGCAACTCAGTATGTGGATATGGTGAATACTAGGAAGTCAGGGGTGCCACGCCTTCAAATTGCTATGTTAGATTCTTTAGCTATACCGAATGCCATAGAGGTGGTAGTTGGAGATTGTATGTATGAACTTCGCATTGAGGTTGAACCAAATAACCAGGAGAAAGCATCTGAGCATATGGAAGATAAAGGAAGTAAAGAGGGAGACGATGAACATTTCGAGGAAGGGGCGGATGAGGGGAAGGACGACCGTGATTCAAAGCGAAAGAAGAGTGGTTTAGGAGAAGCAAAAACCAACGAGTCTTCATCTTCTGGTGCTGTTCCTATGCAAGTCACTAAGCAAGTGTCCATTTGTTTAGTGGAAGAAGACAGTAGCTTGACAATCAAAGATCTAAGGGGTCATATTGGAGTGGACGATGGTTTGGAGGATTCGATAAGTAAGGATGGTGCGCAGGTTACTGAGGCTGTGCTATCGGTGGGGTATGTAGAAGAACATGCCAGGGCTGTGGATGAATTAGCTCAATGTTTCGGCGATGGACAGGCCGCGAACGAAAAGCATGCTGGGATCTTCTTTGAGAGGTTAGAGACACTAGCCTATGGACAGGTCGTGGGCGACCCCGGTAAGCAAGTCGGTGTTGAGCAGACCAATGAAAGGGAGCAAGCTGAGAAGTCAGTTATACTGACTGATGAACTTATAAATTCTTCTACATCTATAGAGGCTTGTGGCGAGCTAGGCAATGGGGCAATTGTTCTTTTTAAGAGCAACCCAGTTTGTATTGAGCGGGCCAAGCTAGGAGTTCTTGCTAAGGATGAGGGGGATGTACATTCCAAGTTTGAGAAGGTTGAGCATACTGGTTTATTAGTACAACAGGATGACAGAGAAGAGAATGAACAGGTCAATCTGGCTTTGGAGTTGGCGATGAGGAAGACTACAGATCCTCATACCACACTTCGCCGGAGTTGCAGGGTTGCTGCTCGGAGTGATGAAGACACATTGGCGTCGGCGGGGCGGCGCAGCCAGGTGGGGCGCGGCGGTGCGGCAATGGCTGGCGCGCCCTGGCCGACGCGGTGCATCTCCCCTCTCTCCGTTGTTTTGGCCCCTAATCCGGCGGCGGGGGCACCGGGCCGAGGCTTGCCGTGGCCGCAGTCGCGTTGGCGTTCGTCGCCGCTGCTCGCACGCGCGTCCTCGCTGTGCTCCTCGCTGGCATCCTCCCTCCTGCTGCGCGCCGGGTTGTGGCGTTGGGTCCGGCGGCCGGCCGCCCAGATCCAGCGACGTCGGGCTTCGGCGGTGCCCGCCTGGTAGCGCGGTGGTTGCAGGCCAGCCGGCCGGTGCGCTCTGGTCGGCGGTTGCCGCCGCGGCCGTCCTCCTTCTCCAGATCTGAAGCGTGGCTGGCGGCTGCTACGGCGTTGGCTGGTGGCTTTTGCGTCGGCTTGCGGCTCCGGTGGCGGCCGTCAGTGGTCGTTGGTGAATCTGGTTCTGGTTCGTCGTCTCGCCGGTTGGTTTGCGGCTACTTTTCGCGACGTTGTCTTCATTTTTAGTCAGAGACTGCTATACCGACCCGATGGCTGGAGTCATCTTGGCATCGACTCTCGGTTTCGCTTACTCGGGCGACTCAACCTCTTTTCATTTGGATCCTGCGGACTTTGGGCGTGTGCCTATTGGCTATCGCGCGACACTGTCATCGTGGGGTGGCTCGTCTAAAGTAGGTTTGCTTGTAGTGGAGTTCGTGGCCATTTGCAGTTGGTCAAGATTGGGAGGTATGGCGGCATTGGCTCGGTTAGGAGGGGAGGCAGCACTGGTGGACTTCGATTTGGTGGTGCTTGTTTGGTACCGATTCCTCGACTCCGGGGAGTTTTCCCTAGGTCTGACCTTAGCTGGTTGTGCCTGGCAATGGTGGCATTGTTGTCGCTCCCTTGTTGAAGGCATTGTCTGGAGTTCGAAGAATTTGCTCTCTAGTGTGAAAACCTATGGTCTGTCCTTTATTGGTTGGATCATGGCAATGGCAATGGCGGTGCGCGTGCGTGTCGTTTCCTTCTTGAAGACGTTGCTTTCGGAGGGCATCGCAGTCCAAGTGTTGCTATGGGGTGGTTTAAACTGAAGGTTCTGTTGTGTGTTGTAACTCGCTCCGACATGATTTGGTGTCATGTCGTTTTCTTTTTTTTCCTTTTTTTGTTTAGGCTGTGTGCATCTTAGCTATGCAGAGGCCGGGTGTGGTCTTAGTTTGATTGTATCTTCTTGATGTAATTTTCTAAGATCAATAAATCGCTCTTTATCTAAAAATTTGCCCTTCTATAGTGGCGGTACCGTCAGATAAAAAAAATAAAGAGAGGTATATATAGAAAGCACCATCTCACATAATTATTGCATTAATGTAATCAAAGGTCACGATGGCAGGTACGCAGAATGCCTCGTTGTAAAGGGTTTATGAACTACAACGAGGCAGAGCTCGGTGCGTTTTCGCACGCATGCAAAAGCTTCAGAAAAGCGAGGCTTGAGAAAAGCTTCAGAAAAGCCTCAGTTCAGTCGCTTCCCCCAAAATCCCCCGTCTATGAGCAACCAGCAAAGACAGAAAGCCAAATTCTCACCACCGAACCACTAAAAGCAATCCAGCCATCACAGGAATTCTAAGGTTTCAAGTGATTCTCCTATTAGAGCTTATTTTTGACGGGCTTTAGTGGGTCGAAAGCTTCAAAGCTTGTTAACGGAAACCGTTTACTTGGCCAGATTTCTCATATTTATTTTGGTCGATATAGAGATTTATATCACCTTTAAAGGGATGGGCGATCCAGTTTATGTATTAAAGTATGATTGATTATCAAGTACTCCTATATCTTATCTAAATAAATTATTGTGGAAGCTAAATTTGCCCGTTGGCATCAAAATTTTCATGTGGTATCCAACTAGAGGGATCATTTTTGAATAAAAAAAAACTTTCTAAACGGAACTGGCAAGTGTTCATCATCTCTTTTTCCAATGTCTGGAGGAAGTGTTGGGATTAAGATCAATGATGATTTAGGCCCTTACTTCCAGACGGGTAAAGGCCTGAGACAAGGTGATCCATTATCTCCCTTATTATTCAATATTGTTGTTGACATTCTGTCTGTCTTTATTTTGAGAGCGAAGCAGGATGGTCAAATTGAAGGAGTAGTTCCGCACTTGGTGAATGATGGGTTATCTATTTTGTAATATGCAGATGACACCATCATTTTTTTAAATCATAACCTAGAGTAGACACTAAACTTAAAACTCTTGCTTGGTACATTTGAGCAATTATCTGGTTTAAAGATAAATTTCCATAAGAGTGAAATTTTCTGTTATGGTGATGCTAGGGAACATGAGGACCGATACACACAACTCTTTGGTTGTGGTGTGGGCTCGTATCCTTTTAAGTATCTTGGTCTACGTTTGCATCACAATAAATTATGTAGTGCAGACTATAAGGGAGTCGAGGATCGTTTTGAGAGAAAATTGAGCGGGTGGAAAGGAAAACACTTATCTTCAGGGGGTAGACTAGTGTTACTTAATTCTGTACTTAATAGTCTACTGATGTTTATGATGTCCTTTTTTGAGATTCCTCGTGTTGTGCTTAAGAGATTGGACTTTTTTAGATCCCGTTTCTTTTGGCAGAGCAACGATCAACAGAGGAAATATCGTTTAGCCAAATGGAATATTCTTTGTCGTCCCAAGGACCAAGGTGGTCTAGGTATTCAAGATCTAGATACTAAAAATAGTGTCTTCTAAGTAAATGGATTTTTAAACTCATAAATGAAGAGGGCATTTGGCAAAGATTGCTTAGAAATAAGTATTTAGTCAATAAAACTTTTTCTCAAACTCATTCCCAACCGAGGGACTCTCAATTTTGGAAAGGTCTCATAAAAGTAAAGCTAGATTTTCTAAAATGGGGACATTTTAAATTAAGAAATGGTACCCAAATTAGATTCTGGGAAGATAGTTGGTTGGGACATTCTCCTCTTAATGAACAATATCCAAATCTTTTTGCCATAGACAGAAAAAAAACATGTCACTGTCTCCGAAGTTCTTAACTCATCTACTCTTAATATTGCCTTTCGGAGAGCATTAGTAGGCCAAAATTTAAGAGATTCGCATATGCTAAAGTTAAAACTTTCTGTGCTCCATTTAGAGTCAGATCAAGATGTTTTTTGTTGGAATTTACATAAAAGTGGTCAATCTTCGGTACAATCAATGTATCAAAAAATGATCAATACTACAACAATTCAATCCCATGACTATATCTGGAGACTTAGAATTCCTTTGAAAATAAAAATCTTTCTTTGTTACTTAAATCGAGAGGTCATTCTTACAAAGGATAATTTGGCAAAGAGTGGGCAATTTGCAATGTGTTTTCTGCAATAAAAGAGAAAATATTCAGCATTTGTTCTTTGATTGTCACTTCGCTAGATCTATGTGACGAATTGTTCACATAGCTCTAAATTTAGATTTACCAAGGAGTCTTTCTCATTTAAGAGAAAGTTGGATTCATGGTTTAAGACTATCAAAGATATATCAATTTTTAACTGGCATGGCAGCTATGTTTTGGTCTATTTGGCTTTGTCGAAATAATGTGGTTTTTGACAAACGCAAAGATACATTTTTTTTGCAGGGCATTTTCAGAGCTACATATTGGTTGAGGCATTGGGCATTACTGCATAAGGAGGATGACCGAAAACCATTTATCGAAGCATGCCAATCTTTAGAAGAGGTGGCTATGATGTTTTTCAATAATTATGGTTGGAGAAATATTCATAGATTATGTTTTGTTTAATGTAATTTTTATTTTGCTCATCTTAAGATTGTTAGTCTTAAGTCGAGCCGTTCTTTGTAAACTTGGCTGTGTACATCTCACGATGTAGAGGCTGGAATTTTATTCCATTATCTAAAAAAAAAGTCGATAAACATAAGCACTGCAGCGTATGGTTCATGTCGATTGCTACAATGATCTTCTGCCGGTTCTCCTGTCCTTCGCCGAAAGAAAAACGATCTTCGGCCGCTCCGAGGCGTTCGTGTCCCCATCTTGCAGAGGAGATAGCACACCATCGGATTAGTTTTGTCGGGCCATTGAGACTTGAGAGCCTGAACTGAGACCAGGCCCTTGTCTGATCGAGAGGCCTTGTCTCCCTCTACAGCCTGCAGCCGCACTGTGAGGTGTGAGCTGTGGCGCACGCACTGTGTATATCGACACCTGATACCGCACCGGCTATAACGAAGTGTCATACTCCGTAACTCATATGGCGTGTCGTCCAACACTGACATGTACATGTACATGCATCGATCGACATGATCGTGTGATCTTCATGGTTCAGGCGTTCAGACTTCAGGCATTGGCAGCAGCTGGTTATGTGGCGAGTCCTCACTGCAGTACTACCTCATAGTTATGTCGTAGTATAGCCTCTGTTTAAGCAACTGGGCAGTATGTGGTAGGGCCACTCGCGCCATATCTTGTCTTGGATGGAGGACACATTATCATCAGCAATAAAAAAATAATTTCATTTTTATGATATTAGCTAGTTATCTGACTTCTAGAAAAAAAAACGCAATATTAATTAATTATCTGATTTCTTGGTAAGTTTGTAGGTTTTGTTTGTCCTTTGATAAAAGCAAAGACGACGTTAATCATCAGTGTGAAATCATCAGTGGTAGCAGAGAGATAAGTCCCGAGCGTCTGAACAAACTGTTCTTGATATTCTGCCCTTCTCGACAGGGCAAGCGGCAATAGACAGGCAGGGTGGGGGCAGCACCAGCAGCAGCTGATATTGACGAGATTACATAGCAGCTGGAGTAGTAACTATAGTGAGTTAATGGCCCAGCATAGAGGCGCCTGATTGATCGTCCGACAGGTGCTCTCCATGTGCCGAAAAGACAAAATCTTTCTCCTTTATGAAAACTACACGCTTAATTAATCACCAGTCGTCTTGACTCTTGACAGCGAAAGGAATCTATAAATAAACCCCCAATGCGCACTGCACAGCACAACACATCACAAAAGCAAAGCAACACACGGAGGCAAGGAAAGAGCTCCGAGCTTCACAAGGAAGAAGAAGGCATTGAGAGCTGCAGCTAGCTTAGCCTCAGTCCGATCCAAGAATTCATCAAGAGGAGAAGCTAGATTGCAGTAGTTGTTGTTCTTGCATGATAACAAGGAGCTGCGAGGGCGTGGGCGGTGGTGCAGCGGCGGCATGGATCGTGAGGAGGAGTCGGTGGTGGTGAGCTGCGAGTGCTGCGGCCTGGAGGAGGAGTGCACCGGCGAGTACATCCGCGACGTCAGGGCCTACTTCGCTGGGCGGTGGCTCTGCGGGCTGTGCTCCGAGGCCGTCAAGTACGAGGCCGGCAAGTGCGGCAACGGAGCGGCGGCGGACGTGGTGGAGGAGGCCGTGCGCGCGCACATGGCCTTCTGCCGCACGCTCAAGCGCGGCGGCGGCCCAGCCGTTCGCGTCGCGCAGGGCATGTGTCAGATGCTGCGCTCCGCGTCGACCGGGAAGCACCTGACGTCGCCGGCTTCGCTGGCCATCCGGCTTTGAACTTCAGGCCCAGGAGGGAGGCCAGGAGTCCGGCGTCGTGTGTTGGCTCTTGTGCGGCGATAATGGATGCATCCCTCACAAGACCGTATTATTAGAACTCTCTATGTACGTGGTTTTGACTTTTGATCCAGTACGCAGAAGGCAGAACCACGGTAAACGATCGAGGTTGCATATACATGTGATCAGATATATATTGTATTTCAATTTGAAATGCTTCTGCCTGGCCGGTACGTGGCTGCTGGCTATCGATGCAAACTTTCATCACTGAATGGTTAATCGGCCAGTTTCTTTTATCTTCTCTAATGTCCTTCTTGGTTGCATGGTTGGATCTTTGCTCTCGCTCTTGAGTGTGCTTCTTGAGATAATCCTGCCCACCGTATGCTCATGAAGCTCTGAGCACCCCCGGGCCCCGTCTTCTCCGACGCGGGCGGAGGCCGGAAGCGGTCGCCGGCGGCGCGTTCTCCACGGTGGCCATGGCGGACGATGCAACGATCCCATCTGTTTTTCTCTTGGCCTTCGTGACCGTTCGATCGATCGTTCATTAACCTAATACAACTGAAATTCTGGAAATTGGATGTGGCGTTCTGAAGGGTCAAATCTATGTGAGTTGCACAGAGGAGGCTAGTGAATAAGAAAGGTTAGACAACTACTTGTACAGTGTAGTACGTAGAGTTTGATGAAATTGGTTCAAGACCGAATTTTTTTAGGTGATACATCAAACTTTTACCAGTGATCGGCCGGTTGGGCCGAACTTCCCTGAAATTTGGCGAACTTTCGCCCCAAAAAAATCATGATATTGTCCAATAGCTCCCCTAATACCTCTCTAAGTCAAATTTAGGGGATGTACATAAGATGGGGTTCCAATAGTTTATGGGAAGGGTTTTAATCCGTAAACAATTTTCTATTCAATCTCCTAAATTCATTTGCTCCCATTTATTATAGTGGGTCCATCTCTATTTAGTGAATTATTTTTTAGGAAATTTAAAAGGGGGCATCTATCAACATGCTTTTTAGTGAATGACAAATCTTGAGAGTTGTTAGCTTCTACAATAGATACGACTTGTTTTTTAAGATGATACAACATGGACTCACATAACTCATCCCACATATACGAGACAACACCACACTCACACACTTGTGCAATAGATATGACTTATTGGGTGATAATCGATCGAAAGGGTAAAAATGATTAATAGAAGTTAACCCACCTTTTTAGTCACCTAGTTCTTTTTATATAATAGAAGAAACTTTTAGAAACATAAAGTACGGACATGCAACATTTAAAAAATCTTATTTCAAATTTAAATGCAGAGCAAAATGACCAGCATTTTGTCATGCTAAGGCAACCAACAAAAACAAAAACAAAAAAATGCTTCGGTCTCATAACAGCCATATGACCATAACACCCCGGTGGTTGCAACTTTAAGCATCCT
Source organism: Raddia distichophylla (assembly GCA_005191435.1). Taxonomy (NCBI): domain Eukaryota; kingdom Viridiplantae; phylum Streptophyta; class Magnoliopsida; order Poales; family Poaceae; genus Raddia; species Raddia distichophylla. Next base: position 347,190 of record SPJY01007880.1, on the reverse strand, counting down.
AATATGAAAAATGATCACTAACCTTTATGATTTTTTTTTTCATTTTTTAGAAAATTGTTTAATATCTAGCACCAATTTCAAAACTTGGATATGACAGTGTCGGATTAATTCACCGGCGAGGCGAGGAGACGTAATACCCGGCCCATTGAGATGTGAGACCCTTAAGGCTCATGTGGATTATGATGGTGGGAATAGTCTCACACTATTAGTCTAGATAGAGTTGCAATAGCATATAATGCATGTGAAGGCCAAACATAGCACCATTTTGGGCAAAGTGGGGACGAAAATCCAAGAGTGGAATGATGCATACATTGGTAGTCCCGTTGGTCGGTTGGACTCTTAAGTGAAATTTGGCGCGGATCTTATATATGGTATTGGAACATCAACTCTTCGTTGTGTGGGTGCGTGTGGTCTTAGTGATGTAGACATATGGTGCATGACACATGTGAGTCTAGAGTGATCACACGACATGGCATATAGATCGGCACTGGATGCACGGTCACATACCGAAGGGAGATCCTAGACATTTCCCGCTTAGACAATGTGCTGACAAGGATGTCAACCATTAAGGGGGTAAGTATATGTAATTCCATCGGTCCATTGAGATGTGAGATCTGTGTGACCCATGTGGGTTGTGATGGTACGAAGTTATACGAGGGGGGGGTAGGAGGATGAGGAGGAGGTGAGCCGCTTACCCCCTTGGTGGAGGTCTGGCGGTGGCGCTTGGGCTTCTTGATGCCGTTCTTGTGCGCCTTGTACGACTGGTTGTGCGCCGTGTGGTTCTTCGACTTGGCCATCTCTCCCCAATCCTTCAAGAGAAATGGCGGATTAGAAACCAGGCAAAGGATGAACGGAGGGGGAGGGGGAGGGGGAACGCCGGAACGGGGGGAGGAGCTGCGAGATGCTACCGAAGTACCGAGGTTAGAGCTCACGAGCAAGCAGAGGAGCGACGGCAGCGGCGGCGTTAGGGCTAGGGTTTTCGCAAGAGGCGAGAATGGGGGGCTTATATACAGCATCAATGGGCCTGAGTTTCTCGCGGTTCGATCACGCAACAAAGGCTAATGGGCTGTAAAAGGCCTTTAGGCCTTCTGGGCTAATGGGTAACGGAGTAGGCATGGCCTCCGATAGAACCATGGTTTTGGTTCGGTTTGCAAAATTTGTTATATTTGTACAGACTATTCGATTTAATATTTTATAATAATTTTTAAAAACTTTATGTAGTTTTCTAAAGATCTTAAAAATATTTTAAAATAAATTGTTTAGCCTTTCTAAATCTACTTGTATAGGTACTCAACTTTTTCAACTACAATCAAAACCAAATCACATCCGCGAATCAAAGAGGATCTCGTGCTGGATACCCAATGCCCATTTTGAACACGCGGAAGAAAAAAAGAAAGCACTCCTTAAAAACCGCTTATATCGTGCCCAAAAGACAATGAACAACCATAGAAAGCTGAGAGGCACGTACTATACCATCAAACATTTAACTCCGTTGGGTTAGTCCATTAGGATCGCTCTAACAGGAATCTCTAAATTTGATCCCCTATAGACTCATATACATGCTTCCTATTTTTAAAAAAACTCTCCCTATATTTCTCCCATCTCCAACTGTGTTCCCTATATGGAGAATTGTATAGGGGAGGAGAGAGAATCCCTACATGTAAGGGAATGGAGAGAAATTCTATATTTTAGAGAACGGAATAGGAACGTTGTTAGAGCACATAGGGGAAGAATCTGTCTCCTATTTTTGGGTAGAGGACACTTTAGGGAAGTCTGTTGGAGACAGCCTTAGATGACAAGTAACCATCAAATAAGCATTTGACCTTGTTCCAATGGATTTTAGCAGGCACTCATAGAGGTTACTTTTTCATTCCCTTCCCTCACAGATGAATGGTTGGACATGGTTTTTCTTAGGTTGGATATGATTGATACATTCTGGTATGTTGTACCCTAACTCTAGGTTACTTTTTCATTCCCTTCTCACAAATGAATGGTTGGACATGATTTTTCTTAGGTTGGATATGATTGATACATTTTGGTATGTTGTACCCTAACTCTCTTTCGGTTTTCTAATAGAGGCCCATGCTCTTCCTTAATCAATTATAGGTTGTTTGGTTGATTATATCGTAGGAGTTTTGCATCTAGAGATACAAAAGTAGTGTTTGGTTGTCTTCTCACCCATCTAGCCAGGCTCTATAGATGCAATTACCCTCTTCGGACCAGTCTCTAGAGATACAGCCAAATTAAGCGTTTCCCCATAGCCAGGCTCGTGGGATGCGGTTCAGCGCATCGCGTGACTCCGCCAGCCCCTAATGCACCCTGAACCGCATCCTGCGACTCCGCAAGCCCTAATGCACCCAACCAAACATTTTATCTTCTCATCCCGTGTCAGTTTATTCAAACAATCAAACAAAATCTCTTACATCCCACCAAGCTGCACACTAGCCTGACTAAGCTGGTACGAGCCAGACTCACTTGAGAAGCCACCCAAACAGTTTATTAGAAAATAGTGTACACGAGGCCACCACCAGTGGGTTATGTTTTTATGTCTGAGAAAACATCGTTTCGGTGATAACGAGGTTGTAGGTATGGATCATGGTTTTTACAGGCTTGGATGAAAAAAATGGTTTTAATAAATTTTGAAAGAAAAATAAAACAATGTTGAAAAAAGTGCTACACAACGAAGCTAGCACTATCCATTTTTACAAGACTATAAATCCTCAGTCTCAATTTTGTTAAAAACTTTTATTTGTTGTTTACAAAATTGAAATTTTAAAAATTGGATTTAAAAGCAGCTAATTTTTCTTCTTCTTTTTTTGTGAAATCAGTTTTCTCGGTTCCACCAATTTTTTCCCAAACCAAAAAACTGAACATCAACGATCTTAAGAAAGAGCTTGCTCCTCGCGGAAATATTCTCGCAAAATAATAAAAAAGTCAACAAAGTCGGAGCATAAACCAATCTCAATATTCGTCGGGGATTAACTTGTTTTGAATCATCGATAATTTTGTTGTTTTTGTTTAAATTAAAATTTAAAATTTCAAAGAATGGATCAAAAATCACAAATTAGATTTTGGATAAAAATCAATTTTCTCGATACCCATTGATTTTTTCCCAAAACTGAAAAATAAAACACTAAGAAACAACGAGCCTAAAAAAGAAACAGAATATTCTCACAAATCGATAGAAGTATCAACATAGTGGGCAAGCACAAAATTTGTAAGATCCTTTGGTTTTGCTGGTTCAAAGAATATTCCTAAGAAGCTCACCTACAGGGCGCTCGTATCAATGAAACGACATCCCCGACCCTTTCAGTGCTTTTGTGTGCGACTCAAAGGACGACCAAGTACGCGTCGTATAGGTCTCCTCCTCCTATTACACTTTCTACCACCGTCGCCACCAACGTGCAACGACAGTGGCTTGCCCTATCTCCTTCTTCTCGTTTCCCACTCCGTTTCCAACTTTCTAAGTGTCCACATTCATGTGGCTATCGAGTTCGAATCTATGGTGTGGTGCTATCTAGCACGATGAATGGATTCGACAATGGACACACCGGATATGGGGTGTCCTGCCTAGATCCGATGCGGTGGCGGTGCCTCATCACTATGCTAGTGAATGTGAACCGGAGTGCTACAGCTCCTTCAGGGCAGCGCTCTGGTGTCGGCTTCCTTGCGTGGTGGACGAGCCCGGCGACAGACCATTGGATCTAGAGTTTCATGCTCCGATCTGGTGTGGTGGAGTTGCCCCGTCGCTACTGACACTGTTTTGACTAGTCCTATGTGGTGCGGGTGGTGGTCCGTTGGAGCTCTTCTTGGTTCTAGTCAGTAGCAGAGATAGAAAATGACTAAAAACATCGGATTCTTAAATTATAATATTATACTATAATTATATGGTTATACTGCATCATATAACATGATAATAAATAAACACAAACAACTATCTACCCATCCTGTTCGAGGGCGCTAGGCATTGGTGTAATGGTGTGCCGTCCTATCCGCTACATTGCCTCTTGTGATCAGTAATAGGATAGACCCGAAGGCGTAGTGCCATGTTATTTACAATTTAAAATCGTATTACAATAGTCAACTTGAATTTCTTATTTTTGCACAAAACATATATATGACGTTGTATTTTACAGCTATTTTTACTAAGCTTTTAGTGCTTATTCTCGTAGATAAAAAAAAACTAACTTCAATAGATGTTTTTAGTCTCCTTTAGCTTTTTTTTTCAATTGCTCTCAACATTTTGAATTATATAATCCACACCTGCTTTGTTTTTTAGGAAAAGGCAGAAGAACTGTCTTGAATTAATTCAAAAGGAAGGTTACACGATCAAAATTTAGGGGGAGGTTTAGGCGCATTCCCCCCGGACGCGCGTTACAATTGAGTTAACTTATTACAAACAGGCGTCTGCCGCCACCCAAAGACGCATGACCTCCAGAAGCAAATCGAAAAAGATCATCGGCGGTAGCTCTTTCGAGTTGAAAATGTGGTTGTTCTTTTTGAGCCAGAGATGCCATAAGGTTGCTAGCACGACCGATCCTAGACCCGGGGCAAGGTTGGATTGCAAGATGTCCTCGGTCCACCAGACGTTGAGATCATCAGTGTGGGTCCACGTAGACCGGAGTAGGCATGGAGCGTTGAGCCTGGCAGCCAGGAGGTCCCAAATATGGGAGGAGAAGGGACACTCGAGGAAGAGGTGTTCTGGGGTCTTCAGGCATCTGAGACAGAGGACGCAAAAGTAGTTATTCGACAGTCCCCTTCGCAGGAGAGCGTCAGCAGTCAAGACCCTTCTTAGGAACAACGTCCAAGCAAAGAACTTGCACTTGGAGGCGCCTGCTTTTCAGCGTTATCAAATAGGCAGCAATCAGGCCGAGAGACGGGCATTGAACTATCGTGGGCTCGTGGCATCGAGTGAATTGTGCGCACGGGGTAGAATATTCAAGGCTTCAAGGTAGGCGCCCATGCATCAGGCCATCACTTGCACTTGCCCATGCATTGCATGTTTGCTCTGCTCCTAACAGTCTTGGGCCTAATTAATCCATGCATGAGGTTATCACTCTGTGCTGACGACCAAGGCAGAAGCCCCGCGCTGCCCCCCCGCACTGGCTCTGCCTTTGGCTCTAGTGCCGATGACAGTTTGGGGGGAGCACAGAAGTGGTGGCTGCTTGGCAGTGGCCTACGCACCATCTAGGTTTAGGAAACTCCACACTTACCTGATGGCTCCGGTACATGGGCCGGCGCACGGCCAAATCCTTCTAGGTTTTTGCTAAGCGGCGGCCTCTTCCTAGTTCCCAGACGTTGGCGTTGACAGTGTGAGGTGAGAGCAATGTATGATGTCGCTCTCGTAGTCTCGTCTTACGTACCTATGAATCCTGTGCACGGTGGTTACGATTGTGTCTTGAGCGTGCCACGTGTACTAGCAGTGCGATCAACATCGATGGCTATTGACATCTCAGCTATGCATCCTTTTAAGGTGGTGATAGTTTCGATCGGCAGTTGGTTCTGGTGTCTCGATCATGCCTCCCTTGCAATGGTGGCTACTGGCTCTCGGTCGCGCATTCCTCAAAGAAGTAGCGGTTGGAACACTAATGAGCAACTGACGTATTGACCGTGCATTTCTTACGGTGGTGGTGGTGGCTGATGGATGTCTTGGTCGTGCAACTTGCGCCCTGCGACGCAGTTGGCAATTAATGGTGGTAACTAGCATTTTATCATGCGTTAATGCCGTGCGATATGGTGATAGCTGGTGGCTTGTAGTTTGGGCCGATCAGCCCAATTCATAGTTATTGAGTAGTTGCATATTCTATTCTTAACCTCGCTAGACACCTTGCATATATGTTTAGTTTTTGTTCCTCCTAATGGAATGGCGTAGCGCCCGTTTATTTTGCTAAAAAAAAGCTCAACTACAACTAGTGCTTCTAAGTTTAATTAAAACTAGTGTCCACAAACCACTCTCAAATGTGCACATAGAGCATGGATAATGATACACATCAAATTTGTACAGAAGTGGAGGAAAGAGAGAAAACTGAGAGCATGAGGATGCTGGCCATTTTTTTAAAAGGAGCCAAGGCTTTTCTTATGGCGCATTAAAAACTCATTAGTCATTAAACGCAGGAAATTAAAACAGCTGACCATTGTGAAAACATCGATCTGGCATAAAAACAGCCTTCTCCTACCAAACTCGAACGCCGCTTGATCATATTTGAGGGACAGGTTCACCTATCATAAATACTTTGCAATTGTTCAGTAAATAAGCTGTCAGTAAATATAGTATTGTTGTACGGCCGAACATGCAAAAAACTAACCCTCAAATTAGTCGAACATTTTGCAAGTCACGGGAAGAAGCCGGCAGGTAAGATGTTCATTGCAGACATGGAAACCGGACAATCTGGTCTATCATACATGTCGCGTCAGGATTACCTAGACCTAATACTGTGTCACATATGTTTGGTAACTGGCTTTGGGGTATTAGGAAAGATCTGAAACCAGTAGTCCTGTTGGGAGCAGCTGTGACTTGCTGGTCGCTTTGGCTATACAAGAATGATATGATATTTAATAGAAAGCTATTTATTCTTCTTTGCATGTTATCTACCAAGTTATTCACGTGCTTCATTCTTGGGTTATCCTCCAGAAGCTCCGCTCACAGGATTAATTTGCTTACGGCACTGTGGCAGCAATTGGACAGGGTAGCCAAGGAGTTCTTTATCCAGACATTTGGATAACGATCTAGTCTACGTATTGATAGTCATTAATGTGTCTGTTTTATCTTTTGTGTGCCCTGTGTGCATCTTTGTTATGCAGAGATCGGAAGCGACTGCAACATAATTGTATCAACTTAATGTATCTACCTTGTTATCAATAAAACTTCTTTTATCTTAAAAAATGAAAACCAGACGGATAAGTTGATTGCCGACTTAAAACTAACACTCAAATTTCTCATCTACATTGAACCATCCAATTAATCTATTCTGCCATGGTGATGAGCTCATCAACCTAGCTTGTAGATGCAATGGACAAGCACAATTAACCAAATAATTGTAAGGATCATGGAGATTCAAATATATAGTATTTTGGTTAATACAATGCAAGAATGGACCTGAGTTGAAATATATACAAACATATCCCTATTTTCTTCCTCTCATAAAATAAGAGAAATCATATGATCAGCAATTCAGCATCCTACAAATGGCAGAAATGAAAAGGAAATACATCTACGCCTGCTGTGGAAAAAAAAAAACATGGAGAGCAGCTTCTCTACAAAATTTCTGTAACCATGCATTTCCTATCCGAGTGAATGCCTTGAATTCGACAAAGAATGGAGAAGCCAATGCTAAACTGTAATCATGCATGCACGTATATCCAAACACGCACTCCCCAGGTAGAACTTGAAGACACGATGATCTAGACCTTAGAGCATTGTGCAAGTCACAGGAAGCTAGAAGCTCCCAAACACGACGCAGCTAATCATGTGAAAAAAGTTACAACATCCCTCCTATACCCCCGAACTATGAGCATCCGCGGGACGTTGGCCACGAGCAGATCCATGTACTCCATGTAGCAGTACGCTGGGTGATTCAGCGGCGGCGGCGGCAGGCTCACCAGCACCACCGCTGCCATCCTGGAGTAGCTCAGTATGGTGGCGTTCAGCTTCAGCATGGTGTAGAGGAACTTATCAACCTTCTGTTCATCGACCAGAGCCCGCTTGCTGCTGCCACCCTCCATCGTCAGATCAGAAATGTAGGCCCTGATCCTGCGCTGCGCGCTCGCGTAGGCTTCTTGAGGGTCATCCTGCTTCCTGGAGCTCGCTGCGTTTGCTTCCCATGACTTCATGGTCACGACGATCACCTCGGCCTGCATCCGGAGGTCGTACAAGAACTTGCTGACGTCGGCCTTGAGTGCCCCGGCCTCGCCGTCCTCCTCGGCGATGCAGAAGACCTGGATCTTGCAGCTCTCGAAGCTGTCCTTGGTGAGCAGGAGCTGGGACAGGAGCAGCATCAGGCCCCCGTCCCTGACGATCCAGTACAGGTCGATGGTGCCGACCTGGCTCTGGTACTCGTTGGGCCACTCGTCCAGCCCCTTCACGATGACGACGGCCTTGCCGGCGATGATGCAGTCGTCGATGATGCTGACGAACGTCGCCGGTATCTGCGTCAGGTTCTCGTCACGGCGCCAGATCTCGGGGTAGCGCACCACCACGATGTTGGGCTTCAGGTTGCCGAGCCCCATGGTCTGGACGATGCAGCGGAAGCCGTCGGCCACCGACGGCGCCACCACCATCTCCGCGACGCCCTCGCAGCGCTTGTAGTCGATGTAGGCGCCGAGCTGCCGGCACGCCGCCTTCGCGTCCTCGGCCGACTCGTGGTAGTCGCCGTCGATGATCGACACGAATATCGACATGCCACGGCCTTTCTTCTTCATGCAGTTGGCGAAATCCGCGAGCTTCGGGTGGCACGGGACGTTCTCCGGGAGCTTGCCCCATGGCCGGCAGAAGATGAGAGGGATAGGGTACCAGTTCTTGGGATGAACTTGGTTTGCTGCAAGGAAAGTTAGTGCTCAGGATTATGTACCATGGCGGAGAGTTGCCAAAATGCCACTCTAAGAATCACTTTGTTGAAATGTCATTCTACCTTCCTGTTATAGACATAGATGGCTCCACGTGTCATTGAGATACAATCATACAAGTGATATTTTAGTGAAGCCAATCGTGGAGAGTGGCATTTTGACAATGTTTTATGCCGGTGGGGATTCTCTTGTTTAATTTGCATGTAAAAATTATTGTACCTCCCATTGATCGAAGACTTCGTAGAGCCAGTTGAAAGTATGCACTCTTGAACCCATCTCCCCAGTCCCCGGCCTTTCCTTTTAAGCTAACATAGTAGTAGATGAGACTTGCAAGGGCAAGGGAGACCACAGTAAAAGTCCAAGAGATCATAAACATAATAACTGGAAATTAAAAGGAAAATCATCAGTCAATGGACAGCACCTTCATAATATGTTCAGTTGAACCTAATGATGCCTGACAGCCCCAATTATATTAGGATCTTAACACTTTACTAAAATTAAAAGGGGATCTTAACATATTCGATTCAACTTAATGTTGCAGTTTATATTGGCAAAATAAACTATATGGACAAAGGCCGTAGCAAAGCAAAATTTGGAAGATGCCTGACAGTCCGGATTCCAAGTTTTCAACACAGATTCATGGCCAGAAAGTACATAAAGATTCTATTAAAAAAGTACATAAAGATAAAATTATTACATATGAACACATTTCGGAATTCATATACAGTGCATTAGCTACTTGGATGAATTATAATGTCCACATATTTTGATAGGTGTTATTTAGTAATATTTACTGGTAGTAATGATTAACATGTGGTCATAAACATAAAGTAAACATAAGAATCAGCAAGCATACCAATACAAAACAATGCACCGATGAGAGAAAGGCTCCAATGGTGAAATTTCCATCGAGGGCGCCAACTAGGAGCATCAAGGAGGTCCAACAGAAAGCATGACAAGTTCACACCAGCATAACATAGAAGGAAAAACATAGTGATAGTGGGTGTAATTAGATCCAAGTTCCCAATCACGACACAACCAATGCAGATGAAGGTTGTAAACAGAGTGGCGGCATGAGGCTCAGAACCTTCATAAGCCTTAAAGTAATTAAGAACAGGAAGAATATCATCATTCGCGATTGCTGCAAGCAATCTTGGAGCCCCCGTCATGCTCTGTAGTGCTGCACCTAAAGTGGACAGGATGATGCCAATGTAAATTACTACTGGAGCTGGCCAAGCAACTGTAGCAGCAAAAAGCCTGCATATGTTACACATATTTGTGAGCTGACCACATAGGATAAAAGTAGCTCCACCAACATAAAGCAATTCAAACTGTCAAATATTTGAATTAGCGTAATAGTGGATTATAAGGTCACACTGCATAAAAAGCCACAAGAGTTCCTCATTGGGTTCATACATGATAAGTTCCTACTTGTTGAAGTAGTAATAACCATCTGCTACAATTCCTCGCATTAAATTTTAGAAAAAAAATAGATGTATGCTATTATAAAATGTGACATTTCGAAACATGTCCCTTCATATGACATTGACGTGTCGTGTGGACCCATGAACTACACACATTATTGACACATCAAGTAGTATATTTCTGAATGTGAACTTCTAATTTAATTGTTTTTTACATCCATGTTATTATAAAGTTGTGATTTTACAGATATGCCATTAAGAAATCAGAAATCTGGCCCATGCCATTGCTAGGTTCTAAAATTCAAAATATGCTACTATCAGACAGTTGTACCCCTCTGTTTTTACAGGAGTTCCTGCATAGATGGGTTGAGCTTTTAGACAGATGTTTGGTGATGTGGGAGTGTGGCCTACACTCTGGTAAGCACCTTCTAAAGCACCTTTGCATTAAAGATGCCTTATAATAGTGCTCCATAATGTCACAAACTCAAATGGTTAAATGTATCAACCACTAGGGAACGTGTATGGACATTCAAAAATCAAGAAAAGTTTTCACTGAAGCAGACCTGTTGGTTAAAAGTTCTTCTCTTGTAGCCAAGGCTCCAAATAAAAACACAGACAGTAGATACATCACAGTTGTAGAAAGGGTAGCATGTAATGTTCCAACTGGTATCGAACGCTGCGTGTCTTTCAGTGAAGCAGACCGGTTGGAACCAGCCATTATTCCTGTAACGGCTGGGAAAAAGAGACCTAACAATGCGCTGAAAAAAAAAAGAGCTGTTAGCTAGTGCACATTCTGAATCCATTTGTATAAATCAATATGCATAAAATCATTTTTGTTACATCAGCGATTGGATTATTTTTAGCATGAGCACCAGAACAATAAAACACACTCACTTAAAATCCCAATATATAGACCCGTTTGGATCAGGAACTCCAGCATTGTTTGTACGTTGGTACTCTGAACTCCAGTTGTCCGTAAGTGTGGTTATGCTCAACCCAGTGATGCGCTCTAGATAGGAAAAACATGAACATCTGTTTAGCACAAAATTTGGTGAACAATTATCACTGGCAGAGAAGATTCAACGCAGGCAAAGAACTACTTACTTGAAGCATTAGGCCTTGGTGCGATGAAGACACCAATGTAAATGCAGAGTATTGAGAAGAGGACTGGAATTAAGAAAGCAGGAGCAACCTTGTTGATAATTTTGACACCACCAAATACAATAAAACAGAGCAGTATGGTCACAATAATGCCATAGATCTGGAAGTCATGCAAGCTGGGAGTTGATATGGTTGTTACTCCGGCTACAACTGTACCGTTGATTAATGTATTGTTGACAACTGTTGCACTCTCTGCTTTTCAAAATAACGACAAGTTAGTTCAAATAAAAACAACCAAAACATCAAAACTTGAATATATTAAAAGAGCATTCACAAAATTACCACATCAAACACACATTTTTTTCTCTATATCGCTCCAAAATTGATATACTCTATGTATATACCAGTTAAACAATTTAGCACCCCATCATTGTTTTAAGAAAGCTTTAGTTGATTTAAGTGTTTTCAAAATTCAAAACAAATCTGTCTTGTGAAACATTCTTGCTGAAACCAGTTGTATCCTTAAATTTATTAGAAGCAATTTGCCATACTAGGGATAAGCTAGTGTTAGCCATGCAAATTTTGTGGAACACGGACTAGTTACTTGCTAAAATATATTACACATTGCTTGTTACATTTGAAAACAGTGTAACATACGAATCTTCCGAAATGAATTTTTGAACCCTTTTGGTCTTGATCAGAGTTCAGGAGGATTTCTCTATCTGGGATAGTGTTGAACTCTTTGCCCTCTTAATAGTAGAATTGGCAGATCTCTTGCCTTTTTCCCATACAAATAAATAGAAGGAAAATTATTGGGGATTAGCTAAAGTATTGAAATTACATAATTACCCTCCGACCAGATAGCTTGGAACAATTGCCCTTGGAAGTGCCCAAAGATAATGCCCTAGGTTTAGTCGTGCTTGCACGAGCATTACCGTACTAGCAAGGGCTTGATGGACCTCCTGATCAAATATGCTCAGGTCTGGGCATACATGCCTAGGCATGGTCATGTGCCATGTGACACGACCATGCACACCTGTCCTGAAATTCTTGCCTACATAACCGCTACTTCGAGGAAAGCACCTACGTTGCCCATGATCTCCATGTCATTGGCCACGGCGAGTCCGACGCAACACTTAACGTGGAATTAGGGAACATTATTGCCAATGTTATCTGAAACTATCCATAAATGGAATCAGTGTATTGAGTCGTTACATGTATGCAGTAATCACATAACGGAATACCTCCCTTCATTCAACCAAGGGGAAAGAGGAGTTTTTCAGTGATGCACCATTGCATATTGTAACACAAGAGCTAGAGTAGGTCATTGTCTCTCCATCATGAGAGGCCTAAATTACGGTAAAGCCGATCATGTCTTTTGTCTTATGCATTCCATTGCATATCGAAGCTTAATTTCTGCAAAGAGGCGATTGATCCCTCGTTTAAGAAGTAAGCTTAACCGGAAACATGTCCTAATTGTCATTACATGTAATCTAAACTTCTAGTTTTATGTCTCTGTGGTGCTATACACCTAATTTCCTAGATAAGTATTTGCCATAGCAAGAGTAAGATGATGAGATCTCCTATTAGCAAAGCATTTGTATAAGTTCCATTCAAATTTGGCATACGCTACTTTTTTTCAAAACATATGCTCCTGCATCATGTAATGCAAACATATATTTTGTAACTAACAAGTAGGCAAATGCATGCACATGTTGTAGCATTGAATGTAAAAATGTAGTGTTGCCTAACCAGTAAACAAATATTTTATCTACATATAGGATCCTCATAAGTACACCAATAGCAGCTGCATTGATTATAATTAATTGTAATAGAGCACCTTGAAAAAATCCAGCTGAAGGAACTGCATCCAAAAATGTTTCTACAGCTCCCAGCACGTACCTGAAAATTGAATTCCCAAAGTAACAAATAAGTTAGGTCATAACGCATCTTAGGGACTGGTAGAGCCACTGGATCCTCAGTTGTAACTGCCGGCCACTGCCAGGGGTGTCTAGGGCCCACCTGCAGTGGCCGTAACTGCATGTGCAGTTACAACAGAGGATACATGCTGGTGATAGAGAGGGTGAGAGGCAAAAAGACAAAGAGTGTGTGCTTCTCACAAAATAAACAAACAATTAATACATTGAAAGCTGCAACAATTTAGACCAAAAAAGTGTTGCGGACCACGTCTACTATAGACGACGGGGTCCAACAAGAGAGGTGGCTGGGGCGCCGGATCAGTATGATCGTCAGCACCTTGCCTCTATTAGTTGTTAGTTTGTTTCCTTTCTGTTAGTTTGTTTCCAGCAGTTTGTTTTCAGTCTTAGCCATTCCTAGCTTCTAGGATCCAGTTGGTTGCTTGTATGGTGATTGCTAATAAAGAGGAAAGGGGAGAATGAGAAAATGTACGCTTATTACCACAAACCACAATCCCGGGCGCTGCCGTCGACAACTGTCCATAGAGCCAACTTTCGCGCCGTCACCGCCTTCCCGGCCATCACGGCTTCACATTCCTCTGCTCGCTCTGGTCACCGACAAGGAACTCGAGCATACTACCACCACCACCCCGACGATCCATTTCAAAAAGCATAAGTGAAGATTTCAACTAGTTCCATTCAATAATATTTTCTAGCATTTTCTATTTTCGTTCTACGTAGACGGTTCTTTACTAACAAGAAAGTAATGTTTTTTTCTTAAGAATACATGTCGACATAAAGGTTCAGTCCCAAACGGCAGTATTCCCTAATATCCAAAGCTGGAACTAACATTTCATAAGTTTTTTTAAAAGAAAGTGACCAGTTCTATTTTATCAAAATAAATAATGTTTATTGAATGACATGCATAGACCCGTTCACCCAACAGTTTAAGATGACGAGAAAAGATGAACAACATATTTCAATATTCACCCTCACGTCTTGCTCCACTAGGCCTTAGACACAACCTTGAAGTGGGGTAAGTATTATTTTTTAGGTAATGTGTTAGCTGGGTCTCAAACTCAGGACCTCTAGATATAGCATATTGAATTGCATATACCAACCAGTTCATCCAAAAACTTAACCTGATGAGCAATGGTGGACAACATATTTCAACACTACTCACTATATATTATTGCACTTACAAGAAACAAGACTGCTAACAAGTCTAGAATACAATACAAATTTGGGCAAAAATAAGAATGAAATAAAGGACATCATCAAGTAGTTGGTATGGTGTAATTTCACTTACATAGCTCCAGCAACTGCATTTCCAAGGAAGAAACACAATCCAATACTAACTCCAACTTCTGGACCAAGCGCACGGCCAATTAGGTAATAAGGTCCACCACCCTGAGGAACAAAATTTTTTTTATTACACCATTGGCTTTTAGATGTGCAGCTAGGAATAGCAGAGCTCTTTTCTTCTTCTTCCTCTTTTTTTTTTTTTACAAATGATTGACTGAAAAATAACACAGAGAAGGCTGATGTTTAAGAAGTAAGTTGGGACTCAAAAGGATAAGCAATACAAGCAGCCTCATTGACAATTTGTGTTCAACAAACAAAAAACACACCCAAACAAAATCATTCTGTCACAGATGAGACATGAGAGCCTAATCGAAGGATATATGATGACCAACTATAAATTATGCAGAACTCTACATACCTTCATTGCCCCATTTGTTGCGATCGCACTTAATGATATTCCCGTTAAAAATGTGCATGCACCACAGAACACTACTAAAACAAGGGACTGCCATATGCCTCCCATACCCACAATCCTACAAAAACAGAAAAAAAAAATGATCGATTGTTGACCATGTGAACAGATTGGTAATTCATGCATAAGAGTGCAATAAGCCAGATGTACCATAATTTTAAAATGTAAAAACTTTGATTTAATATCAAACAATATAAAAAAAATTAGGTCCTTAAATGGGGGCAAATATTTTGAGGCACCAATTCCCACAGTGGAGATCAATATTCCTGATTTTACATGACTGGATAAATTTACTTATATGATGGAAATAAATAGTATAGTACAAATGTTACATAAGGGCTATTAGCCACAAAGTGACACTTGCAATACATGGCCCTAGATTACAATGTACAAACATATAAATATGGTGCCGATATAGCCTCTTTATTCTGCAAAATAAAACAGAAACCAATACGAAATGCACAATACCAAGGAACATGCAGAGAATTTACCAAGTAAAACGAATATAATAGATTATTCCCAAGATGTTCTGCAAGCACGGCACAAAGACACCCAACATTGTATCGAGTTTAGGATCAGTTTCCTGCATACAAAATAAAATAAATGTAATCAGCTTATCAGCAACACAATTTTACATCATTTCACCAATTAAATGAGATATATAAGAGCATTTAAATCCATCGAAACAGAATATGCTGATTAGAAAATAGAAAATAAATGAAATGTACAGGTAACTAATTTTTGGAAAGGTCTGATTGGATAATGAAAGCAACCTTAGATCGTCCAATCGTAATACCCACATCCTCACCATCCGTAGGACTAGCAGGTGCCTGAGCTTGTTCTCCTGCCATACTGTTCAGATTCAATCAGACATCAGCATGGTTTTAGCAATTTGTACAGTAAAAATGGTAATGGAACACCATATGGATAACAAGTGAAAAATATACATGGCTACATGCAGGTATAAAGTTTGAGTTTTAACATGTAATTGATATGAACCAAATCCAAGCAACAATGGTCGTACCTTTTAAGTCCCAAAATATTCACCAGAGAGTCAAAACCAAAGAGCTCGAGCTTTGAATCACTTTGAGATCCATTAAATGTACGATGACCATTTGAAGAAGCCACATGCATTCTTGGACTATTGCTTTGGTTAGTAGCAGGCTTAGTATACCTACCATAATAACCAAATATGTTAGTTTTTGACTTTTTGCACATTTCCCATGAGTAATCACATATTTTTCTTTGACTATTCATAACCAGATAATTGTGGGAGATGGAAACCAATAGCTACGATAATTTCAATGGCACAGAAAAACCACTATTTTGATAAACAGAAAAAGAAAAAGGCAATGCACTGATTCATTGGTTCCCAACAAACCTACCCTCCATTCCTATGCTATGTATAGGTAAAGTGGTAAAATGCATGGGCACCCCACCCATGTCAAAAAAAGTACATGAGCCACCTTGGATGACTAGGAGCCCACAAGTCCATAACATAAAGAACAATTTTTGAGGTTTGGTACGAAATGTTTCATAATTCAGGAAATGCCAACAGTTTTGAGTGCCCAAACTTCAATCGACGGCCATCACGGAGCCGTCGATACGGTAGATCCTATCTCGACGGCCAATATAAAGCCGTTGAGACTGTAGAGCCTGGCTCCTTAGTCTCGACGGCCCACACTTAAACCGTCGAGTGTATAAACAAGTCCGTGAGGTAAAGCGAACGTCGTTAGTTGTATCGACTGCTCCATGTATGACCGTCGAGACGATGCAATTTCTAAATATACAATTTTCTTACTATGTATTACATTTTAATTGTTTTTTTAATTTTTTTTAAGGAGGAAATTCAATGTAATAATTCCTATATATATTACATCATTTCGTAAGTTGTGATTCATAGTTTGAATTGTAATTTTTGAAATTAAAGTAATTTGTATATTAACTAACGAAACCTCCGATAACGTACGATCACCTATAACTTAGCCGGAATTCACCCCTGTCGACTGTGTTCGCCGTGGTAGAAGCTTGGATATTTTTTTTGCTGTTGATTGTTTTTGATACAGTAACTTCACCGCATAATTTTTTAGGAGCAAAATTTTTTTTCTTCTAATTTTAAAAATTAAATTATTTATGACTGCCAAGTTAGTCTCGACAGCCTAGATGGGACCGTCGAGTCCGTGGCCATGTAGTATCGACGGTTAGAGATAGCCGTCGATTTAGTGTTCCCTGTGTGTCGACGGCATGTCTAAAACCGTCGAGTATAACTCTCCGCACGCACGTAGTGTCGACGGTTGCACGTACGATTGTGATTGCTATGTTGTACATATGTGTATGTCGTGCGGGCTGTTTGGATCGTTCGATGGATAATAGATGTGACTTGTGTGCCTTTTATTTATTTGAGTGTATTTGAGCCTATGAATTGTGATCTTGTCGCATGCGTGCGACGAATGGGGTATAAATGCAATGTGGGCTTTTGGGTTTGCAGGTGCAGCAGCTGCTGCTGCTGGGAGCAGCAGCTGCTGCAGTTTTCTGGATTTTTTTTACAAATTTAATACATTTTTTTTACTACACAGTGTACTCTCGACGGTTCTGGACTACGCCGTCGAGACTACTCTACACAGGGACAGGATGGTATCGACGGTTTCTCTGTTACCATCGAGTACAATGTTGCGATGTATCGACGGTTATATAGGTGGCCGTCGAGAATGACGTAGGTCTGTCTTGACTGTTTGTCCCCGGCCGTCGATACTAAGCGCGCCCCCGTGGTAACGGCGTCCGACGCTGTAAACTCGACGGTTCATACTTTAGCCGTCGACACAACTTCACTCGACGGCCAAGCCGTCGAGACACTTTATCTCTCTCGACGGAGTACTCTCGACGGCTTTCTCTCGACGGCCGGCCGTCGAGAACATGTAACCCCGACGGCTTGTTAGCTATGGTCGACGGTTTTGGCACTCGAAACTGTTGACGTTTCCTGTAGTGTGTGTCAAAAAAAGTACACGAGCCACCTTGGATGACTAGGAGCCCACAAGTCCATAACATAAAGAACAAATTTTGAGGTTTGGTATGAAATGTTTCATAATTTATGATATATTATATCAACTGAATTTTTAACTCAAATCAAATTAATTTGATATTTTGAACGACCTTCAAATCTAATGTGATTGTGATGATTAGGAACCATGCATAAAACTAACTCAAACTGAAGATGAATTTTAAAATTAAATTTCTTAAAGTTTGACATCTCAGTCTCTTAGATATGATACTTTGGTATGTGAAGATATACACATAAACAAATGTCCAGTTTAGAAAAAAAGCACATAAACAAATGTCGTGAATCTCAAAGCACATTAACAGAGATTGGTCTACATAGGTACCAAAGTGCAAAGTTTGGGGTCAAAAGTCAAAACATGCTTAGAGTAGTTAAACTGAATGTTACATCGGACTCCAAGGAGATTTTTGAATCTACTTCTCGAAGATAGTCCAATTCATTTATGTTATTTTTAAGAGCCTTCGGAGTTAGCTTCATGGTTTAGGAAAAGGTAGGCTAAAAAATTCAAAGCGTCTAGCTTTTCAATTTTGCTAGGTTTAAACTTTAAGCCTAAGCCAAACTGAAATGAACATATGTAATTCAAGCTGTCGCATAAATGTCTTTCCAAACTTCACAGTATCTAATCAATATGACCGAAACTCTGACGTTCAGTTCAATATGTACCACTTGACAGTATGTGTTCCATCATTTAGAACGCCTATAGAAGTGTTGGGACACAATATTACAGTAATTCAATTCATCTGATATGATCTGGCCAGAATTCTTACGGCCAATATGCACATGGACATGTTTATTAGCAGCAAAGGCTAGTAACTAAAGAAAGGCAGGTACAAGCTACCATGTCATAATTTGACCACTATAATATGTATGTGAAAATGTATGTGTATCAGTGTATGAGGCTATCAGCAACATCAAAGGCAACTGCAGAGATAGATAATTAACGCTTTGATAGCTGCTCTTGCTTGATAGGACAAGTATGACATTAATACATTATTACTCCTACATTCCCAGCTGAAACTAAGGCACAACTCTTTTCAGCTTAACAGCTTAACACGGCTTAACAGCTTAACAACTTACGTTTTGAAAAGACATGCTTGAGTTTTTTTAGTCCGTTTTTTCGCTGTTTTGAAGATAGGTACTGACGCTTCAAAAAACAATTCAAACAAAATGGATCCGAAATGTACTCCCTCCGTTCCAAATTATAGGTCGTTTGACTTTTTTGATACGTACTTTAACCATTCGTCTTATTCAAAAAAATTAAAATTATAATTTATTTTTGTTTTGATTTAGTCTATCATGAAAGGTACTTTAATAATGACTTGAGTTTTTTCATATTTTCACTAATTATTTGAATAAGACGAGTGGTCAAAGTACGTGTCAAAAAAGTCAAACGACCTATAATTTGGAACGGAGGGAGTACAATAATGGGATCAATCG
>SPJY01007880.1:267814-327081 GCA_005191435.1 Raddia distichophylla | reverse complement strand
TCAAGTCCCCTCTACACGCCGTAGGGGCCTTGTTTATATAGTACGAAGCAAACCGACCTACCGAGGAATATCGGGCCGGGCTAACCACGAGATCGTAACGAACTCATACATGCCAAATACAACCTACGGTAGATAAGGTAATCTCCTAATCTTGGGGATCACGACTTCCAATCCAATCCGGGAAACCAACGTCCGGGTCTTCACGTAGCCGTGCAGAACTCTTGTTCGAGTAGGACTCAAACAGGTATCCTAGGCCGTTACGCACCGTGCCAGCCAAGAAGCTGTTCGGCAGGACGCATATGGGCCAGATAGAACCTTCCAGGGAGCTGGGCCCTGGCAGGCTGTTCGACTGGACCATCAGAGAGTGGGCCATGGCAATGGGCCGTAATTTTATCCCCGACAGCCTTACATACTGGAAAGGAGGGAGTATAAGCTAACACAAATATAAAGTACTCCAGCATAAAATGTTTAAACATAAGGCAACAAGCACCCTTCGATCCAGCAGCACACACATTTAATTAGGCTCACATTTCAGTGCTACAGTTCGAGTTTGGGTCTGGATACCCATGGATCTAAAGTTGGATACAGACTCAGACCTAGACCCAAACCTAGACCCGAACTTTCATACCCATGTGTCCATTCTTGGACCCAGACCTGGACCCACACAGAGTTTAGTTGCCCGCGTGCAGGCTAGCCACGCTCACCGCATACAGGAAGTAGGTGATTGGTTCTTCGTGCATGCTCTGGAGCTAGGCCCTGCTCTTGCAAAAACTATGTGTGGGCCTGGCTCCAGGGAAATGGTCGGAGCGGTCGTTACTCCCAAGCCTGGCTAGCACAGTTTCATGTGCGCACGTGGGAAGAGCTCGGGGAGGAGGTCAACGGTGGTGAAATGGCTTCAGACGAGAGCAGTGGCGGCGGATCAACACGGAGAGGAGGTCAACGGCGGTGAATCGACCAGAGACGAGGGTGGAGACGCCGGATCCGCTCGGGAGGAGGCCGACGGCGATGAAAGCGGCCGGAGACTAGGGCGGCAACGCCGAATCCACTAGGGGAGGAGGTCAGTGGCGGTGAATTGGTCTAAGACGAGGGTAGCGATGTTGGATCCGCTCGAGGATGTGGCCAACGGTGGCAAAACAGATGGGGACGGCTGCACTGAATCCACCTGGGAAGGAGGATGGTGGACGTGAAACGGGCCGGAGACTAGGGCGTGGCATCGGATCTGCTCAGGGATATGGCCACCGGCGGTGAATCGGCTAGAGACGAGGGGAGCGACGCCGGATTTGGTAGGGAACGAGGGCCGTGGTGGTGAATCGGCGGCGGCGATGGTGAGTTCGTGCTCGTACATGTAGGGAACCAAACACCCACCACTTCTAACCTGGCTTAATTGATACGGAGCAACCAAACATTGATGCATGCATGCTTCTGGCCTTGCTGGTGCGGGCCTATCTCGGTTGGGCCTGTATGGCAACCAAACACATCCCTTTGTTGCAGCGGTCCTGCAGAAGAAAGGAAATGGATATCCATTTTCGTTGGTATTTACGGTTTGGACGGGTACTAGCATCCAGTGTGCTTAGCCATTCACGCTTAGATCAACTAAGTCCTTAAATGGTTTCTATGTTTCAAAAGCGCTATTTTCGATTTTGACGTGATCTGGTCTTATTTCTCCTCTTTTTGTCTCCTTCTCTCCTCCATCCGACAGAACATCGCCACCCGCCAACGACCACCTCCCGAGTGGCGGTGACCACAATTGGCTCTAGAGTCGCTACACCAGTCGATGAGCCGCCCTTGTGACGAGCTGCATCGCTGTCGAGTCAGCTGGTTGTTGTGATGCCTCGTGTCAAGGCAGAGTCGGCATGGTAGCACGTACCCCTGGTAGTTGTCGCTGATAGGTGGCGTACGACTTGGCTGGATGGAGGAGAGTGGAGGGGAGGGAGAGGAGACAAGAGGGAAGGATGAAGAAGAAGAAAGGAAGAGGGTGACGTGTAGGGCCCGATTGCTGGTGGAGATGGAAGAGGACAACGGTCACTTCATCCATGAAATAGGAAAAAGTGACGAAAAATGGGAGAAAAGGCTAAAAATACTGAAAATGTCACGTGTTGAAGAAATGAGAGTTCGGTGTCATTTAATAAAATCAACGAATCTAATGTCATTTTAGGCCAAGAACTCCAATTGAGTATCACTTATCCAATTTTCCCATAGTAGCAAGTTGAAATCGGGCTGACCTGCCATTGTATAAACCGAACTGGACTGGCACGGCGAGCGGAGGTCAGGTCTCAGCCTAAGTTACGTTTAATGGACCAAAAAGCTGATTTAGGTCGCTAAACAGCATGGGCTAAACTGATTTGGTCCCATTTGGTTCATTCAATTTAGCCACCTCTACTGCAAGTCAGTAATGCGTTTCTCAGATCGGATTGAAGAAGTTTTAAGGGTGTAGCTGTTAAGCACATTGCTAGTGGTATGACTGAGGTCTGAGTCTCCTCGTCTTGATGCAAATCTCTCCTAGTCTAGAGTGTATTTGGTTACTTGTAACTAGGACTAACAATCTAGCTTGCAGCTCACGAACCACTCCCTAGCAACTTGATTTTGACTTGACTTGAGCTCGACTAGTAAACCAACCAGCCCATGCCCGTCTAAATAGTAGAGATTATTGCGGTCTGCCTCGGTTAATTTAATTTAATAGTAAATAGCATCACAGGTACATAAAGTTGGCCGGAGTTCTCGCTTAGGTACATCAACTATGAAACCAGACATTACTGAGTGTACATGTTGGATCCCAGTCTCATGGCAGGTCCAAATCGCTTGTGTCAGGTGGTTTCAGCGTCCGAGGGCCACTAGCTCAGAGCACACGTGGCCCAATATTTGCATTCAGACCCCTGTAATCGATAGAAAATTGCGCTTGCAGTAAAACATGCATATAAAAGCACATGCACATTTAACAGTTAGTCAAATAAGACCATATATGTATTAGATTTTCTATGAGGACCCTATCAATTCAACATTTTGCAATATAGTAGCAGTATACACCCTCCAGATTCAAAAAATTACAGCAAGAAGCATAACACAAGCATCATCTAATAGCAAATTGATCAATCTGTGACGTAATGCAATATAGATATGCAAAAAATTGTATGCTACTTTTTCATCCAGCATCCAACATGTTGCTTGTATGATGCTGCGATATCCCTTTATTTGATCAACTGTTAAATATACAGATGCTTTATACAAATGCTGCAAGCACAATTTTCTGTCGATTATAGGGATCTGAATGCAAATATTGGGTCATGTGTGCTCTAAACTGATGGCCTGCGGACACTGGAACCACCTGACATAAGCGGTTTGGACCTGTCATAAGACGGGGAGCCAACATGTACACTCAGTAATGCCTAGTTTCATAGTTGATGTACCTACACAGGAACTTCAGCCAACTTTATGTACTTATGATGCTACTTACTCTAGGAATCGATGCAAATACACACTTTTCCCTTCGTCAATAGCAACCATGCTTTCTTGAATCAAAAACACAACTTTTATGATCTCTTTCCGAACCAAACAGGAATCTTCGTCGACGCCGCCGCCACTCGCCGTCGACGCCGCTGCTCCGCCGCCGATGTGGCCCGCCGCCGCCGCCGCCGCTGCTCACCGCCGCCCGCCGACGGCCCGTCGATCTACTCTTCTCTACCTCTCTATTTTGCTCGATTTGTAGCTTACAGAGTTTTTTTTTCAGTTTTTTTATACTGTTTTTTCAGTACTTCTGTGCGGTGAAATTTCTGTACAATTGTACTGAAAAAAGAAGCGCCTGCACGAAACGCAAAACGCAGGCGCCTGCATTGTAGTCGGTCTCTAATTTTAAATAAGTTATGCATATTAGTTACATATGCATGTGCACATACAAGTGATCGCACGAAGCACCTTCCTGACCATAAACAAACTAATGCACCCTCTTATGATAACAACGTCCCAAAAGAGGCTAAGGGTTGTAAGATACTCCCATCGGTTTTTTATTTGTCGCCGTTCATTTTTAGACATATCTTTCAATCATTCGTTTTTATCATTTATTTTGTTATGCTTTGTTTTATCATTAAAAATACTTTAAATGTAACTCTTTTTTTTTGCATATTTACACTAAATTTTTGAATAAAATGAATCGTCAAAGGGCATGTCTAAAAATCAATGTCAACATATTTTCATCGCAATTGCCAGAATTTGCTACGTTCGTTAAGCTGAATGAGAAACAAGACTTGACAGTTTTTCAAGCACGGTTTCAAGAATATTTTTTAAAGCTTTTTGAGGCACCCTAAAATAAAGAAAACATGTTTAAGAAGTTTAGATTATCGAATCGGTTGAAGCCCATGAGCCATCTTGAACACAGCCGTACGCTTTATGCTCCGCTCCATCGATCATTGTTTCCAAAACTCTTTGAACTATGCAACTAGCTAGCATCTCCGGCCTGAATCTTTAAATACACACTTTGTAACACTATTCACTGCAAATTCTGTCCATCTCTCTAAAACTCCTTCGTATTGTATACTACTATACTAGTATATTTTGAAAAATTCCTTCTATTCAGCAAATACACTATTCCTATACGTTTTAAAATACGGCTTCTTCCGTAGATGCTCGCCACAGTTTATCTTAATAGTTTGAAGCAATCAGCGGCGTTTAATTAACCAAGCAAGGTTTGTTCCACCTTGACCCTTCGAAAGCTGTTCGAAAGCTGCTCCCCGTGTTGAAAAGTGTTCGGTGCTGGCATGAGCGGCGACTTGGCGAGGTCGAGTAAAAAATCGGACGGGCCACATCGATCCAAATGGTCGAGTCAAAAATCGGATCGGCCGCGTCCAATCTCACACTGTCACTCCCACTCCCTACACCCACAGGCCACGGCGACCGCATCCAGTCGCACGCGCTTCGCGCCAGCAACCTGCCCCGCATCCGCCACGCGTCATCACCACGCAGCTCCAAGCCCCCTTCCCAGTTCCCGCCGCCTTCCTCCCCGCGTCCTACGTAGTACATATATCTCGGCCACAGCGCTCGGCCGAGGCAATCAAGCAAGACGCACACCTCACCCAGCTCCGAGCTCACTCGCACAACGCAGAGCACGTACGTACACGCATGGGCAATCTCGTCTCCCAGTGCGTCTCCGGCGGCGGCGGCCCAGGGCCGGTGGTCGTCGGGCCGGACGGAGGCGTGCTGCGGTTCGAGGAGCTCGCCGTCGCCGGCGTGGCCGAGCTGATGATCGAGGCCCCGGGGCACGTGGTTGCCTGCGCGAGGGACGTGAGGAGGGGCAGAAGGGTGCGGGCTTTGGGGGCCGACGAGCTCCTTCGCCCCGGCGAGGTCTACCTCCTCGTGCCCGCCGCCCGTGCCGGGGCACGGCTGGGCGACAGGGAGGTGGAGGCCGTCGGCCGGCTCGTCTCCCGGAGGAAAGGCGGCAAGGGATGCAGCAAGAGGATCTTCCCCGAAGCAGAAGCCGGCGCGGAGGAAGACGACGTCGGTGGCGTTGAAGGGGAGAAGGGTATTGGGTATGCGGCGTATGCGGCGTATGCCGGCACGCCGGCAGCGGCAGCGGCGGCGGCGGCGCTGGCCCATGGCATCCGGCCGAGGCAGTGGCGGCCCGCCCTTCACACCATCTGCGAGGCGTAGACTTGGGTCGGAATAGGAAATCCGATTGTTCGATTCATTCATTCGTTCGATTTATTTTTACATCTTTCTTCGCCTTCATGTGCGTGGAAGAAGATAGGACATGTATACGAGTCTTGTAAAGTTTTTTTTGCTGGAGCATTTCAGTTTTAGAAGAAATATGTTCGCCAAAAAAGAAGCTGTCAAATATATGTGCGTACTCAATAATAAGTGGTGGATAGAAGAAAAGGCGCGCTCTCGCTGACTTGGCACGATAGTTCCAAGCCCTACGGCAAATTGCTATGAAAATTTAAATTTGGGAGAACGATTTTCCTTAGAACATGATGATGATTTCCTGTAAAATCTAGCGATTTCTCAAAAAATCAAACCAAACGATTTTTTGTCTCAGTTTTTGTTCAAATCGAACAATTTATGATGAAACTGAATGATCTACGAGGGAGATTGAACGATTTTCGAGAACCTTAATGATTTTTTTTTCCTGTCTGCTTGATTCGATGTAAATTTTAATAAACAAAAGTTTATTGAATTTTTTAACGAAAAATTGGGAGAAATTAAAAATCGAGTCGAAGCTGTATTTCGAGTGCAAACAATATTCGAAACTTGCTTCTAGCAAAATAATTAAGAGAATAACGTCGGTTCAAAAACATGGCATTTACAAATCTACAACATCGACATTATTGAACCTGCTCATCACTACAGGAAACATAAATAATCTCGGGTGCCAAAATATGTCTCGACGGCCGTATCAAACCCGTCGATATTGTATGCTCTGTTTCAACGGCCACATGTAGGCCGTTGAGACAGAGAACCACGGCTTGTCAGTCTCGACGACCGAATAAATAACCGTCGAGTATTAACCGGCCGTCTGCCCAACAGACAAACGACGTTATTACTCTCGACGGCTTAGAGCTAGGCTGTCGAGATAACCATAATTAGAATATACATTTTTACTCCTATATAGTAGAGTTTAATTGATATTTATTTTTTAAAAGTAGGAAAATCAATGTAGCTCTTTTGTTATGTTACATGAACTTATTAGTTTTTATTGGTAATTGAAATTGAATTTTTTGAATTTAAGTTTTTTAAATAACTAACGGAACATCCGATACCGTACGATAACCTAGAACTTAGCCTGGAAACACCCCATTTAGTAGTGTTCGTCATGATTGATGCTCTGAAAATTTTTATATTTTTGCTGATGATATTATTTGATACACAAATGTGAACGCATTGTTTTTAACAGCAATAATTTTTTTTTTGTATTTTTAGAATTCAAATTACGTTGGTTGACCGCCGAGTCCAACAAAGGGCAAATCTCAAGACAAGGGCTTCTCTCGACGGTTTCTACCATAACCGTCGAGAGTATCCAATTGTCTCGAGTGTTGTCAAAGCAAACCGTCGAGTGTACGTTCTCTCAACGGCCATAGAATAAAAAGCAGTCGAGAGAAATCAACATCTGTCTCGACGGCTTGTTTCTAGCCATCGAGTGGCTTGCTTCTCCGCGGGCCCAACTAGGCCAATCATTGTCGACGGCTTTTAGAAAACCGTCGAGAGATGTTCATTTAACTAGACGGCTAAGCATGGCCGTTGAGTGTTTGGCCCTCCCTAGATCCCAACGGCCATTAATTATATCGACGGTTGCCGTAATGCCGTCGAGAGAAGTGGATCTGACTCGACGGCATGAGGGTAGCCGTCGAGAGAAGTTCATCTGACTCAACGGCATCACGTTGGCCGTCGAGAGAGACTCTATTTGCCTAAGTCCCACGCCCACGCCCGCGCCGCTGCCTCCTCCTTCCCTGCGCGGCTGCCCCGCCACCGGTTGCCACCGCTGCTCGCACCCGCCGCCGTCGCCCTGCTACCACTGCCGCCGCCGCCGCCTCCTTGCTCGGGCCACCACCGCCGCAGCCCTGCCGCCGCCCCTGCCACTTCGGCCGTCGTCGCCGCCGCTTTGGCCTCCCCGCCGCCGCAGCTTCGGACTCCCCGCCACCGCCGCCTAGGCCGCCGCCGCTCCCCTCCCCCGCCTCCCCCGCCGCACTGGCTCGGTGGTTTTAATAACCCTCCTGGGCCATCATTGCACTGGAGAACCCTTAGGGTTATGCTGCCGAAATTTCGTCTCGAACCCACCGGTGTCGCAATGAATTTTGCACGGTCGGTCTGTTGAACACACTGTGGGATTGTCTAAAGCAAGGAGGGGGCTGTTGATAGCATGTTTACATTGTGGAAGTTCCTTTTAAGAATAAGGATAAATCACCATTTTAGGATAGGGAAAGGAGAAAGTCAACATTTCCTTCCTTATACTAGGGGGTGTTTAGTTAATGTCAACGTACCAATAATTACAAAGGGCAGGCTTGGCTCGTAGATGATGGATTGTGCTTTTCTAGGATATGCTCATCACGACATTTCCTATAGATTCTTAGTGGTCAAATCTGATGTACCTGGCATGTTGGTCAGTGCAATTATGAAGTCTCAAGATGCAACATTCTTTCAGAGCATCTTTCTTATGAAGGAGTTATATAGCACATCTATTGAAAATTTTAAGACCTCAACCAACTCCATAAACCGAATATTGTGGACAAAAACATGAGCAAGTTTCTAAAAAGGATGTAGTAAGGCTCTATGGAGGAGAAAAATTCAAAAAAATAATAAATACTTTGGTGATTACTTCATTGTGCATCTTGTGGGACGATACTTCCATGTCTATTTTAGAAGTATCGGCATGTTTCAGCTAACAGGTTTTCCGACAACTGATCGGGTGGTTTGGCAGTGGGGGTGTGCGCAGCCAGCCTGCTCCTCTCCTCTCGCTTACGGCTCAAAGCTAAAGAACAGATGCTAATAGTTTACCCAGCTTCAGGCCCCCTAATCGGGTAAAAGCCCTAGTCCTGCTCGAGCTCCTTGCAAAGTATGAACTGGCTAGTTTTTTTTCAAGCTCCTTCGTATAACTTCGTATAATGTATGCTATACGAAGTTATTACGCTTCTGCCCTAGCGCTCTCGCCCGGCGCCTGCTCGCCCACCTACGCGCCGGACACCACGCGTCATGGTCGCCCGGTGCCTGGGGCCTGCTAGCCCGCGTTCCTGGTCTCCCGACGCCTTGGCGCCACGTGCCTCAATCACACTGTTTGAACTTCTCTTTGCCGAAAACCAGACTTTGATCTGTTTGGGCTCGATATTCCCTTGTATAGCACACCTCCTACTTGGACGCTGGTCCCACCTGGCAGCGATGTGGGGGCACACCCTGGTGTAGAATACACCGACAAGAAGCATTAGCATCTCCTAATGCAGAATACTAGAAGGAAGAAGTCCGTACTGAGATGTAATCAATTTTTGATAACGAGACTTGCGAACTCACGTAACAACCTTATGGTTGTAAACCTTTGGGGTTAAGTAGATATTCAAAAAGAACCTTAGACCTAATGGTACTATTAAAAAGTATGTCTAAGGTTATATTAAAAAGACTGTTGATCTCTTCCCGAACCAAACAGGAATCTTCTTAATTTAATTTCCTGCTCCCGCGTGCTAAAATTAAACCGATCGAGCCAACGCTTTAGACCGGTTCTTGACACTAGCGACACAACATCAAAGCATTAATTTATATACCAAGTCCTTCGGTTCAAAATGAACGGCCATACAAATCGGAACATAACTACGAATATTGTAAAACTGAAGCCTTTGCGACTAGTCAAAGAATGATTACAATAGCTTTCAGAACATAAACCGATAAACGCAAACAACAAAGTCTAAAGTCTCCACAAGAAGCCCTCAACTCTGTTTTGTTTTTTTTCGATTGCAAAAAACTATGCATACGTATACAGTAAGACTGATATATCCATCGACTTACACACACAATATACTACACAGCAAGAATGACCTTAAAACATATTTCTGACGAGACAAATTTGTAGCATCCTTGTATCGAAGGAGAGCAAAATTTTAAATAAGTTATGTATATTAGTTACATATGCATGTGCGCATACAAGTGATCGCATGAAGCACCTTCCTGACCATAAACAAACTAATGCACCTTCTTATGAAAACAATGTCCCAAAAGAGGCTAAGGGTTGTAAGATACTCCCATCGGTTTTTTATTTGTCGCCGTTCATTTTTAGACATATCTTTCAATCATTCGTTTTTATCATTTATTTTGTTATGCTTTGTTTTATCATTAAAGATACTTTAAATGTAACTTATTTTTTGCATATTTACACTAAATTTTTGAATAAAATGAATCGTCAAAGGGCATGTCTAAAAATCAATGTCAACATATTTTCATCGCAATTGCCAGAATTTGCTACGTTCGTTAAGCTGAATGAGAAACAAGACTTGACAGTTTTTCAAGCACGGTTTCAAGAATATTTTTTAAAGCTTTTTGAGGCACCCTAAAATAAAGAAAACATGTTTAAGAAGTTTAGATTATCGAATCGGTTGAAGCCCATGAGCCATCTTGAACACAGCCGTACGCTTTATGCTCCGCTCCATCGATCATTGTTTCCAAAACTCTTTGAACTATGCAACTAGCTAGCATCTCCGGCCTGAATCTTTAAATACACACTTTGTAACACTATTCACTGCAAATTCTGTCCATCTCTCTAAAACTCCTTCGTATTGTATACTACTATACTAGTATATTTTGAAAAATTCCTTCTATTCAGCAAATACACTATTCCTATACGTTTTAAAATACGGCTTCTTCCGTAGATGCTCGCCACAGTTTATCTTAATAGTTTGAAGCAATCAGCGGCGTTTAATTAACCAAGCAAGGTTTGTTCCACCTTGACCCTTCGAAAGCTGTTCGAAAGCTGCTCCCCGTGTTGAAAAGTGTTCGGTGCTGGCATGAGCGGCGACTTGGCGAGGTCGAGTAAAAAATCGGACGGGCCACATCGATCCAAATGGTCGAGTCAAAAATCGGATCGGCCGCGTCCAATCTCACACTGTCACTCCCACTCCCTACACCCACAGGCCACGGCGACCGCATCCAGTCGCACGCGCTTCGCGCCAGCAACCTGCCCCGCATCCGCCACGCGTCATCACCACGCAGCTCCAAGCCCCCTTCCCAGTTCCCGCCGCCTTCCTCCCCGCGTCCTACGTAGTACATATATCTCGGCCACAGCGCTCGGCCGAGGCAATCAAGCAAGACGCACACCTCACCCAGCTCCGAGCTCACTCGCACAACGCAGAGCACGTACGTACACGCATGGGCAATCTCGTCTCCCAGTGCGTCTCCGGCGGCGGCGGCGCAGGGCCGGTGGTCGTCGGGCCGGACGGAGGCGTGCTGCGGTTCGAGGAGCTCGCCGTCGCCGGCGTGGCCGAGCTGATGATCGAGGCCCCGGGGCACGTGGTTGCCTGCGCGAGGGACGTGAGGAGGGGCAGAAGGGTGCGGGCTTTGGGGGCCGACGAGCTCCTTCGCCCCGGCGAGGTCTACCTCCTCGTGCCCGCCGCCCGTGCCGGGGCACGGCTGGGCGACAGGGAGGTGGAGGCCGTCGGCCGGCTCGTCTCCCGGAGGAAAGGCGGCAAGGGATGCAGTAGGAGGATCTTCCCCGAAGCAGAAGCCGGCGCGGAGGAAGACGACGTCGGTGGCGTTGAAGGGGAGAAGGGTATTGGGTATGCGGCGTATGCGGCGTATGCCGGCACGCCGGCAGCGGCAGCGGCGGCGGCGGCGCTGGCCCATGGCATCCGGCCGAGGCAGTGGCGGCCCGCCCTTCACACCATCTGCGAGGCGTAGACTTGGGTCGGAATAGGAAATCCGATTGTTCGATTCATTCATTCGTTCGATTTATTTTTACATCTTTCTTCGCCTTCATGTGCGTGGAAGAAGATAGGACATGTATACGAGTCTTGTAAAGTTTTTTTTGCTGGAGCATTTCAGTTTTAGAAGAAATATGTTCGCCAAAAAAGAAGCTGTCAAATATATGTGCGTACTCAATAATAAGTGGTGGATAGAAGAAAAGGCGCGCTCTCGCTGACTTGGCACGATAGTTCCAAGCCCTACGGCAAATTGCTAAATCATTATGGCATGGGATCGAAATCCCTGTCGAAAATTTAAATTTGGGAGAACGATTTTCCGTTAGAACATGATGATTTCCTGTGAAATCTAGCGATTTCTCAAAAATTCAAACCAAACGATTTTTTGTCTCAGTTTTTGTTCAAACCGAACAATTTATGATGAAACTGAATGATCTGCGAGGGAGACTGAACGATTTTCGAGAACCTTAGTGATTTTTTTCCTGTCTGCTTGGTTCGATGTAAATTTTAATAAACAAAAGTTTATTGAATTTTTTAACGAAAAATTGGGAGAAATTAAAAATCGAGTCGAAGCTGTATTTCGAGTGCAAACAATATTCGAAACTTGCTTCTAGCAAAATAATTAAGAGAATAACGCCGGTTCAATTACAAATCTACAGCATCGATCATTATTGAACCCGCTCATCTTGTCAGTAAAACCCTAGGTATCCCTGCTATTAAAAAACATCTAATGATCATGGTTAGTGGTTTGTATCACACTTTAGTAAAATTAATTCAGCATTCAATTTTGGGGTATAAATATTCAATGTTTAAGTGGGTGACTTAACCACAATTCAATACAAATTGGTGTAAAAAAATATTTATATTTATAATATTTGTTCTTAGTCCACCTTTGATTTTCACATTCAAATTTGAAATCATTAGATTGACCTTTTCCTCCTAGGCCTTTTCTTTGCGGCTAGCCTCCTTCTTCCCCAGTATTTGAGCGTCCTAGGACGATCTTTCTATCTCTCTCCATCCCACCACCCGGCCTTCGGCTTGCCTAAGTCGTACCCTTTATTTGTCCTCGCCTCCCCTGCATTGAGGCCTCACTCCTGCATGCTGCCCCGCTACGCTGTGCCCATGCCCACGACTCCACCACCATTGCCCATAGCTAATATGCATCGTATTTTCTACCAATTTTAATTTTATTTAGAATTAAATCAGAATTTTAGAAATTCACTGCGCACCGCACCTACCATTAGGCCCCACTTGTCGACTTCATGGCCCATGGTGGACTCAGCCCACGAAGCCACCACGTGCGTCTCCCCCCCTCTCTCGCTCTCTTTCTGACACATGGGTTCCACCGTGCCGCATGATCATCCACGTCAGCACGCAGTCCCGGGTCTCTCTCCTTTTTTGGCTCGCTAATGCACGAGCCCACGGGTGTGTTGGTTCCACCGATCAGTAGCTCACTTTCCTGGCAATCTCTGGTCACGGCGGCGTCCATGCCGGAGATTCCCAATCTTGCGATTCCGACCACCAAACCTTGCGAACATCTGGGGACCAAAACCCTTCACCGATGGTGAGCTATACGGCCCAAAGCTGCGGTACAGCTACGACGACCCTTAAATCATGACTACAATTACACTCTCTCCAATCTAAGCCTAGATTCAGCATCTACGAGGTTATTGGGTGCTTATCGAGCCTAAGTGCAAGTCTGACAACCCTTGGCGAGCTTGGATGACCTCCAATGGTTATGGCGGCGAGGTTCTAGCGCTCCGCTGCCAAACCGAGACCACAAACATGATCGCGAGAGCTTATGGACGTACTAGACCAAAATTCGGAGCATGAGACTCACTGGTGATGATGGAATTCCTCACCAGAGTTCTTGGCTCCGATTTGCCCCCTTTGGTCTCCCCGACGACTCCGGTTTCCTCGGCCCAAACTAACAACGACAATGGCCTTAAATAGGGTACAAAAACTTTGGGGCGACTGGATCCCAAGGCACGACCCACATCAGCGCAACCACCCACTTCGATTCTTGCGCAGCATCAGAGATAAAGGCAGAGCGAATCGGATGGCTACGGTTTCGCCACGTCGCGCAACAAACTCTCACGATTAGAAGATATCGATTCGGCCCAGTAAGTGGCATCGACGACCCAGAATTAGCATGTGTGAGAATGGGTGGCCCCGATAGCACCACATCAATTTCTCCCGCGGAGAAATAAGAAAACCCTTTTTATTATTTTTAAAAAACACTATTTTATGTTTTCTACTTATTAAAAATATCAATAGCTTTGAAAAATCTGGAAAAATTTCCATAAATCCTTTGAAGCATTTGAAATCTTGTAAAAATATTAGCAAGCACTGTTTATAGAAAATATATAGTTTATTTATAAACTTACTATCTTTGGGAATAAAAAACTGCTTTAGGCTGCATTTTTATTTACCAAAATTCATATTTAAGTACTTGATAATTACTTAAGAAGAAACAAAAATATTTAAAGCTTACCAAACTTTTAGGATGTTACAGGTAGTGTGGCTTCTGCACCCTATACAAGCTAGAAATGAATTTCTCCTGTTGCCGAGCTGCACGTGGTGTGAACTGCCTAAATGGCAAGGTTAACTTGTCCACCCATCCTTTGCTTACCCGGTAAGATAGTTAGTGACTCTCTTTTTAATACTCTGGATGATTTGACCACTGGCATATTGAGTTGCCTCGTTGTTTTATGGATGTGCCATAAATGCTAAGCAGATCTTGTTATCAATTTCTTCGCAAAACTTTTGAAACAACTCGCTAGTGAACTGCGTGCCATTGTTTGTGATTAGACTGCTGGGTACACCAAACCTGGTAACCACATTATTCTAGAGAAATGTTGTGTTTCTTGTGCCGTGATGGCTGATAGGGTTTTAACCTTGATCCACTTGGTGAATGAGTCTGGCGAAATAAAGTGTTTATAGCCTTTTCGCCGTAGCGAAAAAGACCAAGTATATCTATTCCCCAGGTTGAGAACACCTAAAAGAGAGGAATCATTTGGAGTGCTTGGGCTGACTGATGTGTCTTTCGGACATGGAATTGGGATGATTTGCATCTAGTTACCATCTCCTAGACATCGTTGAGCACCGTGGGCTAGTAGTAGCCCAACCTAAATGCCTTACCAACAAGATTCTGAAACAAAGAATGACCTCCATAGATGCTGTTGTGGATGCTCTCTAGAAGGAACAAACTTTCCTCTCTTATGATGCACTTGGAGAGTAATCCTAGCGCACCTTTGTGGTAAAGGGTGCCCTCAACTAGAATGTAAGTGGCAACTCTCCTTATCAGTCGGGAACGCTTAGCCTTGTCCATGGGCAGCATCCCTTGTGCCACAAATTGGATGGGTGGCATCATCTGACTAGTACTTTGCTCTAGGACGGAGACGGCACCACCCGCTTATGGTGCCTTGTCCAAGGACGTTATAGAAAGCTTATACAAGTGTTCAAGCTAATAGTTGTGAGGAACCAACCTTGGACAATTAGTCTAACCGGCATTATCCTTCCCGAGTGTGTAAATCACTTCAAAGTTCATGAAGTTCTTCCGTCTTCCTCACATTAGCTAGGTAACTCGCCATTGAAGCATCGAAACACTGATACTCCTTGTTTTCCTGCTCACGACTAACTAAGAATCCCTTTTTACAGTGAGCCGCTAGACTTTGAGCAATTTGCATGCCCAGAGCCCGACCAAGAGGGCTTCATATTCCATAGCGTTGTTAGCTGCGAGGAAGTGCAAAGAAATTGCGTACTGGAGCTGCTCGCCTATTGGGGAAACGAGAACAACTCCAATCCCCGAGCATTCATAGGCGTGAAAGCCAACAAAATATGTCCACTTGTCATTTGGGATAGACTACTTCTCCATGCAAGAGTTGCATAGGCTGGTCCACTCAACCAAGAAATAAATTTAATCCCTAATGTTTCTACTGTCAAAGGTTCTAAACACCAAAGTAGTGTTCAATCAAGTAACCTGTTAAGCCTCACAAGGAAGCTGAGGAGAGAAAGTCGACACCATTAGAATCCATATATTTAGATATTTCTAAAATGAACGGTGTTTTGACAAAGGGCGAAAAAAGACATTTCATGAATTCTACTACAATGCTTATTGAAAATTACAAATGAGGTTCTAGACTAGTTTAAGATATATAAGGTCTATGTTGAAAAATAACTTGAAACAAAAAATAAAGACTTAGGTTGGATTGCGGTGGAGAATATTTCTATAGTGAATTCGACTTATTCTGCAAGGAACATGAGATTATTGATGAGAGGACGTCTCCCTATTCCCCTCAATCAAATAGAGTTGCTAAAAGAAAGAACCTCATTGTGACTGATATGGTCATGAATTCAACTTGTTCTATAAAGAACATGAGATTATTCGTGAGATAGCACATCCCTATTTTCCCTAGTAATATGGTGTTGCCAAAAGAAAGAACATCACCCTAATTGATTTGGTAAATGCCATGTTACACACTATGAGATTGTCTAAAGTAAGGAGGGGGATGTTGATAGCATGTTTACATTGTGGATAAAGTTCCTTTTAAGAACAAGGATAAATCATCATTTTAGGATAGGGAAAGGAGAAAGTCAACATTTTCTTCCTTACACTAGGGGGTGTTCGGTTAATGTCAACGTACCAATAACTACAAAGGGCAGGCTTGGATCTTAGATGATGGATTGTGCCTTTCTAGGATATGCTCATCACGACATTGTCTATAGATTTTTAGTGGTCAAATCTGATGTATCTGGCATGTTGGTCGGTGCAATTATGAAGTCTCAAGATGCAACATTCTTTTAGAGCATGTTTCTTATGAAGGAGTTATATAGCACATCTATTGAAAATTCTAAGATAATTCCTAAGCCAACTCCATAAACCGAATATTGTGAACAAAAACATGAGCAACTTTCTAAAAAGGATGTCGTAAGGCTCTATGGAGGGAAAAATTTAAAAGAAATAAATACTTTGGTGATGACTTCATTGTGCATCTTGTGGGACGATTCTTCCATGTCTATTTTGGAAGCATTAGCATCTCCTAATGCAGACTACTAGAAGGAAGAAGTCAATACCGAGATGTAATCTATTTTTGATAACGAGACTTGCGAACTCACGTAACAACCTTATGGTTGTAAACCTTTGGGGTTAAGTAGATATTCAAAAAGAACCTTAGGCCTAATGGTACTATTAAAAAGTATGTCTAATTGTCTTGTGGCCAAGGGTTATATTAAAAAGACTGCGAAGATTCCTTTGATACTTATCATGTGTTGCTAGATTGACTACAATCCGAGTTCTACTTTGAAAGCATCTATGCCCCCCCTAATTCTTTGTACTGCATATACTATTGATTTTGGTGTTGATGACTCTGACATTGGAGGTATATCTAAAGGTCATGGTGGTTGGAGATTACTTTATCATCCAACTTAGAGTGAAGATCAATTGACCCTTTTTGTGTTAGTTATAGTCTAGTGTGTGGGTTCCTCTTTCTTTCTTTAGGCTATCTTAAAACTTTCCGAGAAGTTGCTTGGAGCTAAGTGAACTTCTCTCAAATTCAATTCCCATGGGACAAAGGTTTTTCCCTTTGTGTCAGACCAGCCCGGCATCAGCTTCTGCCAAAGTCTCCTCCACCGGACCGATCCAATGCAAGTCCTAGAACACAAGCTGTCAAGACCCGATCTAAGTGACCAAACCCAAATTGTTGAGACCCATGTGGAGGGTACCCCAGTTTGATGATGAATATATGTGGCAAGATGAAATTTAAAGTGTTTTGAAGAATGTTAAATGGTGCATTTGTGGAAATTGTCGTGGAATTGGAACCGAGCCATTGTGCTGGCTTGGGCTAGGTAATAGTTTTGATCGGACGTGGTCCGGTGGAATTTGTTAAGCTGACACGTGGTGTGTTAGGGCTTCCTAATTGTGATGTCATGGAGGGATTATGATGTTGAAAATTTTATGATGGACTAACCTTGCAGGTGAGGTAAGGTGTGTTGGATTCGTGTGTGTTCACCTCAGTGATGCAGATATTGGCAGGTACGTGGCTGACGCTTCGCGAGGACAGCTGGAGGCTGGTGCGTCCGGAGGCATGCAGGCGACCGGGTTCGATGACCTGGCGATCACATGAGGTCATGTACTCGAGAAGCTTAATCATGCAAGGAATCCGAGGCAGCTGGAGGCTGCGGCCTCGGTAACCTGGTGGCGAAGCTGATTCTGACCGGTGGGTCTAGGCGTGGGCTGGCGATCGAGAAAGCTGCGAAGATATTTTTTGAACGAATATGTGGAGAATATTCCCTCTCGGGAATGTGTCTTGTAGTGTATGTGTTGTACACCACTTATCCTCAAATGAAGGGTGGAGATGGGCTCTAAGGTGTAGGGCATCTCACCCTTGGGCTATAAATAGAAGGGGAGGGGAGCACCTCCTCCTAATCCCCTTAGAGCTGAAAATTTCAGAAATAGAGAGGATGAGGGGTGTGAAAGGGTGGCACTTAGAGTGCTTGTGACCACATGGAGTGTGGTTTGTAATCCCAACTTTTATGTAATGAAATCTCTCATCTTCATGATCATCTTGTGTTAATTTGCTCTAAGTTCTTTTTTTTCCCTTTTGGAGCTCTTATTTGGAGATAAGTCTCGGTGATTTCTTACTGGTTCTTGATGGTCTATGATGCCTTGAGGTTGCTAATATGATTTACCATACTCTTTGCAACCATATGAGAGGCAAGAGATCAAGTTCTTGACTTATTGCAAACCTGTCCAGAAACTTTCATCCGCGCACTAGTCAGTAAAAGATTTTTAGAAAAATCTAGAAAAATCATTTTGGGATGATTCCAATTGAAAAAGATGCGTGACTCATATAACCATCTGTGGTAAAACTTTCAAGTCCACGGGTTTCTCCATTTGGGAGCTATGAAGTGAAAACCGAGCCCCAAACTTTCTGCTCGAAGTTCTTGACAGCTCGTGGTATTTGATTTTTCATATTTTCTGTGCATGGATTATTGAGGAGATTTTTGATACAGTGCTTCACGACTCATGGTTTCATAGGGATAAAAATTCCCATAATTTTTGGAGCAACCGAAAGCCATCATCTCTCTACTCCAAATAGAAACAAACTCTGAAGAATCTGCTTTTACTTTTTTGAAAGCAGCTTGTGTTGTTTGAATTTTTATATTTTTTCTGTAAGGAGATTTTTGGTGGAGTGCTTCATGACACATTGACACATAGGGAGAAAAATTTCCATGATGTTTAGAGCACCTTAAAGCCACGAATCTACTGCTCCATGAGAGGACAAGTTCTGAAAGAATCTGCTTTTGCTTTTTGAAAGTTGCTTTGAGGTTTTGTCATGATCTCTTTTCAAAAGCAAGATTTGAATTGATTCCTCTTGTTTGGACACTTGACAACCAGGATTGTGGCTCTAAAATCCCCACATATTCATATGAATATCATCCATACAAGTCATGGGTACACATGCAGCCCGTCTAAGCATTCCGGAAAAAGAATGCGTCAAAATTGATTGGCGTCTATTCACCCCCTCTAGCTGTCTAGCTCGGGTCTTCACAAATGTGTAAATTGTACTAGTTCCAAGGGATCATAGATAGTATACACAGTTCAACAGAGTGATATATTGCCTTCATACAAATTTTATTACATAGGGAGGACTCAGTCTAGATACATTACACAACAATCGGCCCGCAGGCCTATGGTTAGAGTATTGTAGTATAGCGTAGGCCTAATACATTAACTTCTCATTTATTCCACCGGAATAGGGCTATTAGAATGCACACTCCTACTCTTCAACGTCATCTTCGAGGTCTTCCTCCTCCTCATAGTCAGCGTCGTTGTCATCGTACTACGAGTCGTAAGCTAGCTGCTCGGCCGTTGAAATTTTAAAAAGGGGAGGAGAAAAAAAGGATGAGTACAATTATACTCCGCAAGTCAGGAATGTTGTGCCGATGAGGCTTATTGCAAGGGCAGGCATGATATATTTGTGGAAAATTTCATTTTTAAAAGGGTTCCCTACGCTTTATCAAGGTGGTTACTTGGAAGCTTCTCAAAATGCCCCCGCCATTTGGCCTCATGACATGGAGGGACTAACTCCTCCACTATCCTTCGGACAGTGGGGCAAGTCCAATCCGCACTTACACTCCA
Source organism: Raddia distichophylla (assembly GCA_005191435.1). Taxonomy (NCBI): domain Eukaryota; kingdom Viridiplantae; phylum Streptophyta; class Magnoliopsida; order Poales; family Poaceae; genus Raddia; species Raddia distichophylla. Next base: position 307,566 of record SPJY01007880.1, on the reverse strand, counting down.
TGGTAGGCTTTCCCCTAGTCCATTGTGCAAACGCCGGTAACACCCTCATTTCGCACAATCCTTAACAATTTTACACACGCAAAAACCTTTTTACCAACCCCGGTTTTAGGAAAAGAAGGACATACCATATGAACAGTCCCTTCGCATGCTCATGACCGTGGGCATGGCTATCATGATAGTTTTAACTTTACAGAGTGTGCACACTTTACCCTCGCGAGGTACGCACAAAAAGTGTTTTGCCACAAGGCCGTTGGACTCAAACACTAACAGCGACCACCGAAGAGTCTCCACTGGGGTTTAAAGGCCAACAACTAGGCCTATCCCATAATCAGAATCGAGGTCGTGCTTGTTATGGCTTAGTTCGTAGGTTCATAGGATGAGCAGTCTTTACACTAGGAGAGTGTTATTGCCCCATTTCTGAAAAATGGTGTTTAACTCACACCAATCCGGCAAAAGTTCCCCTCCTAGTTAAGAGTTTTAGGAAAGAGAAGGGAAACCACATTTATCCTCAACATCGCCCTCGCTGCACTCAGCCCTTCGAAATACTTCTATAGTTTAGGTGTTATGTCTCACACAAGTAAACCACTACTTCGATTTGAAACCTTTTTCAACAGTTTTATCCTACCATCAATGATATATATAAACGAGATTTTATTTTTAGTCCTTACAGTTTACCTCTGCTATTAGTATTACTTTCACTATTTGGTGGACTAGCTACTTACTACCAAACACACAATTTTTACTAGAGTCACATGTAGGGTCTTAAATTCTATTAAAACATTTAAAGAAGACACAATACGACAATATGCGTCAAGGGGGACTTGCCTTGGTTTGACAATGGATAAGAACAATCAGCAACGTCCGTCGGGTCTACACAGCACCTTGCTTTCCTATACGCGCACAAATATCCAAGCAAAGAAGTACATAATCCGTAAGGCGTAGAATATTTATGGTGACATTTTTATTTGACGGATAAATGTGTGAAAATATTGTGGTATACATGAAATGATGCTCCCTAAACTAATTATCAATTTAAAATGCAAAACTGCATGAATGCAGAGTTACGCTGTGTTTTTATAAAACCCTTCGGGACTCAAGTTTATTTGCTTTTTATTTTTTGATGGCTTTGTGCTATAAGCACATACATACTATAAAAATGCTCATCTTGTTAGCAACTAAAATAGAAAATAAAACGGAAATAGTGCACAAGAAAAGGGCAAGAGGCCCGCTTCCGAAGGTTTGGCCCAACAGCGGTGGACGGCCCAGCCGGAGCTGCTGGCGCGGGGCGCATGGGTGCAAAACGTCGTGCCGCTGATGGGCGGGGCCCATGGGGCCCATACGTCAATGGCGTGTGCGAGAGGGGCACGAGGCGGTGGTGACGTTAGCTCTTTGTCTCCTCCTCTTCTCTGTCCAAAGTAACCGTGAGGCAGAAGAAAGGGAGAACGACACGATGACGGTGATTTCGGCCATCCAAGCTCGATTAGGCGAGCAGTGAGGAAAAAGGGGCCAGAATGAGCGTAGAAGTGGTTGCGGCGGTACCGGGACAAACTGCATCGGTGGCGGTGGTCCACGACGTGTGTGTCTTGGCAGGGTTCGGTCCTTTGGCAGTGATTAAGAAGGGGAAGGTGAGCGGTGCTACTTGAGCGTCTGCCAAGGTGGAGGGGCAACGAGGCGGGTGCTTACGACAGCGTCTGGCAGCGGATTTTCAATGGATCGTGGTGGCCCCAGTCTTGGGATGCGCACGGTCCCGCTCGTCCGCGCTCGAACTCGCCCTGATTCTTTGCAAACCAACCAAGGGTTAGAAGAACCATCCCAGGAAAGGGAAGAAGAGGTGGTGGCACTGGCTCACGGAAGCAGATTGGTGGCCAACAAAAAGGCACGGCGACAGATAGGAAGAGCACGACGGAGCAGTGCTCCTTTTATAGGCAAACAATGAGCGATAGGGTGATGAGGATTTAAGGAATGTGGGGTTGGTTGACATCCCTGGCGCGATTTCGGGCTGGTGGCGCGATGGGGAAAATGATGGGGCCCACTCGAGCTCGTCCGGTGACTAGATGGAGCAACACAGGGGCAGAAAAAGGATGGGCGGAGAAAGAGAAAGGAGAGAGAGTCAACGGAAGAAAGATAGGGCAGAGAAGAAAGAGGCGAGAGGTGAGGCATAGGGAAGGAGATGACACAAAGGTGACTGGCGGCTAGGGTCTGCCGCTTAGCGTAAAAAGGAGAGAGCGAGAGTGGGGCAAGGATGTGTGCTAGCGGGCGTGGTCCACCGGTCAGCGGGCAGGGTGAAAGGGTGGGTGACGACAGCCGAGGGAGAAGAGACGAAGGAAGAGAAAGGGAGAAAGAATAGAAGAAGTCGGAAAATGGGATAAAAGGCCTAGCCTGATCCAAGGTTAGATGTTTAATCTTATTTTTAAATCTAATGGTTTTTGTTTTTATTTAAAAGTGCAAGATAACTTTCTATAATGCAACCTGATGATAAAAAAAATTTAAAAAATATATAATTTTCTCTTAAGACCGGTTTACCCCTCTTTTCTCCTTTTGATATTTAAGTCTTGCATGCATAATTTGAGATGCTATACATGAGATGCCATGATGCAAGATGATTAATCTAACCATGTATTTTCTAAAAATTAACGTGCAAAGTTTTGGGTCAGCAAATCTGGGATGTTACACAAGACCTTTCCTTTTCTAAGTTCGATGTATACAGATATCACATGGGTCCTGCGCCCAGTCATTTTGCCAGAATGCCAGTCACGCCAGTTCGAACTCCTTTAATCAAATATACTTCATCTTGGGCCACAGACCAGTTCAGTAGTAACTAAATGCCAGTAACAGCCTTGTTTGTTTCAGATCAAATTAAATTAAATTAAATAAAAATTTGTTATTTTTGTATAAGGCAAATGATGTAATGTTTTGTAGGCATTCTTGTGGGGTTTTAAATGGTTCTTCTTAAAGTTTGTAACATATTTTTTTCATAATTTTTTGAACTCACTAAAACGCATTTTAAGGGGGTCACAAATTTGCTACAGTAAAACACAACTCAACATTAATCTGAAACAAACAAGGCCTGTCGAACCGTCCCTGACGAAGACTCATTCACCCGGGACGAGTCCAACGCTAGTTCATTTTCATGATAGACTGGTCCGGAGTAATGCAAATCTGTTTGCTCATTTCTTGATCTATTTTTGTTTGATTTGGGGCAAACATAAAAATATCGGTACACCTCAATGGCTAATTTGCCTTTTCAATGGCTAGTTGGTGTGTCCTAGGACTATATAAGCCCACCCCTACGGTTTCAAGCATGCTTTTTTGCCCAACCATTCAGTTGTCATCTTATAGCATGGAAGCAACCTGAACATGAGCTTTCATTTCTTTACCCACTTGTTCATCGCTTGTGGGTGTGGGCGTTCTGTTTGTGAAAGCCCTCAAGGTGTATAAGGTCTTGAAGTTCACCTTGTCGTGTGTGGTGAAGAACTTCATTGAGTGGAGATGAACCGCTAGGCTAGAGAGAGAGAGAGAGAGAGAGAGAGAGAGAGCCGGTTTTTGTGAGGAGCAAGGATTTATCTCAACGAAGAGTTGCAGTTTGGCTTCAAACCTCAAGAAAAAAATTTCCTTTCTCGCACTTCAAAATTCGCATTTACCTTGCGAGTCTTGTTCTTATGCTCTTTTTAGTTGTGTAAAAAAAAAGGTGCTTTTATTGTTTTGCTCTCAAAGTTACTTGCTAGATTCACTTAACTTGACTGTCACTTAAAAACAAAAATTTAGAAAATAGCATATCCACTCATCTGGACCTACAGGATCTTTTCATTCTTTGGCTCTCATATGGTAATCTTGTTCATCAAATGAACGCTAGGTCAACTTTCCTTGATGGAGAATTGAAAAAAAAAATTAGAAGGAACAACCTGATCGTTTGTAGTAACGATCAAGAAGGCAAGTTCTGAAGCTGCTCAAATATTTGTATAATTTTAAATAAGTTTCTATGCGGTGGCGTGAGAAAATTGATAGAACTTTAACTTCTACGAATTTCGATTTAAATAAGGCTGATAAATGAATATTGTTGGTATGGTGTGGGCATGAGAGTTATTTCGTGTCTTTATGTTGATGAGACATTAAATTTTCTGACAATTCTTAATGTGATCATTAAAGTAAACTCAAAACTTTGATATGAAAGCCTGAACATCTAAGCATATTTTACTTGGAAAAGATCTTAAGCCATTTTGGCTGTATGAATAGCAAACCATCCCCACGACGTTATCAATTCTATATAACAAAGGGCCTAACTAGTTGGTTCCTGGTTAGGCCACATTGCCGGCTCCAGAAAACGCCACGTCGCCCGATCATTCGTGTAGGCCACATCATCTGAAAAAAGGGCAGCCGTCCGATCTTGTCGCGAGATCAAATCCGTCCGTCCATACTAAATCAACATGTTTCGGCCATTGCACAATAATGCGGGTGGCTTGCCCTGTTGGCTAGCTGAGCTAGATTCCAGCCCGTCGGCCAAGGTTCGAGTCCGGCCTCCGCCCACACAATTTTTCGATTGGAATTACCAAAGCTAGCTCCAAGCACCAGCACGACGCACGCTGTGCACAATCCTCTCCTATTTCTTTTTTTTAGCTCGCAAAAAGTTCAAAAAAATGAATGTTTTTAAAAATTAAATCATTCCTGCACAAAGAACATCCATAAAAAATTTCATGTTATTTAAAATTTTTAAATCCAAATTTACAAATAGTTTGCTCTTTTTTATAAATGGCATATTTCTTCTCGATTTCCTACTTTTCAATTTTGCTTATGGTACGTCACAAAAAATCACAAAATTGAAATTCAGAATCATGTCTGCAAAAGAACATCCAAAATTATTTTTTTTAAAAAATGTGAGATTCGAACTAATGATTTTTTTTGCCAGTCGCAAAAAAAATCACAAAAGATTAAAAGTTTACAAAAATTAAACCATGCATGCAAAGAACATCTATAAAAAGTTTGATGCTATTCAAAAATTTTTGAAATCCAAATTTACAAATAGTTTGCTCTTTCTTATTAAGGGCATATTTCTTCTCGATTTCACACTTTTCAATTTTACTTATGGTACATCACAAAAAGTCAAAATTTTGAAAGTTTCAAAAAATATTTTTTTTTCAAAGATTAAACGTTTTCACAATGCAAGATTCGAACTAAGAATTTTATTTTTGGCAGGTCGCAAAAAATTCATACGAGAATGAAAGTTTCGAATAAACCATGTTTACACAAAGAACATCAATAAAAAATTCGATGTTATTCAAGATTTTTTGAAGCCCAAGTTTACAAATAGTTTGCTCTTTCTTACGAGGTACATCTTTTTCTTGATTTTGCACTTTTTAACTTTATAAGTCCAAAAAAATATATTTATTTTTTTTGAACCATATATGAACAAAGAACATGCAAAACTAAAAGATTTCAAAGATTAAAGGTTTTCATAATGCAAGCTTCAAACTAAAGTATTTTTTTGTTAGGTCATAAAAAATAGTTTGCTCTTTGCAATAAAAGGCATATTTCCTATCGACTTTCCGTTCTTTCAGTTTTATTTATGGTGGATCACACAAAAATTATATAAATTAAAATTTTTCAAAAAAAACTAAATATGGTATCATTCCATAAATGCAACAAAAAAGATGGTGAGGGTCCATAAATATTTTTGGGCTTTAGAAATGTTAACTTACATAAAATGAATTAAGAAATAACAGAAAAGTTTAAAAAATAAAAACCAAATAAGCAAAAAGTATCAGAATGCGCTTTTGTCTTACAAAACTAATGCCACACGTCACTGGCGCGTAACCATTGCTAGTAATCGTTACATGGTACTTTGTAAGATCAAGAGAATAGCTAGCGATCATTAGAACTCTCATGCACTTAGCTACCGATATAAGAGTAGACATTTAATTTGTTATAAGCAAACTAAGTTGCTTCCTTCTAACCTGAGTAATGATAATTGGTGTGCACTTGAGTGAGTCATGCACTATTTCTTGGTGTAATGATTTATGGACTACTACCTACGTCCACAAAAGAATGTCATTCTAGCATTCAAACGGAGACTAATATCCAAACCAAATGATGTATGTGCCCCTATTTTTTGGGGAAAAAATATAATTAATGCGCATGCAAGACTAACAATTGGCAATTAAGAGTGGTGGATGCTTGGGTGGAAATGGAGTGATAAAAAGAGTAGGACCCATAACACACGGTGACATTCTTTGTGGGACAAAATTTGAACGCTACAATAACATTCTTTTGGGGATGGAGAGAGTACGTTATAGTGGTATTTATTAACGGAAAGGTTTGGCTCCGCACGGCCGGTGCGTCCAAACCGGCGCGAGCGATCGAGCGCGCCTGGCGTGCCAACTTGCTGCATAGGGGCGGCACTGTAGCATGCAAGGCGGGTCCCACAAGCATTTTTCCTTTTGAATGGCCATAAATTTTGACTGGTTACTCTAATCCATAAACCGTTTGCACCAACGTGTTTATCGTATTTTTACGAACAAAACAAGATGTATGTTGCCATATAAATGCACAAACTTACGTAATGAAACTTGGGTTTTGCCTACTAAAAACTTGGGTTTCATACTCGTTAAACTTTGCCGAATTGTCAAGTTTCATCAAGTTTTAACAGGTTTCATTCAAGTTTCATCAAGTTTCAACAGGTTTCATCCAAGTTTCATCAGGTTACATCGAAGTTTCATCCAAGTTTCATCAGATTTCATCATCACGGCTAAGTTTCATCAGCACACGGGCAAGTTTTGCTAGTATAGGTGTAAGTTTCATAAGTGCCTTCTCCTAGTTTCACATCAAAAAATTTTGAAAAAGTGAAAAATCAAAAAATTTAAAAAGTATTTAAAATGGGTTGCTCTCGATTTTAGAAGAATTATGAAATTTATTTCACGCATTTTGAACACTGTTTAAATTTTATACAAAAATCAGAAGTTTAAATAAAAAACGTGGTCAACTGCGTATGCTAACTAGTCGTACTGGGCACGTATGCACGCGGAGCGCGGGGGTGCGTACGATTGGCGTGGTGCCGTTGATCCAATGGCTCTGGTTGGTTCGGACCGAACGCTCCGACACCTGGCGCTCACCATTTATTAATGCTCCATGGTTGTACCGATCCAAATTAGATATTCAAACGTGAATAAGATGCACAAGTGCACACTCGTAGAAAGAGATGGTTACCACATCTCCCCTTCTAGACGCGGGGCGGAGCACGAAGAGCACCGGGACAAGTGTCACAAGTCAATCGGGCAGAGACGACGTAACCCTGGGCGTTTCGCAGTTCTCTTCCGAAACCGCACAATTGACACGCGGGCAAGTGACAAGTCAAAACCAAAATCAGCGAAAGAAATAAACCGCACAAATGGCACAATTGACACGCGGCCTGCGAGCCCAGCCACCTGTACGCCCGCTGCCGCCTCGCCGAGAAGGCGTCGCATCCCCCGCACGCACGCACGTCTCGGACGATGGGCCGGGGCACCTACTACCGCTAGCTACGCTACACCCCCGTGTGCGACATACGACCAAACTCCCACGCGCGCACGCGCGCTTCCGAGCGCCACGTCCTTCCTTCACGAGGCTTTGCATGTGTGCGCGCCTCTCTCTCATTCGGTTCTTCAACAAGCCTTTCTAGAAGCAGAAGCAGTAAGCATCGCCAACTGTCCCTATGTATCTTCCGTCTAAAATATTATCGACGTCTCCTCTCTTCCTTGGCAAACGTGGCGCCGTGCACGGCTAAGTGCTTGCGAACGCCGAGCTGCCTTGCTCGAGGCCGCCGTTGTCGCCTGCTCCGACGGCCCGTCAATCTACTCTTTTCTACCTCTCTAATTTGCTCGATTGGTAGCTTACAGAGTTTTTTTTTTCACTTTTTTGTACTTTTTTTAAGTACTTCTGTACGTTAAAATTTATATACAATCGTACTGAAAAAGGGATCGCCTGCACGAAACGCAAAACGCAGACGCCTGCGTTCTAGTCGGTCCCTATAAATTATTTTCATAATTTATTTTACATTGTTGAAGATTTCTTCTCTTCAACAATCTCTCTGCTGCTAATACTATACTGTTACGAAGAATCGAAGATGTTAATATGCCCCGCCACCACTTATAAAAGGTTCGCACCTCTCCCTCTCTTTACGTTTGCGCCTCTCTCTCTCTCTCTCTCTCTCTCTGCTTCTTTGGTTCAGGAGCGCTACTGTCCTTCTCAACCTCCTCACCAACCTCCCTCTCCTATATCTTCTCCTCGTCCGTGAGTTTTGATATACAGATATACACAGGTCTAAGAGGAAAAAGATTAAAAGAAGGAGAGAATTTTCTTGCTCATCATCTTGCTTCAATTGTGAAGGAGGAGAGGCGGTGGTTGGAGATGGCGAGCTTCAACGAGGAGGGCAGGGCTGCTCCGCAGAGGGAAGAGGTACGTTCGTCTCTCTGTGCTGCTGTCTCCATGCTTTCTCGTACTGCTGATTTTCTCGTTAGAATTGGAGAACTGACGAATGATTTTGGAAAGAAATAGCAAGATATACCATGCCAAGAAGCGTTCCAGTATCCCCAAGATCAAAAGAAAGTTCCTTCTTTTCAATTTTTTTCGTACGCGGCGAGCAATAGATGAGCTTACAATTCTCAAATGAATCACTCTTCATACTGACTAGAAAGTTCTGTCTCAAGATGTAGCTCTATGTCGAGATTGAATTCCCAAAGATGATCCATATCATGACAGTTCAAATTTGAATTGTTTGTCTTCCTCCATGCCCCCGCGTTGATTTCACATAGGATGAACAATGAAAAGGCGCTTAAACAGTCACGTGCCATTTGAAAACAGGCTAGGAACACGGTAAATGCTAGTAGAGGTCAAATGAGAGAAGAGGATACCAACTTGGTCTTGACATTGACGTCTTCACGGTGGAAGGAAAAATCAGAATTCAAATGTATCACGCCGTCCATTCAAAAGGAATATTCCACGAAGAATTATGCCTCAAGTTCTAAAGACTTTGCGCAGGTCAGCGGTGGGTACTGCATTTATTTTAAGTAAATATAGTCCTCAGATTGCAGTTGAACTGCTGCCGACCATGACCTCTGGTCCATAGTCCATACCTAAGAGTCCTGGATGAAGGGGCAGACGGTTTTCACAATAGATCGTGAAATTTGCAGTACTTGAAGGTTTGAAGTTTCATGATAGTACTACGTTGCAAACTAGAATCCTAGATACACCATGAAAGCTAACCGTTGTTAATTTGTTATATATTATATATTCTCATCTTAATGTCACTTTAGTTAATATAATACATTATTATTAGGGGCTGTTACCTCAAAAAAAATTATTATTAGGGGCTATAAATAATACTTCAAACAGATAAAAAAACAAATGAGTATCGTCTTTTTCTTTTTGAACGAACGGGCAGGTGCTCTGTTTTTCTATTTTCTATTTGTGTTTTTCTATGATATACAAATTAAGGTGGTCAATTTTTGAAATCTGACGTTTACCAGTACTCAAATCTAAACGATGAGACAGTGATTTTCATGCTTGTTGTTTCTCAATCGGATCTCAAATAAAGAAACCGCAAATATCATCCTCCCTAAAATCATCGGCCAATCAGGAATATCCAACCTTCTATGAGCCAACACAGTGATCTGGGATGACAATAGATTGCGGGTAGCTAGAACATCCTTATCTTGAACAAACACAGCCTCCCATCAAAGAAAATGGATAGAACAGTAGCAATTGGTGCGGCATGATAGATCATTGTGGCCAGAAAATACTTGAGGTCCACCATGATAACAAGAGGAAAAAAAGATGGTCGGCTCCAATGACCCCATCCTTTTCCCATCGCTATCAAGACTCATGGGCCTTGCCGGGATTTCATATTTCCCACATGTGAGCTACATTATTATTGTCTGGTAAATGTCAGGGATGGAATGCCTTGTGCCGTTGTCCCGTGGGATTTCTTTTCATCATAATTATCTTGTTATACCAGTTCTTGATGTGATGTTCAGCTAACCACCAGCCTGCGGTTTGGCAGAAGCGTGATACTGAATGTTTCCACCTATGCAGCTGTATCTTCTTAGTTCCTTTTTCTTATTTGGAACGAACAATGTTAGGCACACAGGCTGATTTGAGATCTGTTCATGGACTATGACAGCAATTTTGGTGTGGTTATTCATTTGTATTTTTAAATAAATTTGCAGCCAGCTTGCCAGAGCAAATATGGTGGAATTTCGCCCAAAAAACCGCTCATTAGCAAGGTATGCTTTTTTATTCCTTAATATATAATAGAGGTAAATTCGCCCATTGCTTTGACCTTTAAAACGAATCAGATTTGCTAAAACACAAGCGACTACGCTTGGTCGGAAATATTATCTTTACGTTTGAAGAGTAGATAAGATTGCCCAAGAAGCATTTGACTTCCAAGAAACTGATTGCTATTCTGCGATATTTTTTTCAGGACCATGAGCGCGCCTACTTCGATTCCGCCGACTGGGTCCTTGGCAAGGTAAATAGATGAAACCAGGCTCCAGTCAGTGTGCACTGTGCACCTCGGCACCTCCAGGGAAACAATTAGAAATGAATTCAAGTAGTAGATTCATGGGGCAGTTGTACGGATGAGTAGTTCCAAACTTCACTAGTGACCAAAGTTCCCACCATCTTTCTGCAGCAAGGGTGCCGGCCACCACCGCCCAGCCCTCCTCCTCGCTCCGCGTCGGCCGCGGCCACCGCCCAGGTCTCCTCCTCGCTCCGCGCCGACCGCCGCCGCGGCCCAGCCTCCTCCTCGCTCCGCGCCGCCCGCCGCCGTCGTCCGGGAGAGAGAGAAGGGGAGATGAGAGAGAGAGTGTGTGTGTGTGTGAGGGAGAAGAGGGTGAGAAAAGGCTGTCATGTGGGCCAAAATAAAAAATAATTTAAAAGAAATGAAACGCCATGTCAGTTGCCACGTGGTCAAAACCACCCACAAAACCGCTCCAGGGGGTGATTTGCCCAGTTTTGCAAAGTTTAGGGGGTAGAATACCCGGTTTCTTAGTTTGGGGGGATAAGTAGACGGAGGTCAATAGTTCAGGGGGTGATGTAGACTTTTTCCTTTTTTAAAAAATAGATAATGGTAAAAATGTTATCATGTTGCATCCTATTTTCTAAAATATTTTTGTATTTATAAATAATGTAACACATAATATATATTTTCAAAACTAATAAATTGTATGTAAAATTTTTTAAAATGGTATAATTTGTCACATTCCAATGCAATGATCTATGTACAACGGTGTTTCGATTAAATGTGAAAACGTAAAAATTATATTATCCCTCTCACCCGTATTTCATAAAACTATATAGAACGCTAACTAATACTCTGCTCGATATAACCCCTTACATATGTAACTCCTTTTGCGTACATAATTTGAGCTCAATATAACCCCTTACACATGTAACTCCTTTTGCGTACATAATTTGAGCATACGAATTTTCACGCTGGTAAATTTTCATGCCGTAAACAATATTAGCCATTACACAGCACCAAAGATTTTTTGAATTTATTTGAAAAATTAAATAAGCTCTGTTGACCACCGAAGGGGGTGTGCTGTACGAGCCGTCGAGATAGGAGTCATTCTCGACGGCATTCCTAAAGGCGGTCGAGAAAGGCAATAACTTACGACGGTAGTCAACGAAAACCGTCACGACAGATCTTTCTGGACGGCCAGGGATTATGAGCCGTCGAGATAGTGGCGGCCAGCCACTCGACGGATAGGGGGCTATCTCGACGGCCTGGGGCCGTCGAGACAAACAGGGCCCACCCAACCACGTGTTTTTGATATGTTTTCTCGATGGTTTATAGTCACGGTCTCCAAGGCACCGTGCCTTTTGAGCCTTTCTCGACGGTCTCTAGCCATCGAGACAAAACGGGCCCCAGGCACCGTGTCTGCCTCGACAGCCAGCGGCCGTCGAGAACATGCGCTCCCCAATGGTCACGCGGTGCAGGCATGTTTTCTCGACGGCCCCAAGAAGTTGAGATATCGCGTGACGCTTCAGATTCTGCCACGTGGAACACACCGACTGGGCGGTGTCTTTTCAGGCTGTCTCGATGGCTGGCGGCCGTCGAGAATGTGCGCTCCCCAACGGTCGTGTGAAGTAGGCTAGTTTTCTCGACGACCGTCAGTCGTCGATATAGCTCTCAACGTTTCGCGTTGTGTCACGTGGTGTACTGCGGTTGGGCCGTGACGGGTGAGAGTGGCCGTCGAGAATAGCGACTATAAGGGCACCGCATTGGGACTTAGGCAATTTTCGCCTCAGTCCCACGCCCATGAGTCGTCCCGCCCCGCTCGCGCCACCCGAGCAGCCGCCCCACCCATGTCGCCGCCCATATTAGGGAGTTGATAAGGGCCATGTAGGAGAGCCTGAGGGCAGTGCAGGAGGATTACGACAGAAAGCTGCGACACTTGAGGCGTTCGTCGCTAGGATAACGCATTCGCACTTCAATTCATTTTTATAGATGCATATCTTATTAGGCGTACCAACGAAATCAAATATTTGTGTAGGCCGGTCCAAGTGGTCACGCGGGGCGTGCAGGCAGCTCCTCGAGCCAGGTGGAGACTACGGGTCCCGACACAGGTGGCCCGGCCGTCTACGGTAGCCACCCAGTCCCTCCAGGCACCTATGTTGGCCAGGGCGGCTACGCTGGACGGACGGCACCACCACCGGGCACCTACGGGACCCAGCCGACCTTCGTCCCCACGCCCAACTACCCGAACGTCGAACGTCCCTGGTTTCATGATTCAGCGGTAAGTCACTTGTGCCAAATCAATACACTATCGCACAGTATATATATGTCAAATGCCTAATTGAAAAATCTCGTAGGGTTCGGGTTCTGTCATGTCTATGCCTCCGTCCTTCGTGCCACATCCTCAAGATGATGCACAGCAGGGCGAGGACACCTCCTGAAACATGGCCACCAACCTCGCGGAGCAGCTCTTCGGCACCCGACCACGGCAGCCGTGATGTTTGTATGTGGGAGATATTGTCGCAGATGTTGTGATTGTGATTGTGATGTTCATATTGAGATATTGTGATTGTGATTGTGATGTTGATATGGTCGTACATATGGTATTAATTTGTTTTATATTGATATTGGCGGAGATATATATGTGTATCTGTGAAATTATGGGAAATTTGAATGTGCGGGTTTTTTGGATGTGCAGGTTGCAGCTGTTGTTGGGTGTAGTAGCAGCTGCGAAATTATTTTGTTTTTAACAATTTCTAATTTTTTTGGCTGGTCTACAATCATTCTCGACGGCTAGGGCTTGGCCGTCGAGAAAGGTCTCCATGGCCCACCTGCCAGCGCAGGGCATGACCGGGTCCAGCTATGTCGGAATAATTAATCTCGACGGCCTTGCAGCCGTCGTGAGAAACCTATTGGGCTGGGCCGCAGGGCTGTTCGGCCTACCAAGCATCAATCTCGATGGCTTGAAGCCGTCGAGAAAAGTGCCTCCAGCACGTCGCGCCTAGCCTGCGTGCATTTCTCGACGGCTGGCCCGAAGCAGTCGATACATATAATCTCGACGGTTCGGCCGTCGAGAAAGACCTTCTCTCTCGGCCATGCTATCTCGACGGCAAATCTCAAAGGCCGGCCGTCGATATTTATCTTTCTCGACGGTTACCACATCTTTCTCGACGGCTTTGGCCGTCAAGATTTTGCGCGATCCGCGTGATGGTGGGTAGCTATGTAATCATTATATAGGCTACAAATAATTTCATTCAGGTGAACATTTGTGACATACCCAAAATTAACCCATTTATAATATAAAAATTTTCGCAAAAATCATTTTAAGCCCCTAGAAACCATCCCTAATTTTCTGAGAATTTTTCAAGAAACTCCTTTTTTATTCCATTAAAGAAATCCCTTCTTTTATTTTGCCAAGAATATTCATCTGATAAAATATCAACTTTGATTCCACCATTAGGTTCTCCTCATTTTTCTTGATTTTTAGAGACCAATTTCATATTTTTCTGAGCTCCCTACAATTTTCTATGAATTTCCAAATGCTAAATCCTTTTTCTGGAAATTCAATTAAATCCTTTCCTTTTCCTAATTCCCCTTTGAATAGTTTTCCATTTCTAGAATACGCCTTCAGCGTATCTCTCTCCGGTGCGTTAAGTTGCTCTCAGTGGCCGAGATTCTTCCATCCAGATCTAGCGGTGCTCATGCTGCCACGTTGCCTACCACCGTACCCCTTCGGTTTAGTCAAATCCGATGGCGCCTATTGTTTCCCCTCGGAATCCAACGGCACCCGCAGCTTCCTCCCTCCTTCGGCTGCGCCGCCACCCCGGAAACACACACCACCGCCATTCCCGAACCTACCCGGCCACATCACTAACCTCCTGGGCATCGCCACGTCACGGCAGACTCTTTCCGGCACCTCTCCACACTTGGTTTGCCGCGAACCGCCGCCAGTTGCTAGCCGCAGTTCGGCACCCCTTGCGGATTTCTTTCCCCGTCGCTGCCGCTCACCCATGCCTATAAATAGACTCCCCAAATGCTTCCCATCCCAAGCCACCCTCCTCCACCCATCTCCTTCCACCGGCAACCCCCGGAGCGCCGCCGCCGACGACCTTCTCCTCTGCCGCCGTGCTGTGCTTAACGCGCCGCCATCCCCGGCCACCCAAGCATTGCCGCCACCTCGGTTAGTCTCCCCTCAACGCCAATCGCACATATCGAGTGTGGACTACATGGGCCCCGGGTATCCTCTAGAAGACCCATGAGGAGGTAGATATATAGGGGGCGACTCAAGCTGGCTGGATCGGGATAGAGACCACTCGGGTTACGCATGACTTGATCATGAAAGATGCTCTTTAGGCGAGAGTCGAGCTCCATGTAATTAGAAGATTCATACTTGCATATCATGTACCGGTATAACCGAATTCAGTACCACGTACTGGATAGAACCATGTAACCTCATCCCCCTACACTATATAAAGGCAGGGGTAGGGGCATAGAACCATGGAATAGCTGCATCAGCATAGATATCTCCATCATCTGTGAATTCACGCAGAAACATAATCCTAGAGCACAGGACTAGGGTATTACCTCTGTGTTGAGGGCTCGAACCTGTATAAATCCCTATCTTGTGTTACCATCAGGCTTTGTTCTAGTGCATAACATCGTAACAAATTCATTGCCGACGGTGACCCTCGATTAGCCAGCAGTCGACAGTTGGCGTGCCAGGTAGGGGAACGCATCAAGATCATCGCTCAAGCTAGATGGCTTTCCCAGGATCGCCGTCCGTCGCTATCATGTCGGGACAATCGCTACGCTTCGGTGCCCTGGACTTCATCGCCGACGGCTTCGGCAATCTTCGTCTCTCCTTCCTGGAGAGATCGTCTCGCTAGAAGGTACATGCACTCTACCGCATCCCTTGCCTTTCGGCTTGAAGAATTTCGCATGTGCTTTCGGCAGATTAATCCGTCGGCGCTCCCACGTCACGCCTTTCCACGAAGAGTGCGGAGAAGGACTCAGCGGAAACGTCTACATGGGTACGGACGTCTACAAAGCTTGTCCCAAGGATCCTTTTAGGCTTCCCCGCATCGATCAAGTAGTGGATTCCACCGCCGAGTGCGAGCTCTTATGTTTTCTGGATGCTTACTCAGGCTATCACCAGATCAGCCTGAAGGAGGAAGACTACATCAAGACATCGTTTATTACGCCCTTTGGTGCTTTCTGCTATACCACAATATCGTTCGGGCTGAAAAACGCTGGCTCAACCTATCAGCGCACCATACAGCGGTATTTTCTCACTCAGCTCGGCCGCAACATGGAAGCCTACGTCGAGATGTCGTCGTGAAGACACGATCAAAACCAGATCTCATAACAGATTTGACCGAAACATTCGAGAGTCTAAGGGCATATCAGATGAAATTGAATCCCGAGAAGTGCATTTTCCGGGTTCCACCTGGTAAGTTACTCGGATTCATTATATCTCATCGAGGAATTGACGCCAACCCAGAGAAGATCAGCGCCGTCATGAAGATGACGCCCCCGACCTGTCAGAAGGATGTGCAGAAACTCACTGGATGCATCGCAGCACTCAGCCGATTCGTTTCCTGACTCAGAGAACGCGGCATGCCCTTCTTTAAGCTCCTACGCCGACAAGATGGTTTTTAGTGGACGGCTAAAGCACAAGAAGCCTTCGAGGACTTTAAAAGCTTCCTTATTACATCACCGGTGTTGGTCCTGTCCATGCCCCAGGAGCCCCTCCTACTTTACATCAGCGCTACGACTCATGTAGTCAGCAGCGCGTTGATAGTGGAGAGAGATGAGGAAGGCTCCCTCCAGAAGGTACAACGCCTGATCTACTTCGTCAGCGAAGTATTGGGCGACTCCAAAACAAGCTACCCTCGTATTCAAAAGCTTTTGTATGCCGTGCTAATCACGTCGCGGAAACTTAAGCACTACTTCCAAGATCACGAGATTTCGGTGGTCACTTCCTTCCCGTTTGGAGACATACTTCATAATCGGGAAGCCACCGGGAGAATTGCGAAATGGGCAGTCGAGCTTGGAGCCTATGAGATAAAGTTTAAGCCTCGGTTATCCATTAAATCTAAGGCACTTGCCGATTTCATCATGGAATGGACAGAGGCCCAAACCCCAGTAGCTAAGGAGAATCTCGAGTATTGGACAATGTATTTTGACGGTTCCCTCATGCTCAGCGGCGCGGGGGCTGAAATTTTGCTCATATCTCTGACTGGCAAGAAGCTACGGTACGTCCTTCAAATTCTATTTCCAGTTAGCAACAACGCTGCAGGGTATGAGGCAATCATCCACGGGTTACGCGTCGCCATATCACTCATCATACGACGGTTAATGGTGTGAGGGGATTCCCAACTCGTGGTCAATCAAGTACAGAAGTAGTGGTCTTGTATCGGCGACAGCATGGCGGCCTACTGTCAAGAGGTTAGGAAGTTGAAAGACAAATTTGACCGATTGGAGCTGACACACGTGCTCCGACGAGACAATGAAGCAGCAGACGAGCTAGCGCGGATGGGATCTAGTCGGGCGCTACTTTCGACTGGAGTTTTCATCGAAGAATTGTGCAAGCCCTCTATCAAGCTACCATCCGCACCGGAGGAGCAGCAAGCGGAACAAGCAGAATCGGAGGTATTATCAATTAATCCCGGGTGGACACAGCCATACTTGGACTATCTCCTTCGCGGCGAGCTACCAGATGATCGCAACCTGGCCGAGTGCATTACACGCCGAAGAAAATATTACAAGGTAGTCGGGGATGAGCTCTTTTGTAAGAGCAGTTACGAGGTACTAAGGCGTTGCATAACTGAGCAAGAAGGCAGAGATCTACTTAATGATATCCACTTGGGACAATGCGGACACCACGCAGCGGCGAGTGCCCTGGAAGACAAAGCCTATCGACAGGGATTCTTCTAGCCGACTGTAGTCACGGATGCAGAAGATATAGTACGCAGATGCGATGGGTGTCAATTCTTTGCACGACAGATTCATATGCCGGCCGAAGATCTACAGACAATTCCAATCTCTTGGCCTTTCGTCGTCTGGAATATGGACATGGTAGGGCCTCTTAAGCGAGCACAAGACAGATTTACCCATCTCTTTGTCGCCATCGACAAATTCAAAAAGTGGATTTAATCCAAGCCGGTTGTTGACTTCACGGCCGCTAAGGCGCGCGAGTTCTTCTGAGACATCATCGTACGTTTTGACATGCCTAACCGCATCATCACCGATAACGGCGTTCAATTGAAGAGCAGCGAGTTCCAAGATTGGGGCGAGGAGCTGGGCGTTAAGATTTGCTACGCTTCCGTGGCCCACCCTAGGAGCAATGGGCAGGTAGAACGCGCCAATGGACTGATTCTACAAGGACTTAAAGCGAGGATTTTCGATCGCCTAAAGCCATCTGCCACGCGCTGGGTTAAGGAGTTGCCTTCGGTCCTCTGGGGCCTTAGAACAATCCCAAGTCAAGCGACCGGGCAGACACCCTTTTTCCTAGTTTACGGCTCAGAAGCGGTCCTCCCGACTGAATTAAAGTTTCGATCCCCAAGGATAAGCACCTACAACGACAATCAGTCGGATGAAGGAAGGCTAGAAGACATCGACCGGCTCGAGGAGGCCAGGGAAGTAGCAATGATCCAATCGGCTAAGTACCAACAGGCCCCGCGTCGCTATAATCAGCTCAACGTACTAGGCCGTGCGTTCTCCAAGGGAGATCTGGTCCTCCGAAGAAATCAGAAGCACGAGCATAAACTCTCCCCACTCTAGGAAGGCCCCTTTGCGATTGGCAAAGTGACCCGCCCGGGGCTTATCGGCTGAAACGTAAAGACGGATCGGATGTGCCTAACACCTGAAACATTGAGCAACTACGTTGTTTTTATTCTTGAGTCTTGTATTCAAATTTTGTAAATTAGTTGCTCATTTGACTTGCTACTCAGTCATACATGACTAAGTAGTAAGTCGGGGGCTACACTAAATAGTGTGCGGATTCATCGCACCCTATCTTATTATTAAAATTGCTTTCTCTTTACATGTGATGGTCGAATTTGGGTATTATGAAATTCCTGAGTAGTGGCGCTCATATTTGTCACAGACAATGTTTAGCCACTCGGCATGTGCACGGGGAAAGGGCCAAGCGCTTATTCCTAGCACTCGGGGGCTGGACCAATCGGCAAAAGCGTTGCATGAAAAAGTGGATGAATCAAGTACTCGGGTAAAAAAGATCAGTAGTGTCGAGGATAAATTAAA
This sequence comes from Raddia distichophylla, assembly GCA_005191435.1. NCBI lineage: Eukaryota > Viridiplantae > Streptophyta > Magnoliopsida > Poales > Poaceae > Raddia > Raddia distichophylla. The sequence goes on along the minus strand of SPJY01007880.1, from coordinate 288,815 downwards.
CATACGGAGATTAAGTCATTTACAAATTCAAGTTTTCTACCAACATGGCGGAGGTTTCTTGAGCTTACTCCATAAGGGTAGAGGCTTCCTCTTTGGAGCAGGCAAAGCCCTCCCACACGGCGTCAAAGTCTACATCAAGGTAATGAGACTTCATGATGGCCAAAGTTTGGCTCATGCAAGTTGTCGCCGCTTCCTTTGCAAAGGCTTTGAGTTGTGCGGGAGCGCCTTTGAGTCGTGCTATTACTACGTCCGCATCGGATGGTAGCTCTTCTTCGGGATAAATATATTGAAGCACAGGAGCCGCCGCTTTCAGAGTACTGTTGCGTAGCTCGACGGCGGACTTCACCTTTTCATCGAAGACTTGGAATTGGGCCTTGGTTTTTTGCTGGTAGGCAGCAAAAACAGTCGGTCATCACAAAGTGATCAGGTCCTGAGGGGATTGAGCCAGGAAGAGCCCGAGTTAGTGTCGACTAGTGACTAACTGGGGGGTCACCGCCGGCAATGAATTTGTACGAGGGGACGCTAATCAAGAACCAAATCAAATGGTAACACAAGACAGGGTTAGACAGGTTCAGGCCCTCAACGGAGGAGGTAACACCCTACTTCCTGTGTTCTGGGATTATATGATGGATCAAGATGCAGGATGCAAGATGATGCCGTGCGCTGTAGATGATTCTATGTCTCATGCCGATGGCATCTACCCCCTCTCCTTATATGGTGTAGGGGGATAGAGTTACAGGATAGCACGTGATACACGGTAGCTAATTCTGTTATGCTGTTACATGCCATGCATGTGTTGATCTGCTAATTACATAGAGATACATCATATCCTCTGGAACTTCCTTGGAGCTCAAGGCGCGTGTAACCCGAGTGATCTCCATCTTCAACCGGCTGACTTGGATCGCCCCCTATCTGCTCCCTTATGGGCCTTCTAGAGGATACCCGGGGCCCATATAGTCCACAGTTAGAGAGTTACCCTTCAGCTCCTGAGCCGACTTCGCGGCTTGGGTGTTGGCCAGGAACACCTCTCCCTCCATGGCCTTCTGCTTCGCTTCCATCACTTGTTGGTTTTCCTTTAATCCTTTATACAGAAATATGCAAAAGGGATTGATCGTGAGAAAGCACTCCATAACAATATCGAGCTTAGCATCACTTGGAGGATCTTACCTTGGATGGTGTTAGCCTCTTCTATGTGGCGGAGCCAAAGTTCAGTAATTTCCTTTCGGAGCTCCTCGATCTCGCCATGGAGTTGCAACTTTTGTGCGTACAGCGTGTTGTCGAACTCATCTCTGGACTTCAGCTGGATGACGGCCCTCTGGAGGCACTGGGTCTTTTGTGCGGCTCTCCTGCTCATATGCTGTGTGGGGACAAGAGGAAGGATCAGGCACATTGTTTTGATTGAGATAGGAATTCAAAACATGGAGAGAGTTTACCTCAAGCATATTGACGCTGAACTTTGCTACATTCTGCAGCGTCTCCCACTCGTCAGCCTCCTGTTCGTCATCAACCTCGTAGCCTTCCATTTCCTTCCTCCACTTCACTCGGAGCGGAGGAGGGTTGGCATTGGTAGCAGGGCAAGGAATCTCCTCGACTCCTGGCTTTGAGCTCTCTGGAGCTGGGGCTGGGATTTTGCCCTCAGCCAGCGAGGATTGGTGAGCGGCAGGGGATGGCGGAGCGGTAGGTTGAGGCGCTGCGTGCTAAGCCGGATCCTTGTCTGGAGCGGGATCTTCTTGAGAACCGGATTGCGAAGGGGCAGGAGGGGCAGGAGTTGGTTCCTTGGAGCTGCGCTTGCCCCGGGATGTACCCAAGGTGGGTTTCCTGTGAGCAGTGAAAGATTGAAAGACAATGATCTCCCTACAAACAATAAAAGGATGCACATGTGAGGGGAAACATTTGCGACGTAGTTAATTTGACTCCCATTCGAGTGGTTTGACCACTCGGGGTGGAACCAGAGGGCCTTCTAGCCTCTGATATGGACTCTAGGCCGACAATTGGGGGAGATGGTGGGCTTGGAGCTCGCTCAGCGGGAGCAGGGCTAAACCTCGAGTCCTGATGACGACGGCGCAGGAGCAGGACATCCTCTTCATCTTCATCGTCGTCTGAGTCTTTTAAGACGATCCCCTTGCCTTTTTTGGCTGGAGGAGCACTAGCTGAGTCCTCTTCAGGACGTTTGAGCCGTGTCTCCTTGTGGCTGGGGGCTTCGGGGACCGGATGTGTGGAGAAGAATGCGGCACGTCCCTGCACAGGGGTCAAGCTGGGTCAATTATAACGGAATTTCTTAGCAACAGTCAGAGTTGAGGGGAATTCTCTGCTTACCACTGGAGAAGGGCTCGACAAACGGTATGGGCTCGGGCAATTCTCATTTTCTATAATTAAGCCCGAAGCGAAAAGCTCGGCCACTCGGTTGATCATAGTTTTCTGGGAGAGTTGTTCTTCACTCTTCCGGTGGCGTCTTTGGGTCCCAAATATTCAAATCTAAGATACACCCTTTCTTTGATGTGTTGGACGCGGCGGAAGTTGTAGTTTACGACTACACCAATGCCGGTCAGCCCCATGGTCTTCAATCTCCCAAGAAGGGGAAGCAATTTTTTGACTTGGCTTTCTTCGCTCTTGGCGAGGGGGAACGACCAGGAGGTACGGACTATGGGACATTCTCCTGATAACAATAGAAGCACTGGGGGGAGATTGGCGCACGCGCAATAGAACCACTCTGAATGCTAGCCCTTGTTTGAAGTCCTTATAGGACGATCAAAATAGAATTTCTTGGCTCCTTCCCGTAGCTGAAATCCAGCTGTGCCTACGGCCCTAGGGGAAGTTTTGTTGGGGGGAAGGGCTTAAGAAGAAAAAGGGATCTAAAAAGATCAAAATGAGGTGCGATACGAGATACGCCTCGCAAATGTGGATAAAGACCGCGATTTGGAAAATTGAATTGGGGTGTAGATGAGTTAATTTGATCCTGTAGAAGTGCAGTAACCCTCTGAAGAAGGAAGAGCAAGGAAGGCCGAAGCCGCGAAGGAAGGACTTGAAGACCACCACCTCGTTAGATCAAGGGGTGGAGGAGGACTCACCAGCGGCGGCGCGCCATGAGATCAGCTCCTCCGATGGAAGCACGTCGGAGGATACGAGCCGTTGCAGCCATCGGTCCGTGGTGATGGATTTCATCCACTCCTTAGCGCTCATGGTCACTTTCGGGGTGGCAGGAGATGGAGGGGCCATTGCAGATCGGTGACGATGGCGGCGGAGAATGCAAAGAAGGTAAACCCTAGTGGCGGAGTTTGCTGGAGCGGATGAAACTGCTGGCGCGAGAAATGGGCGGGGTGAAGCGATTTTGTTTCCCTGTTCTTAAATATAAAAGGGCCACATTGCGCATTTCGGGCTGGGCTTTATCTGACGCTGGAATGCGGCCTTTTTAAGGGAGCTTGGCTAACCACTCGGATTGTCGAGTGATGTTGCCCGAAAGGTTCGCCGAGACGTTGGATTCTGGTTTGGGAAACGTGTGGTTCAAACTACTTGGATGAAGATGACATCAATTGGGAATTTGATGATTAATAAATCCAATGAGAAGATCAAGACGAGAGACTTCATGATTTGTCCAAAAGAGTTTTTCATTACGGCTCTTAGGCCAGATTACATATATTCCTCAGCGCAACACAATAAGCTAGAGCTTGTTGCTGGCTCACGGAGAAGAGCAAAAAAAAGAAGAGAGGAAGGACTACTCTGACGGCCACTTCACGTCGAGGATGGAGGCGACCAGTGAGTCCTTTAGAGGGGTGTGCACTGGAAAGAGCCGTGGGTGGCCATGAACCAAAACTCTGATGGCTCTCTGGGCGGTTCGCTCCACGTAATCCCTTCTCCACCGCAGCCACCCGGCGATGGTAGCGGCTTCGGTGGCGGCGGCGCAAGCTTGTATCTCGGCGCAGGCGGCTTCCCACGGGTCTGTTGCTCTCCCTTGACCTTCCATTGTGATTGTGGAGGAAGAAGGGAGAAGTTTGAAGAGGAAAAGGGGAGAAAGAACATGAAGACTAGATGAGATGTAATGCGCTGCATTTGGGCGTTTTTATATACACGAAGAAGTTAAAGAGACGTGCCTCGCTATCCGTTCTGAACACAGTAAAACCATCATGGCGATGGGACGGGAGTGGGTGCGGTTGCGTTTCTCGGCGGAAGCGTGTGACGCTTTGGCTGTGTGAGAAGGGCGCGAAAACTCTTCGCCTTCCATAAAATGGGTTTAGGCCAAATAAGCAAAGGGCAACCCCCTTAACAGTCTTTCTTAACAGTGCGCTACCAACGGTGGTGACAAGTTAACATCGAGCCTAATATGGCCTCGGTACACCCTTGAGGGCATATGATTGGAAGCGCCACATTGAAAATTTTTCACGGCATACCCCATGTTGGGTCACTAGCCGACTTTGCATAGGTTGGGTGTTGGTGGAATTTGGTAACTGTTTCAAAGGTATGCCTTTTTGAAGGTCGCTAGTTATATACCGCTGACCGGATACAAATATCTTTCGGCTAAACTGCATCCAATTGGTACGCCTTTAAGTAGGTTGACAGCTGATCCCTTCTCCATTTGGGACAGGTACCACTCAGCTGAAAGATGTGCCCCATGCTAATTGCTGCTTTTGCAATGCAAGAGTGGGTGCCAAGTAGCTGAATTCGTTCGTTGAAGTAATGTGCCAAACAGGCGGAAAAGCTGAAATTTCGGTATTGCCACGCTAGGCTTTGCTTTCAACATAAAAGACCTGAGATTTCTTGAGTTCTTTATAATCTCTTTTCAGATTACAGGAGACATTGACAAGACCAGCCGTCTGGACATCTGATTCGATCGTAAAGCACTCGGGGCTACTGTAGACTACATGGGCCCCGGGTATCCTCTAGAATGCCCATGAGGACGCACATAGGGGGTGACTCAAGCTGGCTGGATCGGGAGAGACCACTCGCGTTACGCCTGTCTTGATCACCAAGGATGCTCCTGAGGATAGAGTCGAGCTCCATGTAATTAGGAGATTCATACTTGCATATCATGTACCGGTATAACCGAATTCAGTACCACGTACTGGATAGAACCATGTAACCTCATCCCCCTGCACTATATAAAGGGAGGGGTAGGGGGCATAGAACCATGGAATAGCTGCATCAGCATAGGTATCTCCATCATCTGTGAATTCACGCAGAAACATAATCTCAGAGCACAGGACTAGGGTATTACCTCCGTGTTGAGGGCCCGAACCTGTATAAATCCCTGTCTTGTGTTACTATTTGGCTTGGTTCTAGCGCATAATCCTATAACAAATTCATTGCTGACAGTGACCCCCGATTAGCCACCGGTCGACACCGAGCACCACCACCCCCATCTCCGGCCATCCTCGCCGCCGGCGAACCTCTCCTGTCGCTCCCCTCCATTCCCCTCTCTCTCTCTCTCTCTCACTGGCAATAGGCCCCACCTGTCAGCCTCTGCCTGCATACACCGCGTACAATCCTGCTTGCTCATGGACCATTCCCAGCTTCTGCTCAGTTGGCCCATTGCAATTTTCTTTTTATTTTATAATTCCACATATAGCTTCCCATTTTATATAAAAAAAAAGATAATCCCTTCCAAAAATTCTGCCAAAATTCTCAAAAATCTAGTGATCAGTATAGTACATTATAAAAATATATAGTTCCCCCTTTTCAGTTTTAAAATTTGAAAATAAAATGTTTTACTTCTCTTTTTATAGGAAAAATGCTTTTTAAATTCAATTTTATTTCCAAAAATCCCAAAATTTCAAATAAAAGTATTTTATCTTAATATTTTTTAAAAAATATTTTTTTAATAATTTTCACCTTATATCTTTAACAATTTCCTTCTCGGAACTCCGACAACGTTGTTGTCATCAACTTCAATCTCTGGAAATTTGTTGATGCACACCCAATATTTTCCACGTACACATACATAAATTCTTGCTATCCGAAGATATACTAGAATAATGCCAAAACTAACCTTTCACTCTACCTTGTCATTCTATCCAGAATAATGCCAAAAGTCCCCTTCATCGTTTCCATGTATAAGAAATTTCCCCGGGAGAGATCCAAATCATACAAACCATCACCATCTTAGTCAACCCTAATTTTTTTCCAAAATATATTTTAAAAACATTTTTCATGCATTTTTATTGTATTTTCCTTTTGCATTTTTATTACATTCCATCTCTGTTTCCCTTTTTCCAACTAGTAGAAGACGAATTCATTGCACCCGAATCAGCCGAGCAGGAACATCTAGGCAATAGTATAGACGTCAAATATCTAGCTGAAACAGGTAGGTTTCCTGTTCCCTAATATTATAATATGCATTTATTTTCTAGTTAATTAGTTTTTATCCAATTTATTTAAAAGTATTTATGATTGCATGTAGTCGTAATCCCATTTAGATTATAGCTTCCCTATTAGATCACAAGAAAACCCTAGAAAATATAATATAGCTATAATAATGGCAAAGTCTCGTATAAGCATATAGGATCATGTTTGTTGCATAATAATTTAACTTTGGGTTGAGTAAGGGAAAGTGGTTGAGTTGTTGAAGTATTGGTCGTGGTAAGGTTGGTGATGTAGTTATCGGTATTGTTGGAACTTTAGCGTGAACAAACAATGGGAACGTGAGACGCATGGTGGGTCGCTCTAGTCGCTGACTAGGGGACACTTGTTTGGGTGCCGGTGCTTGGTTTGTTCATTGCTCATAACTGAATTATGTCATGACAGGAAAGATACAAATTTTCGCCCAAACTGTATTTGATCATTTTAGGGTAAAGCTGGGCATATTATGCAAAGTCGTTAAAAACAAATCATCGATGGGCCGTACTTCTAGGATATGAAGTTGTATCGCAGGGGTGATGCCTATTCTAAATATTGACATAAATCAGGTTAGATGTGTGATCATAAGGTTAATGTTGATTTTGGTTTAGAAGAAACATTGTTCTGGTTATTAACAAAAGTCTCATTTAAAAATGATTTAGAAAAGAATTGATGAAAATATAGGATTTTTATAAATTATCATAAAAATATGCATTAAGTCTATATTTAAATCTCCTTATCAATCTCTGTGTTGAGACCCATGTGGAGAGTGCCCTGGTTTGATGACGAATATATGTGACAAGATGGAATTTTAAGTGTTTTGAAGATTTTTAATGGTGCATTTGTGGGAATTGTCATGGAATTGGAACTGGACCATTGTGTTGAGGTTGGGCTAGGTAATAGTTTTGAACGGACGTGGTCCGGTGGAATTTGTTAAGCTGACACGTGGTCTGTTAGGGCTTGCTAATTGTGGTGTCAATAATGGATTATGATGTTGGTATTTCTGTGATGGACTAACCTTGTAGGTGAGGTAAGGTGTGGGTTTCGTGTGTGTTCCTTAGTGATGGAAGTATCGGCGAGTACGTGGCTGACGCTTCGTGGGGATAGCTGGAGGCTGGTGCGTCCGGAGGCGTGCAGGCGACTGGGTTCGATGACTTGGTGGTCACATGAGGTGGTGTACTCGAGAAGCTTAGCCATGGCAAGAAATCCAAGGCAGTTGGCGGTTGCGGCGTCGGTAACTTACTGGCGAAGCTGGTTGGACCGGTGGGCCCAGGCGTGGGCTGACGACCAAGAAAACTGCAAAGATATTTTCCGAGGGAATATGTGGAGAATATTCCCTCTCGGGAGTGTGTCTTGTAGAGTTGTAGTATGTGATTTGTACACCACTCATCCTCAAATGAAGGGTGCAAATGGGCTCTAGGGTTTAGGGCATCTCACCCTTGAGTTATAAATAGAGAGGGAGATGAGCACCTCCTCCTTATCCCCTTAGAGATGAAAATTTTAGAAATAGAGAGGGTGAGTTGGATGTGTTTTGGGTGGCACTTAAAGTGCTTATAACCACATTCAGTGTGGTTTGTAATCCCGCAACTTCTATGCAATGAAATCATTCTTCTCCATGAGTATCTTACGTTGATTTGTGCTAGTTTTTCTCATTTTCGTTTTCCCTTTGAAGCTCTTGTTTTGAGATGAACTTAGGATGATTTCTTGCTTGTTCTTGATGATCTATGATGCCCTGAGGTTGCTCATATGATTTGACACACTCTTTGCAACCATATGAGAGGTAAGAGATCAAGTTCTTGACTTGTTGCAATCTATCCAGAAACTTTTCTCCACGCAACAGACTGTCAAAGTTTTTAGAAAAATCTAGAAAACTCATTTTAAGATGATTCCAGTTGAAAAGATGAGTGATTCATATACCCATTTGTGGTAAAAATTTGAAGTCCATTGGTTTCCCTATTTGGGAGCTATGAGGTGAAAACCGAAACCCAAACTTTCTACTCGAAGTTCTTGACAGCTCGTCGTGCTTGATTTTTCACATTTTCTATGGAAAGAGTTTTGAGGAGATGTTTGGTATAGGGCTTCACAACTCATTTTTAAATTGGGAAAAAATCCCAAAAATCTAATAGCAGCAGAAAGCCACCATCCATCTCCTCCAAGTAGAAACAAATTCTGGAGAATCTGCTTTTACTTTGCAGAAAGCAGCGTGTGTTGTTTGAATTTTCATTTTTTTATATAGAGTTTTTAGGAGATTTTCGGCTGAGTTGCTCATGGCTAATTATGTAAAAGGGACAAAAATTCTCAAAAATTGAAGAGCACCAGAAAATCACCATCCATCTCTTCTAAGTGAGAACAAATTTGCTTTTACTTTTCTGAAAGTCTCTTTGGTCATTTGGCTTGATCTTTTTTTCTAAAGCAAGCTTTGAATTGATTCTTATCTTTTGGACACTTGACAAACAGGATTGTGAATGAAAAAACTTCCACATATTCCATAATTCTTAGTCATGCATGATATGGGTACACATAATTATCAAGTTGTTCGGGTTTTGGTGAAAACGGTGGCGTCGAAAATTTGTGGCGTCTATTCACCCCACTCTAGCCGCCTAGCTCGAGTCTTCATTATGTTAAAACCTTTAATGTAATTAATAGGTTTGCATAATGAAACCTATTAGGACGTAAGTGCTTACCCGTTGTTTTGCGAGCAACCCTTCTTTTGGGTAGGCCATTTTTTTTAATGGCTGAGGATTTTTCACTTGAAAACATGGAAATGTTTGGCATATATTTTCAGATTATCCTACACTCGAGCCATGCCTGTGGTTATGAAGTGTATATTTTGGAGGTGTACTAAAAATTGTAAGTCATGTTGTAAAATAACTCTAGTTATATAATAAAGTTTGGTTGTTTCTACTATTTTGAAATGCAACTGAAATCCTGAACAGTTGTAATTTTGGAGATCCCCCATGGTCCCACAACATTCAAATTCAATTTGAGATCAGGAGGTCCTTTCCAAGGTGAGAAAGACTACTAGCTGCGTATATCAAGTTGGCTATTAGATATCATCGAGAAGGGAACGGGGTTGTGCCCTATCCAACGGTCCAGGGCTGGGGAGGCATGGTTCGGTTCAGCCATCAGCAGTGGAGGTGTGCGAGGTCGCAGGGGGCAGTCGTTGGTGGCGACGGATCGGGCAGGGAAGGCCCGAGGCGGCGGCATGACTAAGGGGCTTCGGCGGCGGCCATGGCGGCATGGTGGCGAGCTCCGACGAGGTAGCTATGGCAAAATTGCATAGGGAAAAACGTTCTAGGAGATCTATGAATGCTACTGGAGTGAGCAATTTGGAAGTTACCAAGAGACTGCAACAAAATCGACGACGACTCCTCCAGGTGGCACTAGGACAGCAACTGTTTCAACGTTCAATCGTCGGCTCTCTGGCAATGAAATCTTCAAATCGATTGAGGGGAAAAACTCAGGAGGGGAAAGCGATGAATATACCAGAAGATTTGAGCCAAGAACTTCTCACCTGTGGTGAATTTCGAAGGATGCCCAAGGGAGACAGTGGGTCGGCCATAGGTTTTATATGTGATTAGAGGAAGTAACTGCCACGCTTAGTGCGCAATTAACATGCACTAAGTGGCCACTACTCAGTAGAAACACCCAGCACTGGATTATGGCCATCAATGGCTTTGATTTTGGAGTTTTTGGTGGCCTAAATGTTGCCATGCGGCCACAATTAGGGAGTTGGAAAGTTGCTTCACAGTGGAGAAAGGAGCTGCTGCGTGGAGAAGAAGGAAGAGAGGGAAACAGGAGAGAGAAAGAGAAAATGAGATATCCAATGAATGACAAGTGGGTCCCGGAGGTTGCCACGCTGGCGGCCCCGGCAGGCTACCGATAGAATGACAGGTGGGACGGTCTTGCCGCGCCATCCCGCTTGGCGCGGCAGCATGTACTTGCCGCGCCATCCCGCTTGGCGCGGCAGCATGAATTTGCCGCGCCGGGAGGGGTGGCGCGGCCAAAAGGGTTAGATTTGAAAAAACTTTTGACCCGGGGTTAAAAATAAAATATCTATTTCAAAAGGGTTAAAAATAAAAAATTATTCGAAGGTGAGGGAGAGAGGAAGGAGAGAGTGTATGCCAATTGGTCCCACTTGAATTTGAAAGGTTTTGCTAAAGAATCCCCAAGAAAAGGGGTCTAAAGAGAATTTGAAAGGTTTTGCTACGGTTTTGCACTTCTCGGTTAAATCTTTACCTAATAATAAAGAGAAGGCCGTCCGGACGAGCGTGTGTCGTCCGGACGCGCCGCAACCGTCGGATCTTTGCTAAAGACACAGATCCAATGCTCTCCGCGCACGGCGCGCTAGGCTGGTCCCTGCTCGGCTCCTCCGCTGTGCACTCCCGCGCCACAGGCCGAAAAAAAGGGTCAAAGCATGCACGCTCGTGCCCCCAGCCCTCTGCTTCGATTCCTTTTTTCTAGAAAAATGTGCGCAGAAACCACCACACTGTGGGCCCTCCTCTTTGCATGTGCATGTGTGGATTTTGTGTGCAGCGAGCAGCGAAAAATCAAAAAGAGGTGGGTAGTGAAAAACTTGAATAAATAACTATTGAAACTTAGGAAATATACTAATAAAGCTTGATATTCTACTAATAAAACTTGACAATTTACTGATGAAACTTGAGAGTGTACTAATGAAACTTGAAAACCTACTGATGAAACTTAGGAACATATTGATGAAACTTGAGGAAACCCAACGAAACTTAATGAAACTTTAGAACCTACTAGCGAAACTTGAGACCCTATTAATGAAACTTGAGGAAACCTAACGAAACTTGCTATATTACTATTTAAACTTGAAGAAGATACATCGAAACTTGGGTAGCACTGATGTAACTTAAAAGAAATACTTGTGAAACTTGGGTAAATATTGATGAAACTTGGCTAAAATCCAAGTTTCTTTAGAAAAGATTCAAGTTTAATTAGTAGATTTTATAGTTTCAAAAATGCAAAACACTAAAAAATGACTCAAGTTCATCCTCAAATGCACGTCTGGCCACATACGTAGTGCGTAAAAAATCACCACGACCTGTCCCTTTGTGGGCCCTCCCCACATGCAGATCCATCCGTATTCCCACAAAAAAGCAGCGCCTACTTGACTTGCTCCGTGCAGGGCCGTTCCTGATACTTCAGGGGCCCTAGTGCAAGCCTAGAAATGGGGCCTTTTTTTTTTTTTTCCTTTTTTCACTTCCAGACATATATTTTCTAGATGACATGATAAAATGAATTAAAAAAAATGAGGAACAAATGCACCTGCAATCAATCAAGAACCGACAAGAAGTGCCATTGCCCATGCCACTGCCCACTGCCTATCCAGGCATCCAGCTTCAATAGTTCAATAGATCGTTTGTACGGTTGTACCAGTATCAAATACTAGAGAGTTGAAAAATGAAAAGGAACCTAAAATAACATGATTGCAGGAACATGTATTAGAAAATAAAGGAACCTTGAAGTTATCATACACCGTTATACATAGGAAATTAAAAATTCAGATTTTAGAAATACCTAGTGGGTCGCCGACCGCCGATGTGTATGTAAGTATGTAACCCTAACTTAGCTAGCCACCCAGCCCCCAAATCCCATAGATCAATGCAAGAAATCAATCCATTAGTCTAGTATTTAAATACGAATCAAGGGAGTGAGGAGTGAGGAAGCAAAATCAGGGGAGCTACCTCACATAGTACCTTGTGGCTGCAATTGCAATCAAAGAAACGGCCAAAAGTTGAGGAATTGATTGTGAGGGCGGTGGGGCCTCGACGGGCGGGGCCTCAACGAGCGTGGCGGCGGCTAGGCCCATTTCGAGGAGCCGACAGCTAAGGAGACAAGGAGTCGAGGGAGATGGAGATTGGATTTGGGGAATGGCCGAGGCCATGGGGAAAGTGTTGTGCGCCTGTGCCGGCTGCCGTTCTCGCGACCTGGCTGTGAGTGTGAGGAATACACAGCATTAGCCAATACATGTACTGCATACCTACATGGGCCGGGGCCCCTCCCCATCGTGGGCCCTAGGCGGTGGCACCGGTTGCACCGCCCCAGGAACGTCCCTGGCTCCGTGTGCCTCCCCGAAGAAACGGTCATGCGTGGGCCCCCTACCCTGCATGCCGCACGCGAGCGCGTCTCTCGCACAGAAGCCACGTCCGGAGCGCGCCGGACTTCCGATAGGAAGTGTTTTCGTAAAGAGAAATAAAGTTTCCACCTCCTTCGTCAGCTGTCGGCGCGTTGAGAGCCGTCCGATTTAGATTGACGTATCGCCCCGCCTTGGCATCCCGCGCACCGACGACTCCCCCATCCCCATCTCAGGTCCGGATCCTCCTCCTCTCTCTCGCATCCTTGGTACCCCTGCCCGAGCTGAGCTGCCCCGGATTAGCTGAGGTGTGCTCCTGGATTTTGCGATTTCGTTGGAGCTGGCGATTCCTGGAACAATGTTGTTCTGGTTTTGTGTCGCCGTGAGGTTCTGCTTGGACGACTACTCTGAGTCGGTAGTCTGTGACTCTGTGTCCGAATTGCTGGCATTAGTGTCGATGCTGATTGTTCTTACTTCACTGTGCTGTGAGAAACTTTAAGCTGAAGCTGTGATTTCGAGAACCAACTTCTGAGAGTCCTCGGAAGAATTTCGTCGTAACATCAGCTAGATGTTTCTCAATGTGCTAAACACGTTTATTTGAACTTCGTGCTAGGTTATTATACTCCATGCACACATCCAAAAGTTGCAGGCCTCTTCAGGCTATGCCCAGAATCAATAGCACCGCCATCTGACAATTCCTTTGGCTCAAGGAACAATTGTCCAGTCCCAGGGACCCTCCTGAACACTAACAACATGCGGTGTTTCCAAAACCTAGATGCGGCGCTTCTACTGAGAGCAGAAGCAAAGAAGGTGCATGTTTGACATGGAACTTATTAGGGCTTACGCTAACAGTTTTTTCAATGAAACATACTATGTTGTATCTGTGGCACCAGATCTTGCATGACATTATGTCCGGTAAAGTTGAAGAGGATCCTGCTCTGCTACTGAGGTTCCTTATGATATCATTCGCCGACCTGAAGAATTGGAAAGTATATTACAGCATTGCATTCCCATCATTGTTTTTTTTTTTTTGAAAGAGGGGCAGGAAAACTGCCGTCCTATTTCATTGAATAGCAGGAGAAAACAAAAAACAAAACCCGTGCAAACACGGGGTACAACCACAGCACTCCGCTGCAACCCTGGCCAAAGCCAGACACACCTCCGGCCACCGCCGGGAACACCGCCTACAGAGAAGAAAGAAGAAATGCAGCCCCACTGCTACCACCAAAGCAATGGCTGAATAGGCGAGAGATACAAGGTAGGGAGAAGGGGAAACACCAACAACACTCACGCAACAACTAGCGACTCCTGAAGAAGTATCATTGATTTTCAACTCTGAAATGACTTTGCTCAGCCCGCATAGTGCCTCATAGGTTCTCAGCCAAGAAGAGGTCATGCTACTGTTTGCCAATGTTTGTTGTCTTGTTTATCTATCTTCTATCTTGTTGGCATTGAAGGCTATTGATTTTCTCCTGCAGGCAGCATCCTTGTTTATATCATTGAGAGAATGGCGTATATCAAGTGAAAAAACAGGTCTGAGAATCATGCCTAACTGTGGTTGTGATGAGGGCATCACCCACATGGATGTGACCGCCACTTATTTCCCTACTTCAAATACGGCCATAACAAAAGTTGACGACAATTCACTGCATTCTCTACTTCTTGTACGAATGATGGCTTCATCGACCGCCACCTTGGCCGGGTCGATCACACAGTAAGCCTTCGGATATGGCGTCATTATCTCCGTTACTTCGGCCACCACCTTGGCCGCCACCCATAATTGAAGGCGCAATCAAGAAAGGTGTATCTCCACCTCATCCACTACTTCAAGTCATAAAGATCTTGTCACTCCAAAGACGGCTAAAGAGAAAGGCCAGCTCGAGTCCAAGACCAGTTCGGCCATCTACACGTAACACAACTTCAAACGGATGTCCAGGCCGCATACGATGTCCGATTTGGACGTTCTACCACTCTACGGAAAGCTTAGGAGATAAGCTTTCCAACGGATCTGTTTTCACCTCAAAATTCATCCTGGAGCAATGGAAATCATCGAAACAAGGTGCTGCATCAACTAGTTGGACCAAATCGGGCCTCGTAAGCTTGTTGGGCCGAGGCCCATATGGTGGGTGCCCTAGGGAAACCCTAGGATGTCCAGCACTCCCTCCTAGCCGCCGCTTCTCTTATATATGGCGTAGACGTTGCTGTTTAGACTCAGGTTTGGTTGTGTGTTGGTAGACCCGTGTGCGTTCCTCCTCGAATTTGCGTATGTCGGCTAGACCACCCGAGTCGAGTTATCGAACCTCAAATTTATCTAAGTGCTTCATCCATATTTGCAATTTTATATTACGTTTATCTTGTTTCTTGCTCGTTCTTCGATCGCTTGCAGGAAACAACCTTCGTGATCAGGTCAATCGCATTCTTGGCGTGGTTGATAACGAGCAGGTTTGGTGGTTTAGCGATTGTCGGGTTATCATCTTTGCGAGATTGGTAGCCGGATCGTCAAGGTCGCCTCTCCGACCAGATCGAAATTATCCTCTCGAGTCTCACCAGAAGATCGGGCCGCCCCCGTGTCCCCATCAGGTTGGCTAGTTGCCGTTGCTTGGCATTGCTGTTAGCTGTTTATGTTGACGTGATTGCTATTTCTTTGTTTTATCAGATAAAAATCATGCAGTTATACCATTTTTTTGGTCAAGATATCTTCAGATTCCTGTGTTACCGTAATGCAATTAAAGGAATGGAAAGATTGCCAGGGCAGTGGTCACAAGGTCTGTTTGAATCATTCATTTGATTATTTCAGTATTTCATGAGCTCAGTTTTGGCCAGTGATTTTTACCTACTATTCTTCATGCATATGTTCTCTTTTGTGTAAATTCATTGATTTGCTGATGCAGCTCCTGTTTGGGTTTTATGATCATGGCTATAAAGAGTACCCTGGCTGGGCTCTTAGAAACTACATTACATTCCTGAGCCTGCATTGGAAGATTGATAAAATGAACTTCTTCTGCTACCGAGAGAAACAAGGGACACCTGTGGTGTCGCCGGCCACAACGACGACCGGATCCGCAAAGTGCTTGCCAGACTATTATGGTCAACTCTAATGAGGTATTCAATTATATCTTTTTTGTTCGTTTCATGTCTAAATGACATTCTATTTATTAGATGGAATTGTTGGTAGTGACCAAATTTGTGCTCGCCGTATACATATATGGTACTATCTGTGGTAATGGGTTATTCGTAGGCTCCCCGAAATCCTGGGTCTGCCACCAGCACACCAGGTGCTCATGGTAATGCTTGCCTTACCATACCCATAATGTTGATCATGTAACTCTACTATTGCTTGCTTTTTCTAGGTGCAGTGTTCCCCTGGCCCCTGCAGCTGCAAGCTGCTGTGCTCTTCCTCTTATCACCAATAACCCAATGCAATGCAATTAGGGTGCAAATCAGCAAAAGCGTAGATATGCTCCTGCCCACCTGCAACTCATGGACTGCTTCGGTCATGCACATCTACTGCTCTTTCAGCAACCACGCACACACTGTTCCTGTTTTACCACCACTTCATCTGCTTGCGACAAAATTTGGCACATCCAAGCAAGGGGCTCCCAGCATCCCCAATGCGCTCACTCTTCTGCACCTCCGACCAGCAAAGCCCCAAGAGCAGGCTCCATCCCATCGCCGCCTTATTGATGACTGTATGCATGGCATATTGGGATCAACTAGGCGTGTCACGCCCGAGGCAAAGGCACCACAAACCTCACCTGGTACCACTGATATTTCAGCCTGCCATTCCATGAATAAGTTTGCGCTACCTGTAGAGCTGCACAAGGGAGGAATAAGTGCAGATGTATCTGTGTTAGCATCTGCCCTTAGCTCTTGTGTTGTTAAGCAATCCCTCAGGGGAGGGATGCAGCTTCACGCTCTAATGGTGAAAGTTGGTTATGACATGTTGTCTGTCCATGCTGGTACCTCACTCATCAGCCTATATGCTAAATGCTGTCGATTGGGAAGTGCTCGTCAGGTTTTTCAGAACATGCCAGTGAAAAAAACCGTGTCGTGGACGGCACTAATTTCTGATTACGCTCAGGATAACCAGGTTGAAGCATGTCTCCATGTGTTTCACCTGATGAGGCAGTCAGCATGCAAGCCTAATGACATCACATTTACCACTCTGTTCGGTGTGTGCACTAGCCACGCTTTTCTTGCGCTTGGTAAGGCTGTTCATGGTGTGGAAATGAGAATGGGTTTTGGTCCATATGTGCATGTTTCAAACGCGCTGGTATCAATGTATGCAAACTTGCAAAGTGCGGGAATATAGACGAAGCCCGTTCCATATTTGAGGGCATTGCCTGCAAAGACCTGGTTTCTTGGAACTCCATGATCTTTGGGTATTCGCAGTATGGCCTTGCTAAACATTGCCTAAACCTGTTGAAAGAAATGGAGGAGCAGTGTGTAGCACCGAATGCACTCTCCTTCCTTGGCATCCTTTCTTCATGCCGGCACGCATGCCTCGTAGAGGAACTGAGGAAGGGCGGCACTGCTTCAAGACAATGATCAGATGTGGGGTAGAACCCAAGCTGGATCACTACTCATGTATGGTCAACCTTTTGGGTCGTGCAGGTCTGCTTGATGAATCATGGGATTTGATCCAGACAATGTCCATGCCTCCAAACGGCGTCATATGGGGCAATTTACTGGCTGCCTGTAGGGTGCACAGAAGCGTTCATTTCAGGTAGTGGCTTCAAGTAATATCTAGATTGACACCTGTTTGGTCCTATCAACAAACTCTTGTCTGAACACAGAAGATTGAAGTGCTAGAAGCCATCCGATCCACACTTCCATCTGTGCTGTGACACCGAGCAGCTGAAATAGCCCAGTCTTGTAAGTTGTAACATTCTGCCATCCATCTACTGCATCTTTCTTTTTCTTTTTTTTTTATGAGATTGCATCTTTCTTTTAGCGGTTCAGCTGCCTTCAGTAATCCCTGAATCGCCAGACAGTCAATTTGCCAGAAACAAGAACAGGAGTGACAGCCACATTTCATTGGCATATGCATGATTGCTCTCATGAAACCAGAGTGTACTGCCACCTAAAGCTTTTATGATCTCTTCTGATCAAAGAGCTGACCAAATTCAAGCACCTAAAAGAGGAGTGAGACCCCCACACAAGAACAATCATAATCCTCTTTGACAGATGTATTGATTGTCTACCATACTCCATTATCTATAAAAAATTGCACTGATTGTCTGGGCTAAGCTTGGAGTTCTTGGGCCCAACTTAACGTCATGTTGAATTTAGTAGGCAGGTATAAATCATGCATATTTTTACCTAAAGTAAATTACACTATTGCCCCTTAAAGTTGGACGAAAATCTCACTTAGCCCCCTAAACTTTGTTTTGTCCGCTGCGGCCCCTTAAAGTTGTCTCCGGATGTCACAAAGCCCCAGAAAGTTGGATTTTGTTGCACCACAACCACCGGAAGTTGGCTTTGGGTGCTGAAAAAATTAACCTGAGTGATACCCGGAGACAATTTTAAAGGACCGCAGCGGACAAAATAAAGTTTAAGGGGCTAAGTTGAGATTTTCGTCCAACTTTAAGAGGCAACAGTGTAATTTACTCTTTTACCTATCACTGGAACTGGTATTAGCTGATTATACCTTGTGGACATCAGGATTTTTACTTAAAAGACATCTTTTTTATGCAGCATGTGCTATTATAAGAAGCACAATCAGGAAACCAATATACTGGGCGGCAGGGATTAACTACTGGCATCAACTCATCACTATCCCGTACTCCAACCTTCTCTCGATGAGCAAGCAACGAAGACGAACGCGACTGGGAGGCGGAGAAAGGGAGGGAGTGGGATATGTAGAATGAAATGTTTGATTCAATCTACGCATCATACAAATGTGAGGTTAATATATTTGTGCATACATACAAATCTATATGTACAACCATACTAATCCAATCCAATCTCAGATTAATACTAGGAGGGGCAGCCAACCAATACATACCTCACTGGACAGGAGCTGGGGTAACAGTGTTTCAGGCCACAGGGCGGCGTGCCCTGCAGCTGGCCTGGACCGCGGCGCCCGAACAGGCGGGCCGGACGGCAGCGGAAATACACCTGCAGGCGAGCAGGACGGCGGCGACGACGTCCACCTGCAGACTAGCCGGATGATTTTCTTAGCAGTGGTGGATGATTTTTCTTGATTCTCTTGTGTGTCCTTTTTGTCAAACAAATGTGTTGTTGGAAATGTTTTTAAAACTTTTTATAAAAAAGGACCAAAATGAATTTGATTCCTCTATCAAGAAGGTTCGAAGTAACAGTTGAACGGAGTTTGTTAACACTAACATTGAGAATTTTTCTGATGAGTTAGGAATAAAGCATGAACTTTCCGTCACATACACACCTCAACAAAATGGTGTGGTGCAAACAAAGAATAGGAAGCTTATAGAGAAGGCAAAAAACATGTTGGATGAGTATGGGACGCCCGACAATTTTTGGACAGAAACTATCAATACGGCTTGCCACGAAGAGCAAATTGGGGGGAAGCAATTCATGAAAAGCTCAACAATTTTAAATGGAATAATGTTTGGAAACTTGTCAAATGAACTCAAGAGCACAATGTCATTGGCACTAAGTGGGTATTTCAGAACAAGCAAGACGAGCATGAAACGGTGACCCACAATAAACCACGCTTGGTGGCACAAGGCTTTACTCAAATACTCGAAGTTGATCATGAAGAAACTTATGCCCCCGTAGCACGTCTTGAGGTCATACGATTCCTTCTTACTATTGCTTAATATTTTAATATAGTGATTTTAGAAATGGATGTTAAAAGTACATTTCTCAATGGTTTTGTTGATGAGCCTGTGTTTGTCGAACAACCTCCCGAGTTTGAGGATTCATTCCTACCAAACCACGTTTTCAAGCTTTGTAAGGCATTGTACGGGCTCAAGCAAGCATCAAGAGTTTGATATGAATGTCTTAGAAACCTTCTTTTAGAAAAATACTTCAAAATCGAGAGTGTTGACCCCACACTTTTTACCAAGACTATTGAGAGAAATATCTTTATTTTTCAAATCTGTGTTGATGACATAATCTTTAAACGCACTAACAAGCTATTTTTTCAAGGAATTTGGAGAAATGATGTCCAAAGAATTTGAAACGTAAATGATTGTTGAATTGAAGTTCTTTCTTGGTTTTCAAATCAAACAATTGGCTAAAGGAACTTTCATCTCTCAAGAAAAATATATGGGTGATTTGTTGAAAAGATTTATATGGCTGATTGCAAACCAATTTCTACGCCCATGGCACCGAATGGAAACCTTGATATTGATGAGGGAGGTAAACCTATTGAACAAAAGTTATATCGCTTCTTAATTGGTTCTTTACTTTACCTCACAGCATCTAGGCCCGATATCATGTTTAGTGTTTGCATGTGTGACCACTTTCAAGCTTCACCTAAAGAGTCACTTAACTGTTGTTAAAAGAATTTTAAGACACCTGAAATTCTCTCCTAGTGTTGGCCTGTGGTATACTAAAGGTGCTTCTTTTGAGTTGATTGGGTATTTCGATTCAGATTATACAGGATGCAAAATTGACCAAAAAAGTAACTCAGGAGGACGCTAACTGCTAGGAAGATCTCTAGTATCTTGGTCATCTAAGAAACAAAACTCTGTGGCACTGTCAACTGTTGAAGCAGAATATATAGCGGCAAGGAGTGCTTGTGCTCAACTCCTTTACATGAAGCAAACTTTTCTTTACTATGCACAAATATATGACAAAGTGTTATTATTGTGTGATAATGAGAGTGCAGTGGAAATAGCCGCTAATCCTGTTGTCGGAGATAAAATTACGGTCCATTGCCATGGCCCACTCCCTGACGGCCTAGTCGAACAGCCTGCCAAGGCCCAGCTCTCTGGAAGGTTCTATCTTGCCCATGTGCATCTTGCCGAACAGCCTCTTGGCTGGCATGGTGCGTAATGGCCAAGGAATCATGTTTGAGTCCGTCTCGAACAACAGTTCTGCACGGCTACGTGAAGACCCGGACGTTGGTTTCCCGGATTGGATTGGAAGTCGTGATCCCCCAAGATTAGGAGATTACCTTATCTACCGTAGGTTGTATTTGGCATGTATGAGTTCGTTACGATCTCGTAGTTGGCCCGGCCCGATATTCCTCGGTAGGTCGGTTTGATTCGCACTATATAAACAAGGCCCCTACCTCGTGTAGAGGGGACTTGATCTAGCTTTTAGCATCTGTTAGACACATGACCACAGCACTTTGCTCCCTGTACACCATAATCTCGCCGAGACTTGTTCGTCTCGTCGAGCCACCTCTTGTAATCATCTTTGATATATAAGAAAGGCTGGACGTAGGGCTGTTATCTCTCCCGAGAGGCCTGAACCAGGATAAAAACCCCTGTCTCCTGTTCGTTGCTGTTCGTGGTTGTTCGGCGTGTCTCCTATCTCCTCTTTGAAGAACCTTGGTTGACTTGGGTCGATATCCCAACCGTCGACAGCTGGCGCCGACCGTGGGGACACGCAGATCGAGCATGTCGAACTCCGTCAGCG
>SPJY01007880.1:0-266954 GCA_005191435.1 Raddia distichophylla | reverse complement strand
TTATATTATATTATATTATATTATATTATATTATATTATATTATATATACATATATGAATAATAAATTTTTATTGTTTAGAAGACAATAATATTTCATAGCAATATTGTAATAAGCTATGAATTGCCTTGAAGACACAATATCTCAAGATATTTATTTCTTGTGATTAATTTTCCTAAAGAAAATTAATAAACAGGAAATTTCTGGGAAAATGTAGATATTATCCCTAAAATTGATAATATCAAAATTTAACATTTAGCACTCATTGCATGTATTTCGTATAACTTCGTATAATGTATGCTATACGAAGTTATTACGGGAGAGAGAGAGAGAAAGAGAGAGGGGATGAGGGGAAAGTGGGGTAGTTATTAACGGGTGGATCCGCTTTTTCGATTTTTTTTAAATTTTTCACCATGTTGACTGCTTGGACTTGTTGGAGCCTGGCTCGTTGGGGTGGCTAGGTGTAGATTAGGCTTAATCTACCCCTAGGGGTAGATTAGGATCTCTATATATATATATAGAGAGAGAATGGCTAGCGTGCACCCCAGAGCACGGATCTTTCCGTGGTCCTAGGTCGTTTTTGAAATTCGAGATGCCTAACAACTGATCCGAACCATTGATCTTGTTCGTCTCACTGAAATGTAGCCAGTGACCAAGTTTCGTATTTTTTTGAATTTATTTACTATTTGTTTTCTATTTTCAAAAATCAGCTTTTTTGGACGCACCACGACTAATTGGAAGGCTGATTTTTGAAAATACGAAACAAATAGTAAACAAATTCAAAAAAATACGAAACTTGGTCACTGGCTACATTTCGGTGAGACGAACAAGATCAATGGTTCGGATCGATCGATAATAATCTCGGATTTCGAAAACGCGTTGGGAGTACGGATCTCCCCGTACTCTGGGGTGTACTCTGGGACGGGGTGGATTAGATCTGACCGCGTAGGGCGCTTGTTATATATGGTGGACCTTCAATTACTATGAATTACTGTCGATCTGAGTAGGACCGCCCCATCCCTATAGGGACGCGCACGTCCGGGTGTAGATTAGCCTAATCTACAGCTAGGTGTCAAATAGGATATATATATAGATAAAGACTAAAATACTCCTAGGAGTATTATAGTTAAAATACTCCTACACTAATATTGCGACACGTGTCCCTCCCCCTCTCTCCCCCTCCACGCACGCGCTACCTTCTCCCATGCATGCACGTGCATGCAAGCACATGCACGTACCATTTTTTTTTTTTCATATTTTTGCTGTAATTTTTTTTGTAAAGCTCGGATTCACAAACCGTTTGCACCATCATGTTCCTGACATTTTTTCGAACAAAACTAGACCGGTCTTACTTTTTAATTTTTGCTTTACTACAATCATGAATAAAGCTTTACAACTCAGTGTTTAATACTTTACCACTAGTTAACGTACAGTACTCCGTCTGTACTGTATATGTACAGTACTCTGCGCCTGTACAATACTATTACTATTTTACGTGTACAAACGTTGTAGCAAAGTGTTTCATAAGAAGTAAAATATTTATTTGTACAAATGTTGTGGTAAAGTGTTTCATAAGTTGTGGTTTTCATAAGTATTAGTAAAGTACTGTACTAAAACTTTACTAATCTATGTACAACACTTTATTACTAAAAGCCACTGTATAATACTCCGCCTATACAGTACATGTACTTTGCCTGTACAATACTTCACACTTTAACTGTACAAACATTGTAGTAAAGTGTTCCATAATGAGTAGTAATGTTTTGCTCATAAATGTAGTAAAGCAATTTTTTAAAAATGAGACCGGTCTAGATTTGTTCGAAAAAATGTCAGCAATACGATGGTGAAAACGGTTTGTCAATTCGAGATTTAAAAAAAATTACGGTAGAAAAACCGTTTGCGCCATCGTGTTCCTGACATTTTTTCAAACAAAACTAGACCGGTCTCACTTTTTTAAAATTTACTTTACTACAATCATAAACGAATATTTACTACTTCCTATGTAATACTTTACTACTGTTCTGTGTACGGTATTCCGCATGTACACAGCTTTATTAATTACATATATAGGTTATATGTATGTAACGTGTTGTAGCAAACACTTGTAGTATTCATGGATCCATACATCAGATTCCTAACATTGTTTTGAAACTTTTTAGAAATAAAGTATGAAGCACAACAGGGTGTTTTCACATGCACAACTTTTATGCGCACAAACTGTAATGAAACTATTTGGTGATAGGCAAACAACAACATAAAATCTACATTTATTTTTTTTTCTATACTGTCCACATAACTTTGTGGTAAA
The DNA here is from genome assembly GCA_005191435.1 of Raddia distichophylla. Taxonomy (NCBI): domain Eukaryota; kingdom Viridiplantae; phylum Streptophyta; class Magnoliopsida; order Poales; family Poaceae; genus Raddia; species Raddia distichophylla. Next base: position 264,647 of record SPJY01007880.1, on the reverse strand, counting down.
ACTATAGCAAAGTTTTCTTTGTGGAGGTTTAATGTTGAGATCAAGCCAAAATTCAAAATATTAAAATGTCCACTTACCATCACATCTAGTATACGTGCAAACAACTATATATATTGTAGTAAAGCACAGTCAGTATGTGCACAAAGTACTGCATAGATTGTAATCAATCATATCCAGAAAATTCTATAGCTTACGTTGTGAAACTCATGTGGCAAGCGTAGTAAAGCATCATATATTGTTGTAAATGGCATGCCCATTACCACTACAGAAAAATTCCGTAAAATGTAGTAAAACTCATGTGTCCTACGTAGTAAAAACATCATACATAATTTATAATGGTATTTGTTTTCTTGTATTAAAATATCAAAATACATATGATCACTGCGGAAAAATTCTGTAGCCTATGTCGTAAAACCCAGACAGCCTGTGTAGTCAAACATCATATAACTTTAATGGTACGCTGTTCAAACAATAGCATACATTATACGAAGTTATACGAGTGTAATAAAAACAAGCATCACGGTGTAGTAAAAACAAGCATCATTTTGTAGTAAAAACAAAGTTTTTCATCGAGGTGTGATGTTTGATGTTGGACCCAAGACATTAGAAAAATGTAAAAGAAATGTTTGTAGTAAAGCACACTCAATATGTGTGAAAAACAAGTATATAGTATTGTAGTACAGCACTTTTAGTATGTATTTAAACTATTGAAAAGGCCTACAGTAAAGCATAATCAATAAGTGTGTAAACAACTATATGGGCTTGTAGTGAAGTAATAGAATGTATTAAATAATTTTGATTGTCTGTAAACTAGTACATACTTTTGTAGTAAAGTCCTAAATGCATACAACTTTTAGGCAACAACAGCAAGAGGAAAACTACTCATAGAGGAAAACTACTCATAGCAATGTAGTAATATACTTCATGGTATTCTGTACATACAACAAACTACTGCAGTAAAGTTCTAAATGCATTCACCTTTAGGCATATATTGGTACACATGCAGCACAGTGATACTGAGATACTATTTTATGCAGTACATTTGGTGCTCTGTAATAAATAATTTCGATTATGTCTGTAAACTACCATATACTATTGCAGTAAAGTCCTAAATGCATACAACTTTTAGGTGACAACAGCAAGGGGAAAAACTAGTCATACCAATGTAGTAAAATAATTCATGGGTATTCTGTAAAATACAACAAACTACTGCAGTAAAGTTCTAAACAGCAGAACGATGAATTTCGGGGGATTGGGAGGAATTGCCCATGGAATTTTGCAGTAAAGTACTACAATAGCATTGTGTAAACTGCTTCATCATTTGTAGTAAATCAAGCTCCACTACAAACATGTTTTCCTCAAAACACAACATGAGCAACATACCAGAAATTGGAGGAAAGCGCTAGTAAATTTGGGAAATTGGGGGGAAATTGCAAGTAATCAGAACCTATAATACCTGCTCACTATCATCCACAACAATTTAGTTTGGGGAAGTGGGGGATTGGATTTCTTGTTGTGGTAAAGGAGCAACGACATCCCACGTAGAGCTGTACTGCTGCTCGTCGCCTACATACTGCTCCAGCCGTACCTCGGCATCAGCGAGCTGCTGAAGCTGCATGTTGTCGATGGTGAGGCCCTCCATTCACTGCCCAGCAGGGGATACCGTGGAGAGCTCGCACTGCATGTCGCCGTCGTCCAACCGACGGTCTCCGGCTAGCTCCCCGCGCTGGTCGCTGATGTCTGCCGTCCGGCAAGCCGCCCCGTCGTCGGCAAGCCGCCGCGCCGCCTGGCCTGCCCCGCCGCCCGGCACGTCGCACCCGCCTCCCTTGTTGGTGTCTGCGGGAAGGAACTAGCAGTAGTCGGGGGGGAGGACACACAGGTTGGTTGGGGAGAGAGATTTAGGGGAAATTGGCAGATCGAACTGTCGGAGCAAATTTGTGTGTATTATAGTTAGAATACTCCTAGGAGTAACGTATCCGTACTCTCTCTCTCTCTAGAGAGAGAGAGTGACAAAAACTACAGTACTCTTAGGAGTACTCTAGCTAAAGTACTCCTACGTTCCTATCCATCGGATCTGTTTCCCACCGCTCCTCTCCTTTGTCCGATTTCTTCCCCGCGGCCCTCCCCGAAATTATCGTAAATATTGCTTAATTGTGCATAAGAGATCCTTACATGCTATCAACATTTGTTTTATAGTAAAGACATGTGTTTATGATGTTAAGTCATCTCTCTGAAATACTCCCATATTTAGAGCTTGCTAAGTTCGGAGCTTTCCATGTTGTTTCCCAGCCCTTCCTCTATCGTTAGATAATATTTTTTACTTCAACAAATCTATTTTTTTTACAAATAGTTTTAACTTGTTTTTATATTATAGTAAAGTTGAGTAGCAATTAGAATAAATCAAAATTTATTTTGTAAGATTAGTCTAGTTTTGTTGGAAAGATATCAAAAATACGTTCGTTAGTGTAAATTGGACACATATTATTGTAAATTATATTAGCACATTATTGTAAAGTTTATTATTGTAAATTTACTATAATTTGAACTAAGCAACATTCTAGTAAATACATTCCTTGTGAGCTATAATAAACGTTGGTTCCCAACTATAGTAAACCATCTTACATGAATTTTTTTTACTCCGAAAAATAGGTTTTACTATTTTTATATTATAGTAAAGCGGAGTAACAATTATAGTAAACCAAAATTTATTTGGCAAGACCGATCTAGTTTTGTTGAAAAAAATGTAAACAACACGTATGTGAAAACGGTTCATCCATCGGAGCTCGCAATCAACGAGAAAAATAGAAATTAGAAGAGAAATTGGTGTAATTAAAGCACCCTGTGCTTGCCCTAAGGGGCAATCTGACCAATTTTTTATCGGCTTTTACTATAATTTGAGTGCAAGTTTACAATAACGTATATACAAGTTTACTATAATTTCTCTGACGGAATCTGCGCGCGTGGAGAGGGTGGGAGACGCCTCTGGGGAGGAGGGTGCGCACGTGGAAGGGTGGGAGGCGCCTTTTGGGGAGGTTGTAAAATAGCCTGAAGTTTGTATGAAGACTTTGTACCCATTGCATGAAGTTTGACATTGTAAAATGGCCTGAAGTATAATATTCAGATTCAGTGACTCAATGTCTCAATTATTCATCATGGCTGAGATGAATCAAGTTAAGTTCATCCTTGAAAACGCATCATCATTATCAGAAATGGACATGGCCTATCTCTGAAAACAAGCTTGTTCATGCTTATACAATCCATCACATTCACAAACTGAGAATAGAAAGAAGCTTGTTCAAATCATACAAGCTCAGAGGTAGGGAATCTGGACAGATTGTTGTTGTCAGCCAGGAGATAAATTTAACCACCAAATCGGAGATAAATTCAACCACCAAATTAAGCTTTTTTTATGCATAGATGAGCTTTTGAAATGACAAAAATGGATTATTCACAAAGTTTACAGCATAATGGCACAAACTGAGAGTTTGAATATGTATTATGACAGGCGTAGTTACAATCTGAACTTAATACAAGTATTCACTATCCAGCCCATTGAACCTTTTCATTTTTCTGTACAGACAACACCGAGTACTGCAGATGGAAAAGTTGCCAAAATTTGGCAAATACTTCTCATTCTTCTCTGATTCTAATACATCACTTATCCTGAGATTGCTATGAATTTGCATTTGCCCTAGTTGGTTTCAGCTTGCTCCCGCTGCTCTGAATTTGAATTTGCCTGTGTTGGTTTAAGCTTGCTCCTATATTTGCCCTTGTTGATTTCTCCCACTGCTTCATCCAGAGCAGGCTGAGCTTGCTCCGAGTGTTACAAGCATCATCTATTATAGGCCACAACAACACCGACCACGACGATGCGGCTGCATTTGCGTAGATCAAGTTGAGGGATAATATATTTTGTACTTTTTCACTATTTAGTCGGAAAACCATTGTACATAAATCATTGCATTTAAATGTAACAAATTATGTCATTTTAAAATATTTCATATCATGAAAGATTGGACCAACACATATTTTAACCAAAATTCACTAGCCAACCTTAAACTTAACTTAATACTCATGTAATTAGAATGAATACACATGAAGTTTAAAGAAGACAACATGATATTACACAATTGGAGTCACACTATAGATATCTATTTTATTTTTCCAGCAACTATATGGCCATCTCCAACAATGTTCTCTAAAATCAGCTCACACATACTTACTCCTCGAAATGATTATCTCCCAATATTTTTATCATCACTCCCCAAATCATAGTCCAATTAGAATATGTGGAGGACAGAGAGACTTATATATATTTAGGTAGTGCAACGAGTAATCGCTAAAATAGGGATTAAGATGGCTAGCATGTTAGAGTTAGGGAGAGAAAATCTTTAAATTTTGCCTAAGGGGAAGGTGGTTAGCCCGATGGAAATGGTCTAATGATAAAATGCATAGAATTTATAGTATGGAAGGGGAGAGAGAGAGAGGGTTGAGGTACATATCTCGTAAGCTTTTTGACTATGGAGTTTATTTTAAATTTTCTAATTCATAACTTTATATACATATTTTTTAAAAATATATTTTCAATATTTTCACCTTATATCTTCAACAATTTCCATCTCGGAACTCCGATAACAATTGTTGTTGTCGACCCCGATCTCTGGAAATTTGTTGATCCACACTTTTCCCACGTACACATACATAAATTCTTGCTCTCCGAAGATCTACCAAAATAATGTCAAAATCAACCTTCCACTCTATCATGTTATTTTATCCAGAATAATGCCAAAAATCCCCGTCACCATTTCCATTTATAAAAAAAATTTTCGGAGATACTCAAATCATACAAACCACCACCATCCTAGTCAATCTAACCCTTTTTCCATAAATATCTTTAAAAAAATGTTTTTTTTGCATTCATGCTCCATGCATTTTTCTTTTTCCTTGTTATTAAATTCCCCCTGTTTAATTTTTTTTACAACGTATAGAACACGATTTCATTGCCCCCAATCAGCCGAGCAAGAACAATTGGGCAATAGTACAGACATCGAAAATCTAGCCGAACCAGACAAGTTTCCTGTTCCTTAATATTGTATTATGCATTTATTTTCTAGTTAATTAATTTATTTCCAATTTATTAAAAGTATTTATGATTGCAAGTAGTCATAATCCCATTTAGATTATAGCTTCCCTATTAGATTATAGGAAAACCCTAAGAATAGAATCTAGCCATCATAATGGCAAGGTCTTATATAAGCATGTAGGATCATGTTTGTTGCATAATAACTTAACTTTGGGTTGAGTAAGGGAAAGTGGTTGAGTTGTTGAAGTTTTGGTCGTGGTAAGGTTGATGATGTTGTTGGTGTTGTTGGAAGTTTAGCGTGAACAAACAATGGGAATGTGAGACGCATGGTGGGTCACTCTAGTCGCGCGGACTAGAGGACACTTGTTTGGGGGCCAGTGCTTGGTTTGTTCATTGCTCATAAACTAAATTATGACATGATTGAAAACATACAAATTTTCGCCGAAACTATATTACTGATCATTTTATGGGTAAAGCTGGACAGATTCTGCAGAGTCGTTAAAAAAAATCATCGATGGACCATACTTCTGGGATATGAAGTTGTATCGTAGGGGTGATGCCTATTCTAAATATTGACATAAATCAGGTTAGAGGTGTGGTCATAAGGTTGTTGTTGATGTTTTGGTTTAGAAGAAACGTCGGAAGTCTGGTTATCAACAAAAAGTCTCATTTTAAAATATTTTAGAAAAGAATTGGCAAAATATAGGATTTTTCTAAAAACTAGTATGCATTAAGTCTATATTTTAAATCTCCCTGTCAATTTCTGTTAAAACCTTGCATGTAGTTAATAGAATTGCATATGGAAACCTTCTAGGACGTAAGCAGTGGCGGAGCCAGCCCATGTGAGGAGCCTGGGCCCAGGCTAGCTGGCCCTTGACTGGCCCATCTTAGAAGCCATAATTTGCAGCCCAACAGTCACAATCCCTCTCTTGTTAGCAGGCCGGAGCCTGGGCCTGGGCCCAGGGTGGCCAGGCCTTGGCTCCACCACTGGACGTAAGGGCTTACCCGTTGTTTTGCAGGCTACCCTTCTTTTAGGTAGGCCCTTTATTTTCAGCAGAAGACTTTTCATTTGAAAACTTGGAAGAGTTTGGTGTAGATTTTTAGGTTATCCTACACTCGAGCCATGTCTGTGATTTTGAAGTGTAAATTTTGGAGGTGTATTAAAAATTGTAAGCCATGTTGTAACATAACTCTAGTTATGTAATAAAGTTTGGTCGTTTGTACTATTTCAAAATATAACTGAAATCCTATATAGTTGTATTTTCAGGGATCACCCGAGGTCCCCACACAACCCACCTTCGATGCCTCCCGGTCGTCCAATTCACCTAGCATACTCCTTGGTGTAGATCATCTCCTTGAGGCGGTTTTGGCAGTTCAAGCCGGTAAAAACTACCTTCCTAGTGGGCTCATGGATCCATTTGTGAAGTATCTGTTGCCTTTGGATCAAACCGACATGTATGGACGCTTGGGATTGCTTCAAATTGTGCTTTTAAGATCAGTGGAGAAAACACGGTCCTGGCTTGCACCAGGCGTCCATCAGCCGGCCCTACCCCGGCCGACCGACCGCAGTTTTTCTCTGGTCTGTGTCCAATTTTGCTCAGTAGGTCCCTGGAGACACAAACTTATCAAAACTTGTGGCACTTTGTTAATTTGCACATTTTTAGTCCATGTTTCTTCATTTGGGAGCTATGTTGACGATCGGAAGTGTATGAAAAGTTATGGAAATTGGCCGTCAACACCCTACTACTCCACTAGCAACAAAGCGATCAAGTCTTACTTCTCCACCGACACCAAAGAAAGACCCTAGCCCATCGGCAACAAAGAATAGCTCTACTCCGCTGGCGCCCAAAAACGAGGCGTCGACAATATCTAAATGGTTAGGTGCGTCTAGAAGGCGATGTTCAGAAGCTTCTCAAGATGCAGACCCATATTCTACATCAAAGGATGACAGCGAAAATGTCCCAAAGCGATTAAAGAAAAAGCATCAAAGAGTGGTGACAAATCCATCAACGCTACTCAAGCACGAGGGCTCTTTATGGGAATGGACATGGTTAAACAAGCGGGGTCTTCCTCAAAACCGTTTACTGACTACGAACACATCATCCATAATCCTAACATGCAAAAGCTTGCTAGGGATGAGTGAGTAATTTGTTGGATTATAATGATTGTCTGAATTTATGGATTAAATGCTAGTAATTGCAGCTGCCCGGTAGCTTGTTTATTTAGAGGGGGATATCACTGCTGGCTCTTGGCTAATTTAGAGGAGGATATCACTGCTGGCTCTTGGCTAATGTCGGCGGTGACGGTGAAATATCACAGCCGGCTCATAATCATAGTCGGCACCTGCTATCAATAGACAATGATAGTAAATTATCACTGTCGGCTCATTCTACAAGTCGGTCGTGATATTTCATAATCATTGTCGGCACCTACGACCAACCAGCAGTGACGGTGAATTATCTCTGACGACGCATGCTAGAAAGCTAGCAACGATATTTTGTAATCACTACCTGCTTAATGCATGAACCGGCTGTGATAAGTCCTTACCACTGTCAATTTCTGACCCAATAGTAATATATCGACACTGACAGTGAAGGTTGTTTCGGTGCGGCGGTGATTTTGCGTCATGTAATAATGATGCTTCTGTAGAGTTGACTATTTGGCTTTAGCCCAGGCATGGTTTGACACACCAAGCCAAGATGGTGCGGCAGATAAAAGTAACTTGTGAGTCGCTCCTTTTGCGACCTCTATCCTATTTTTTTATTTGCTCTAAAATGTTGCTGTAGTTACTTGTTTAAAAGGTCGCAGTTAATCGTTGCCGTGTGCCCATAGTGAGGAAATATTAAACTGATTTTGTAAGCTTTATAAAAAAAATGGTGAGATTTTTAAGAAAACCCATTTGGCTTCGTTGATTTTCATTTTAGTTTTAGAGTAAATTCCTTATTTGGCCTTTCCTTGACCTATCATCACAAATTTTGATTCTCGGTCAACTAGTTCGAAAGGGCTGCATAAGACAATTATGTGAATGCCTTTTAGATCATTCCAATAATTAAAGGTTCATAAAAAATTGAAAAATTATTAAGATTATGAGAAAAATATCTATGGGTTTAGAAAAAGTATACATGCTACTGTGGGGATCGATTTATACCCTCATCTATGACATGGACTCAAGAGCATGTCCCGACCTCGATGGCCTACCTGATCCGCTCAATGAGCTATCAAGGAGTATGTGGTTGGGCCCAGTTCACAAAACTAGAGGCCCGTGTGCCCTAGGCCTAGCCCGAGGCCAAGTCCGAGGTGCCATGTGTCCTGTGACTCTATCTACTTGTGACGTTCATTTGATAAGGAGGAAACTTGGCGTGCTACACAAGCCTCAGGGAAGGCACGGATCGGGCTAGACTAGTGTTCGGACGAGGCTTCCACCGACTCGTTAGGCGTAGTTATCCGTGTTAGGCTCTATGTATAAATACCACCGTGTGTGGGGCGTATTGGTGGGATCTTAGATTATCCACTCCGATCTGATAGTGCCCCAAGACTCGGCGGTCTCTTCCTCATTCCTTAGGCGCTCTTGTATCCGTATTCATCGTAGTCAACCACTGCAGGAGTAAGGCTTTTACCTCGACAATGAGGGGCACAAACCTAGGTAAACATAGTGTCAACTTCCTGTTACACAACGCTATTCCCGAACACAACGCCGATGAGGAAGGGGATATGGTGGCCCTCACAAACAACACACGTAAGCTCTACATGGAGACTACCCTACTGTTTTTTGTAGCTCCACGCCGTGTCTATGACTAGAGGCAGGTTTTTCAATTGTCGACACGTGTTCCATGGAAAATTTTAAAATTTGGATGATAAGTTTTATTTTAAATCAATGGTACTGTGTCTCATGAAAATGAGAGCACATATATAAAATACAAAAAATTATTAATAAAATAAATATCAAATAGTTTTATATAAATTTAAAAATTTAATCACACAATTTGGAGATAACAATGCAAGAGATGCAATATTTCAATTTTACATTGAAAACTCATGAAAGGTATATTTCGAAATTACTCAGAGCTTTCTAACCATTCAACCTACCCAAGCTAGCGCGGGGAGATAGGGCAGGAGAAGTTTCAATGACATATTAGGCCCTCTTTGATTCTCTGTTATAGTTTAGTTTTTGTTGTAGTCAAAAAATCGATAACCTTTAAAAGGACGTACGGAAAGTTTTTAAAAAATTTTAGAAAATATTTAAAGAACGTAAAAAATTCTACAAAGTTTCAAAAAATCATTTCAAAATGTTATGCCGCTGATCTGTACAGAAATAATAAATTTTCAAAGAGAACAAAACCTAAACTGAAATAAGAAATCAAAGAGGTCTCACAAAGAAGTTCAAATTCATATGGATTAGGAAAGGGTTAATATAATTCAGTAAATAAGGAATCTACTCCTTAATTTAAGCACAGCACACGCCGCGCCTCCGCTGGGTCGCGTCTCCCTCCACGGTTTTCTTCTCTTGGGCACGGCTGCTCCAGTTCAAGTCGTCCTCCACCCGCGGCGGCGGCGGCGACCTTCTCCTCCCCTACGGCGGCCGGTCGGTATGCCCATCTCACCGGCTCCCCGCCGCGCGTTCTAGTTCATACTTCTTAGGCCCATCTTGACCTCTATCTAGCACCGGTGTCACTTCACTTGTTGGCACCATCAACTGTACCATGGATCCGCCCCAACCCTCGGTGCGCCGGCTGCAGGAATCTCTGCTGTGCACGGGAGCGATGGATCCATGATTCCAATCTGTACTAGGATCATTCGGGGTTGGCCGGTTGGGGTTGACGTGCGTGGAAAGAGTGTTGTTGCATTGTTTCGGCCGGGAATTTGGGGTGGTTTGACCTTCCATGTAGTTTCTTGCAGGCCCTGCTTCTGAAATCTGAATATTTTGTCAGGTTCCAGAACGTCGTTAGATATTTTTTTCAGTTTAATCTGGAACTGTGCATGAATTAGACGATCCACTATGTTGAACAATCCATTCGATTGGTGCTGTGATTCTTTGATGACACTAGTGAACTTTTGGCAACCTGACAGCGTGTTTTTCCTGAAGAACGTGTATGGGTCAGATCTTCCTTTCTACTTCTTGGGTGCACTTGCATCATTTCTCTCAATTATTTGGTTTGTATTGAGTTGTATCGAACCGACCATGATGGCATCCAAATTTCTAATATAGCATGGGTCTTATCTATCAACTTTTTAGGGGATGAAAACCTGAGATATGTGGTTTTTCTGCATCCTGTGGTGATTGGTTAATACCATAAGTATATAGGTTTTAGTTACTCTTAGTCTTTTATATAGCTATTAATATTATACACTGGTATTTTTATGGAACTTATTTTTTCAATTGTTCTCTTCCAAATAAAAAGGCAACGACTCTATTGGACGCAACAGTATCATACTGCAAATATATAACTTATTACATTTGAATATAATACTGCCTCATAAAATTGTTCCCCCCAGCTGCGATGTTCAACTTATAATTGTCTTGTGCCTTTTATCTCATAGTAATATGTTGTACTCCTAATGTTTTTGTTACATTTTGAGTGATAGGTATGAATTCCATCAAGTTTTTCTCCCAGTTTTCAACAGGACTCAGCTATGAATGTGAAGCTTTTAAGTGCCATAAATTATAAATTATTGAACTGCAGTTGCTCTTGCTCATTCACAAAAGAAGAGAAAAATATAGTGCATTTAGTATGAAATTCATCTCTAAAAACTTTAGTTAAACTATAAATATAGAGCATTGATTATGGAATTCATCTCTACAAACTTCAGGCTGCCATATGGTATGCTCTGTTTTCCAAAGATATTTGTGTCAGTATGCATTATTGTTTTGATTATTACATATTTACATTCTCTCTTTCCCAGATATGGCAAACAAAAGGATTCAGAAGGAACTCATGGATTTGCAAAAGGATCCACCGACATCATGCAGTGCTGGGCCTTGTGGAGAGGATCTATTCCACTGGCAGGCCACAATCATGGGCCCTAGTGACAGCCCCTATGCAGGAGGGGTATTCTTTGTTAATATCCATTTTCCTCCTGACTACCCTTTTAAGCCTCCAAAAGTGAACTTTCAAACAAAGGTGAGTTGATGTGTTCGATGCACTTTTCCTACTTTTTTTTTCCTTAACAATTGCTATGGTATTTGAACTGTGGTTTATTCATGGTTACTCTTGAGTCTTGACCTTCTTATTGATATACTCTTCGGTGAGTATGCCTTTAACATCATTGATATACTCTTCTTATTGATATACTCTTCAATATTTTCAGGTTCCATTTCAAAATCAAATCAATAATAAGTAAACCTATTTTTTTTTCATAGTGTAAGAAATAAAATATTCTTTTAAGACCACCAATAAGTTTGTTGTCTGGTTCTTCTCTATTACATCATTGCTTATTTCAAATATATATGTTTCCAACATGAAGTCTTTAGCCAAAATCGTGCTCAATACTAGTTTAATCCTATGAGTTCTGATTATTCAATAACTAATGTAATAGTCATTGCAATTGAATATTTTTGTGCATGCTTCAGCAATGTCATCTGGTACAGCATAATATAACCGATGCTTGAACTGTAATGGAAAGATTATAATGTAGCTTATCAAATTCTGAGTACTCCCTGGCAAATTATGAAGTTGATTCTTGATAATGTCGTTCTGAGTTCTGACAGCGCTCAGCAATGACTCACTACCATTGCAAGATGCAACTGAGGTCACTTTGGTTCCCTTGAGTTTGGTCCTAATTTGATAAAAGTTTTGACGGCAACAGAACAGCGGATAATTAATAAAAAAAAATATGCACAAACATTTCCTGTATATCTTGACGATATCTCAGAGCAAGATGTCTAGTTTAATCCTATAAAAAATTGTTTGGGCTTTAAACAAGATAACACAAGTATTTAACCTTCCTAAGTGCTATGATGACATTTGATAAACTGGTACCTGAAGTAGTTCTCCGTTCTTACAACTAAAGCTATCCATGGTATCACTGATAATGCAGGTGTATCACCCAAACATCAACTCTAATGGCAGCATTTGCCTTGACATCCTCAAGGAGCAGTGGAGCCCAGCTCTGACCATATCAAAGGTCCTCCTCTCCATCAGCTCTCTCCTCACTGACCCCAACCCTGATGACCCCCTCGTCCCAGAGATTGCTCACCTCTACAAGAGTCAGAGGCCACGTTATGAGGAGACTGCAAGGGCCTGGACCCAGAAGTATGCAATGGGTTAACATGTATCGCTCTAGAGCCATGCTGGCATCATTGTGGCGGCGTAAGAATTTAAGTCAAAGTTATTTCCAGTCTTATGATGATATCCAGAAACCAGATAACTGTGTCGAAAAGTGTGCCTTCTCTGAACCAATGTTTATTTGTGTACAGTAGAGTTAAAATGGACAATATGTGCATTCTATCTTCAAACTTTTGGTTTATACCCTGAAGAAGCATTTGTAGGCACGCCATTTGTGTCTGCAACCTTGTCAAGCAACCGGTCAGTCTTTCGTGCAAAGACAAGTATATTTCTGGAATTTTTTGGTGTTGTCTTTGCTGTCTCCCTTTTATCAGTTGGATATGTCTAGGTGGTAGTGTTTGCTATCCAGACCGCTTTATTCAGATCAAGCGGTGCCCACTTCTTTCTTCTGCTCCATGCTGTTGCACCTTTCAACCATGGATTTCCTGTTGGCATGACAATCAACCAAATTGTTTTTCAGTTTATTGCCCTGCTGAAATCTAGAAAATACCTGTGCCATCACTGTAAGATGTATGTGCCCGTGCTTCTTGTCCAAAGCTGGTTTCTGGTGCAAAGCCTCTTGCTTTCTTCTGCAGGACCTCTAGAAAGTCATAGCCTGCTCTTTCTTTCTTTCTTTCTTTCTTTCTTTGAGAGGAACAGGCGTATATTAAATGACCACTATATGGTCCTGCCAATTATTGACTGCCTGGTGCACCACCTGTCGGTATGGATGGAATGGCACAGAAGTAAAATATTAAAATAGTGATGAGTTAACCAGATAGGGCAGGGTTTAGAGTCTTTAAAGAATTGCCAGCAAGTTCTTAAAACACAGATATGACAACCTCACTTTGTATAACGTTTCAGTAGAGTCTCTATCTCAGTCTCTAAAGTTACTCTTTTCAGAGTTTATGGATGATCTCTGTCTTTTCGAGGAATAGAGACTTTGTTGGAGATGATGGAAATATCAGAAACAAATAGCGATTTAGAGAAAAGATATAGCAAACAAAATATAGAGATCTGGCTGGAATGCTCTTAAGACCGCTGATTTTTGAGTTTGTACTCAAGTGCGCTATCCTGGTTGTATTTGAGGGGTTTTTTTTTTTCTCAAGAGGATTTACATTTCATGACAAAAACGGAAATAACACAGGCCAAAAGCCCGTTCAAATGTACATCCAAGTCTCCGGCCACTCCTTACACCGAACCACGTTAGTTTGGCCGGAAAATAATACTCGAAAACAGCTGTGTATCCTCTAGCTTACTCTCTTAACATATAGAACATTTTTTTAAAGAGGGTAGAAGAATTGTCGTTCTATTTCGCTGATAAGCAGAAAAAAGAAGAAGAAAAAAAGCTCATGCAAGCACAGGGTACAACTACAGCGCTCCGTTGCAACTCTGACCAAAGCTAGACACACCTCCGGCCACCGTCGGAAACACCACCTATAGAGAAAAAAGAAAGAATGGAGCCCCACCACTGCCACCTAGGCCAAAGGCCGAACATGAAGGAGAGATATAGGAGAGGGAGAAGGGGAAACACCACCAACACTCACACAACGATGAACGACTCCTAGAGTAGCAGACCCAGCGGAAACCCATAACGCGAGACTGTAACCACGACGCATCCAACAAGATAGCAACGGAGAGAACCCTCTGCCGTCTCAAGATGCTAGGGTTTTCACCCAGAGCAAGGGAAGGTCCGAAAAGTGATGTCTCCAACAAGGGAACGACACAAAAAGTGATGTCAACACCAACCCAAAAGGGCTGGGCTTTCGCTCATGATCTTCCCTACTAGCTTACAAGGCAAATGTCGTTGAAGGTTGAAAGCACCAGAAGAACTGAGCCACCGGCCGAAGACGTAAGACGGAAAACTTGCACAAATGCCGCCATCCGACGTGGAAGACACCGCCTACGCCACCCAACACCTCGGAGAAAGGGAGGATCAGGACGATGGGGACAAGATCAGGTCAAGAGATAGAGAACGGGGACGCCGCCGGAGAAAGGTCACCAACCAACACCGCCAGAGAGGGGCCACCAAGCCCGGTGGTGTTGGTGATTCATGAGTGGCCCACCCCGAGATGGGCCTTGGGCCGATTCCGTACCGGCCCACCGCACGTACAAAGGGTTTGAAAGGCCGCCCTTAGCCGTACCGAAGGAAACGTCTAGCCCGCCAGGGTCATCCCCGAGCTTGATCAAGTCAACCGCGCCTCCCTGGGTCCCGACCAGGAGCGTGGCGCACCTCCCGGGCTATTCCTAGCCCGGAGGAGGGGCCCGCGGACAGTCCATCTGTCCGTGGACAAGTAGCAACAACTGTTATGTCCCACCATGCTTTTCTCGGCCTTGACCGGGAAGAACTGTCTCCCCGGGGATCCGCAGCCCGGGGAGGAGCACGCGGGCAGCTCGCCTTGTCGTTTGCTCCCTTGGGTAGGCGGCAGCGGTTGTTACGCTATGCAACGCCCCTAACGGGTGGCGCGAGGCTGGCTCGGTCCAGTCAATGCTATATTAGGGATAAAGGAAAAGTGCTTTCTCCCTGAAGCAGGCTTCTCCCCCGTATAGGCACTCCCAGACGAACACGTGTCCAGTACTGACCAGACCAGCTTCTCTTTGCAGGCCACAGACAGGACAGCGCCTCGGAATGAGACAAGGGCGTCGCCACCAAAGCAAAGATGGGTGCGGGGCTCGCTGCATCAGCTCCGGGCGACCCGCCGCGCCTATAAAAGGAAGGGCCTCGGATCTGTTTGAGGCCAGGTGGAATAGTGAAACACGCAGCATACGCATCCGAAGCTTCCTTAACGATAGCCGTAGTCCTTAGCCATCCGAGTGTTCGAAACTCCCCTGTAAGCTCGGGATCGGTGCCTTCAAGCCCGGTCTCGGCACCCCTTGTACTGTTTTCCACCTTATAATCAACGAAGGCTGGAGTAGAGCTATTACCCGGCAGTGGGGGCTCGAACCAGGGTAAAATCGCTTGTGTCTTCATGGTTTGTATTGTTTTCTCTCTCTCTCCCTTTCTCCCTCTCTCCGTACGACGGATCTGTACCCGGATCGCCAAGTCGCTCCAGGCTTAGTCCGGGAAGACCGCGCTGTCAGGGACAAAATCATGGCCCATTGCCATGGCCCATTCCCTGACGGCCTAATCAAACAGCCTTCTAGGGCCTGGCTCCCTAGAGGGCTCTATCAGGCCTACGTGCATCCTGCCGAACAGCTTCCTGGTTGGCACGGTGCGTAACGGTCTAAGATTCATGTTTGAGTCCGACTCGAACAAGAGTTATGCGCGGCTACGTGAAGACCCGGACGTTGGTTTTCCCGATTGGAATAGGAGTCGTGATCCCCAAGAATTGGAGTATACCTTATCTACCTTGGGATGTATTTGGCATGTATATGAGCTCGTTACGATCTCGTAGTTAGCCCGGCCCGATTGTCTCTCGGTAGGTCGGTTGTTCAACACTATATAAACCGAGCCCCTACGGCGTGTAGAGGGCACGTCCAAGATCATCGGACGACTTGAGCACAAGATAGAATACTACTTCCTGTACACTCATAATCTCACCGAGATTTGTTCGTCTCGTCGAGTTCCACCTTGTAATCCTTTTTGATATAAAGAAAGGCTGGACGTAGGGCTATTATCTCTCCTGAGAGGCCTGAACCAGGATAAAAACCCTGTGTCTCCCTGTTACTCGTTGATCGCTGTTTGCACTGCTCGGCAGGTCTTCTATCTCTCTTTCTCAAGAATCTTAGTTGACTTGAGATCGATATCTCAACCGTCGACACTCGCGGCCTGAGCCCTCGCAGTCTCGGCCGCCGCCCCGGGCTACTGAGAAGGGTTGTCGTTGGGCCTCACTCCAACTACAAATTCGTCTGCCGGTCCGTGGACCTGCGGCCCTCCGAGGCGCGTTTCCCAGACACCGACAGGTGGCCTACGCACGGGAAGCGAAGGAGACCAAACGCGCGCCATCCAGGTGGCGCAAGCTAGACCCAGCCACTAACCTGAAAAATGCCAACCTACACCACCGAGCACCTTGCAGGGAGGGAAGGGAAAGGAGGCGAGGATGGAACCAGACTAGAGACAGGGGTCGCCATGCCGCTGAAGGACGGACAACGTCCCACCACGCCACCTTGGGAGGAGTCGAGGAGATGCCGTACACACACCCATGGAGCCCACCTGCCCTATCAACTTCGGCCAGCTACCGAAACGGACCCCCCAAGTGGCCTCCACCGAGAAGGCTAAGGGGGAGGGGGAAGAAGGAGAAGATGCTGGCTACGAGGCCAACGGACGCACGCCCTAGAAAAACATCCACTCCGGCCGCTCCAGCCAACACACCACCAAATCCAAGCCTTTTGCCCGCGGATCTGGCTTCTCATAGAGCAGTCCCTCGGACGGTCTCTGCCAAGACAGGCTCAGGAGGAGGAGGAGAAGGAAGAAGGAAGAGGGAAAGCTGGCGATGAGCTCCACCACTGCGTGCGAAGGTGGGGACGAAGAAGAATGGAAGCCGATTGTCTAGCAAGGGACAACGCGCAGTTGGTGGACGAGACATGCCTCCAGAAAGCATCGGCTGAGCACCAACCCGAACACGGAAGAAGCCACCACGCCACCAAGCAGCTCACAAAGAGGGGAGGAGCGAAGCGGCGAGGTGGGACCTTGATAGGAAGCGGAGGACAACAAAATCGCTAGAGAGGGGGACAGCGGCCTACGCCGATGCCGAGGGAGGAGCACGACTCCTCGATGGACAACCCCACCACAGACCAAAAACTCAAATGACGGAGCACAACCCACCGAACAGCCAACGGGCTAGGAAGAGGCCACCAGAGTCACCTGGTCCCTCACAAGAAGAGGAGGGACAAGACAGCAATGGTGGGACGAAGCACAAAGGAGGCGTACGGAGAAGAAACCTAGAGGAGACAATGATCGAACAAAGGCGACGCCGATCCGCTAGATCTAGGCCTCCCGCCACGGGATCTGGCCACACACAGGAGCGGCCCCCCGTGCGACCTCCACTAGGCGGGCACAGGAGGTGGGGAGGTAGGGGAAGAAGGAGCTGGAGAGGGAGCTGACGTCACTGGAGAGGGAGATGAGGCCGGGACAACCGCCATGAGGCCCCTACGAGTGAGGACACCGCCGCCGCCAACTGCACGTCCTTCGACGCAGTGGCGCCCGGACGAGCATGATGCCGAGCCGTCGCGCCCTCCCGGCACCCGCACTCTGCCGCCGCCACCACCGTCTTGGTCTCCTCGCCATCAACCTCAAACCGCAGCCCCCCGCACCACCGCGCCATCCCTGTCTAAGCCAGTTCCGATGGCCGCCGCACCACCACCGAGGACCCGCGTCGCCCGCCCTCCACCGGCCGCCACAAACCACACCATTATGAGCCCATCGATGGGATCCGGCTGAAACCCACCGACCACCGTTAGATCCGGTGCAAGCCAAACTGCTGATGAGCCAGACAAGATGGCCACTGCCACGTGCGGGCCTACCACGCTCGTGTCGCGCCACCACCGGCCAAGCCGCCGACGCCCGAGAAGAGGAAGAAATGGGAGGAAGAAGGAGAGGAAGGAAGAAGGGAGGGGAAAAACGCATCAAAATTCCAACCCCCCCCCGGTGGAGTAGGCGCCGTTGAAGGGCTTAAGGAGCCCATCTGCGACGGCGGCGGGGCAAGCCAGCTGCGCCACGGCCACCGTCGAGAGCACGGGGTTAGGGTTGGGGGCTCTCTCCATCATTGTCGGTTCATCGCAAGCAGAATGTGCCGCTTTGCTCAACATATAGAACATGACATATGTGGATCTATATGTTAGTGACACAAGGCCTCGAAAACATAATATCACATCTTTGCCGTCTTGCATCATTGTCATTGGTCCTTTGACGGGCCGTTCCAAAGATTTTTCTAATCCCCATGTACAAAGGTTCTTTGTCATTAATTTTTTTTAGAAAATCCAAAGAGACCTTTTCAAAATTTAAAATTTGTGCTGTTTACTAATTTTTCTAAGTTTATTTTTGAATTTTAGTTTTTTATGGTCTCTAAATTTTGATATTTTATAAAATATTTTTTTTCCAATTTTAATATGACTTTATTTAGAATTGCACATGGTCATTTGTGGTCACATATTATATTGACTAAATAGTCATATTATCAAAATCATTCTCACGAAATCACTTTGCATCTAACTAAAACTGTAACGCAACTTCATGTACCAAATATATGGTATTGAAAGTTTTGGACCCAAGTAAAAACCTGGAACAACTTAAAGAACCTAGGTGTGATTTACTCTTTTGTATATGCAATGCTTTCATCCACTTGCCGGCAAATAATGTTCAGTCCCTAGTGTTGAAATATAAGTGAATTGCCCTCCTTTCCCCATCAGCTTAGGCTTTTGGGTGAATTGGTTAGGGCATGCAGCTCAATATGGTATCATAGCCAGAGGTCTCGAGTTCGAGTCCTGACCGGCGCAATTAAATAAGTCGCCCACTCTATTTCACATTTGAGGCCTGGAGGAGCCTGCACGTGCGCAAAAATGAGAAATTTAAATAGCAAAATGAAACACACTTTTTTCTAGTCGCTGTGTTACGTACGGCCATGCAAAACGAGCAGCAGCGCTATTCACGTGGCCACGCGCGCTAATTATCACACGGCCTGGGCGGGTGCGCATCGCGCGAGACGCTGAGCTGTACTGCTGGGCCGCAGGCGTCCGACGCGGTTGGACGCTCGGACCGAAGCATTTCCGAAATATTAATGATGAAAACGGTATTAAGATACAATGCAATTGAGACACCATCTTTTCTATAGTTTCTAGATGGCAAGGCACTTATAGAAATGATGTTTACAAATCTTACATTGAAACTGCTCTTAGAATCCATGTGACCACTTTGGTACACCTAAAGGCAGCTCGTAGGAAAATACTGCGACAAAAAAAAAACAGGAACCTCGTGAGCTCACTAAAAAAAACCCGGCTCAAACTCTTTCCAAGCACACAACTGCACAAGTCAAACAGGCTTGGTTCACTAGACTATGACGTTCGATTGATTTTCGTCCCTCGTCTCTTTTAGACCGTTTAACAGCGGTTTTGCACACGTGGAGGCTGATTTAGCACCACGTGGACGCACGTGGTAGCTAGGGGTATGATCAAATCCGATACAATCGGATAGTATTTTTTGTTGAATATGGATACATATACGAATAGTGCGAACATGGATATAAAAGTGGATATTGTTAGATAAAGGCACGAATATTATCGAATATGAATACAGATAATAAAAAATCGATATTATCATAGTTTAGAATGGATATTACTCGAATAATATTTAAAAATGCATACTTGAAAAACATCAATATAATATGTTTAGTTTGGTGTTGTAGAATGTAGAGTTGTATCGCCTATCTGTGAGTTGGATAGTATCCATTGAATATCTATGAGATACTATCCACATTTTTTTCAAATATTATCCATCGGATATTATCTTTCATTATCTATGTCCGTATCCATAAAAATAACCGAATATTCACAAAACAATCCAAATCACTATTCGATCGATTCGGTCGGTCGAAAATATCTGCACCATATCCACCCTAGTGGTAGTTGATTAAACGCCAAACAAACGTGCTTACCTTTTCTCTTCCTTACTTTGAAATTTAAATATAAACCAAATTTAAACTTGTGAACCCCTTCATTTTAACTCTTTTGTTTAAGTTAAACACTCTCCAAGAAAAATCTCAGTTGGTGAACTAAAAAAGCCTAATACGCCAACGACTACGCATGTCTATTTCGGATTATAATCCGAAAAATTGTAGGCTTCGGTATGAGCTCTGACGAGCTAAAAAAAATGGTTAAAAAATAGTTTTAAAAGTTTTGAGAAAAATGTTAAAGATCTTCAGTGTTTTCAAAGTTTAATATGTTGGAAAAAAAACTGTACTTTAAGGTTTAATTTAATTAATAGATGATTTATGAACACTTATAGAAAAAATAAAGAATATCAAGATACAAGAATGTATTGTAGACACAAATACAGAGGTGATCAAATGTACATCTAATATACTCGTTAATCGAATTGTTAAGCCGGTTAGGGCAGTGTGGAATTTGTATTGATCACCCTCAGACTCACAACCGAAGATAGGATGAAGATGACCCGTTGCTACAGTGTTGAAGGCGATGAAGACTGCAATGGTGACATAGAGGAAGTAGACGTAGCAGATTGCCGCAGATGTAGAGGAAGGAAGAAGATCGCGAGTAGTAGCGCTTTGCATTTTCCAAAAACCTTATTCGTTGTCTCCATCTGTAAGATCTCAACAACGTGGGTTTCGAAGACCTGCTCTCCCAGCAATCGGTACAACACCAAACGCCATGGTGGAGTATCCTTGGTGACCGATCTGATTAATCTCGGTGCGGTTATGCGGTTTATATACAGAGTTGGTGGCCGAACGTGTCATGAAAATGCGTTGCGATCAGATCCACGATTTTCATATCTCATAACCGCGGTACCAAATAAATCTGGAGAGCAAAAGAAAATGGACTTCAAAAGGAAGATGTGCTTGCGCAAGCACGAGGGTCTTGTTTCGATGGACCTTTCATGCAGGTGTAGTTTGCACATGCACGCGCCACCCCTGCCTGAGCCTAGCGAGGTGAGCCGTGTGTGTTCTTCTCGTTGTCTCTTTTATACATGTACTAATATAAGAAGAAGCTCTGCTATTTAAATTGATGTCTCCCAACTTTCACTAACAATATGATATTCTCATGCTCCCTTCCATACATGAGCCTTTATGATCTCAAAGTCCCATTTAGATTTGCTTGATAGCCACTGTTTTATATAGTAGTTTTGGTGACAATTAATGAACTATGGCTAGCTCCAAGCTACATTCATCTATAACTTAAAACAATGAATTATATTTTAAATTATAAGTTTTGCGTAAATAAGTTTCACTTGAACACCTATACTAGCCATGTGCCATTAGCCTTGACCTTTTGTTCTAGTCCGGAGTGTGCAAAGAGGCCTCTTTTCAGAGATGCCAACAGGTGATTAATGACGATGGACACGAAAAGGCGCCTGCAAATAGTATGCTTTAGAGCATGTACAATGGTACATATTAGCTGTCTCTAAACCATCTATAAGGTTTGTCATGTAGGATAGATAATGACGTGGAGGAGAGAGGGTGTGCATAGAGAGTTGAGCAGTCTACAATGCAAGAGATGACTCTACACGTGAATTAAGAAATCTTGTGTGTGATTAAATGTCATAAAAAAATGTTCAGTTGTCTCTAAGCCATCTCTACCATTGTATGAGTTCTATTTAATTCATCTCTATAAGTGACATGGCAATGGTTAGAGATGGCTGTTATCTCAACCATTTTACATGCTCTAATATGGTGTCGATAAAGGGGGAACCGGACTAGGATAGCGTGACAGTCTCAGGCAGATGGATTAGCCAGTGAGCCGCTAACCAACCAGCAGGAGGCAGCAGTCACTATCCCAAAGTCTAAAGTCTTGATGCCCCTGCCTAATTCACGTCGCGCTTTCCGGCAATGAGATCTTGCAATGCAGTACGCTAATCCATTGATCGATGGGCGTACGCCCGCATGCAGTGCACGGGCAGATTAATCAAGGGCGGCACGTGTGGGCCGTGCATGGCACGTACGTACGCGCGCACACGTGCGCACGGATGGATGCATGTAACATGGTCCTGCCCGGATGAGGTTCAGCTACCAGGTACCGAATCCTTTGAAATCGATACGCTGATGTATGTGACTGCTATGTTTGAAAGCGATGCTGGCTTGCTCAAGCTCAGCTAATTTTCCTTCAAGATCGATTTGGTCTCGACAATTGATTGGTTAGTGAGGAAATGCTGTGTCTTTAGTTTGTTTTACTAGTAGTACTCATTTTTTAAGAAGTACTAGTATTATACTTCATCCCGTGTATCCTTCCCACTAAAAATCACCGCATACCACTGTGATCTTAATGGGAGAAGACGTTCAAATTTATACTTCTATGTTCCCCTCACATTCTCAATACTCACGAGCTGACTTGGCTCAGGCTTGGGCGCTTGGCATACAAGCAAACGAGCCCAAGCCATGCACATTTTCTAGCTCATTTGTTTCATCGAGCCCAAGCCCAACCAGGCCTGGCTCGCTCGCGACTCGCACACTATAGCCTGCCAAGTTCCCATGGGCCATGGCCAACAGATCTACCCACGCATATTCCATTCTCAACCCAACCCATGCCTCTAAGCCTAATCCCTAACTCCCTCACTAACTGTCACCCTCCTCCACCATAGGCCGCAGCATCCTCTCTCTCTCTCTCTCTCTCTCTCTCTCTCTCTGCGGTTGTAGCACTCCCTTCTCCTCCACCCGAAGACATAGCCGCAACCGTATCTCCCTTCTCCCTCGACCGATGTCACCGCCACCTCTCCCTTCTTCCGACCACTGCTGCCTCTCCCTCCCTTGGCAGGCGGCGCCAACACCGATGCCTCTCCCTACTCCTCCAGTTGCCGTTGCCACCTCTCTCTCCTCTGGTTGATGGCAACATCGCCCGTCCTTCCTCCTCCTCTAGATCTTCCCAACACCAACGTTGTCTCTCCCTTCTCCTCCCCCTTCGACCGATGGCGCCGCTGCCTCTCCGTCCTTTAGTCAATGGAAACGCCGACCCTCCTTTCGGCCAACGGCACCGCCACTTCTCCCTCCTTCAGCCGATGGCAACGCCTCCCCTCCCTCCTCTGGCCAATGGCAACGCCGCTCCTCCCTCCTCCTCCTCCTCCTCCAAAATCTGGCTGACAGCAACGCCACTCCTCCCTTCTCCTCCCCCTTGGCAGACGACGATGCCACCTCTCCCTCCTCCCCCAGTCGATGGCACCTCTATGAGACGAGCTCACAAGGTCTCAAGAGCTAGCTCGGGCTCGGTTCGTTTAGCAAACGAGCCCGAGCTGAGCCAGCCCTAGCTCACTCGAGCTCAGCTTGTTTCCATCCTACATAGAGGCCCGTGTTGGGGACTCCTCATCCCTCATATGTAAAATTAATTTTTATCTTAAAGGTTAAACCGATGAGGAAAGACGAGCAATTCATTTGTATTTTAATACAGACCATTAGAACAATATCGATTGTCAAAATTGTGGCGGTATCCACGAACTTGCAACGCTAATTTTTAGCTACGGTAACATTTTAATTTACCTAGTTGATGGATAGATGGCCAGGTGTTAAAGTATCGGATATGGATACAAATTGGATTCAAATATTTCTATATTGGATACGTATCAGATTTGAATATTATTGGAGATGAATATGGATTCAGATATTCTAGGATTTGGATTTGAATATCACTCAAACATAGTATATTTAATCATGAAATATATATTTCACCTGAAGAACAACGAATTCATTTTTATAATATCCATCTAACTAATTTCAATGTTCTCACAAATTGTGCATATTAACATAAACACATATTAGATTTGTACGCTGAATAATTTAGATATATAATTGATGCGGGTACAGACATATAGTTCGATATATGCATGGATACGGATATGGATTCAAATCTGATTACTGGTAAAACAATAATTAGATCAGAGCTCCAAATAATTTGAATATTTGGGATGTTTGTTACACTCTTGATGGACGAACGCCTGGCAGAGCTGCACAGCCAAATTGATGTGTGCTCAACAGGAACCGAAACCTAATAATTAAGAACGGCAAGGACGACACGCACACGTGCGTGTGCGGACGCACGTACACACGCACGACACGAACGCACATCTTATCCTCAGTCCTCAGCTCAGCCACCTAATACCAAATCGTTTGAAATTATAGCGTATGTGAAAGCGAAGCCGGCTTGCTAATCAGCTCAGCTAATCCGGCCAGAAATTTTAGTCCGGAAAGGTTGCTTGGTTAGCGAGGAAAGTTTGTGCCTTTAGATTGTCGCTGAAAATTAATATTAGTTATAAGTTCGTTTCAAGGATAGATGGATATCGTTCAACTTTTTTTAAAAAAAAGTAATAGACAGAAGCTCCGCCATTTCACTAAAAAATGTAAATAGAAAAAAAAACCCTCGAAGCACCAACACACTGTGACACTACGATGCCAACCCAACCTGTAGCCGAACACGCCCCCAACATGGCATTGCATCAAATACATTGCGGCACTACGCTACCAACTCAGCCTGCCAAGCCGACGTGAAAGTGACCATTGTTCACTCAACTTTGAGTAACACAAAACTATTTTTGCCTTATCTTTTTGGAGCAACACTACAAAAGGGTAAAGGAAAGAAATGCTATGGACCTATATGTTTAGGAACGTTTTGAGAAAAAAGAAAAATTTACAAACAAGTGATACAAATACAATACTTTGCTAAAAAGAAACGCTATTTCAGTGCTTAAAACACCAACTTTATAATATTTGGGTCCGTTTGTAACTTGGTTAATGAGTAATGAAGGTTACTTTGTTGTTCTTAAAAAAATGTTGAAGTGAGAGAGTTCGGTGAAACCTGTAAGGTGTTGAATCATAGATTCCAAAATCTAAGATTTTTATAATTTGAAATACCAAACTTTGAATTTTACATTTAATATGATGTACGCTGTTTGATTCTTACTCCATTTTTTGTGTGCATTATTTTAAAGAAAAAAAATAATGCACACAAAAAATGAATTTTATTATTTTTTGTGTGCATTATTTTTTTTTCTATTCCTTTTGTATTTTTTAAACAGGCAAGCAGATACTTTGCCATCTCATTGAGACGAAAGCATGGTATTTTGTATTTTTAAAACTGCCTATGTTTAGGTTTTTCTTCCATTAAAAAGGTGTAAACGAGTAGCGCATTGCAGGGATTTTTTTTTTCCATATTCCATAGTTACGTGGTAAAGTTAAATCCCCAGCTTATTTTCAAAAGTACAATTACACGATGTAAGCAGACATGGCTCTTTTCAGAATAAGTTTGGACCTACACATGACGTTTTAATGTTCATTTTTGGTCGACTTCCATGGTGTTATCTGCATGCTTTAATCTAGAAATAATTTGGGGGCAGCTGGGCAGGGGTTTGCATTTAAAAAAAGAATGTGAAAAGGATCAAACAAAGAAGTAGACATACCATGCCCTACTTGAAAATTTTATAATACCACTTGGTCTTAGTCGAGTCGGTAAACAACCTAAAGAACTGGAAGTCGAAAAGTGTATACATCAGAAGCAAAACGCAACCACTTTTGACAGAAGAAAAGTGAAACAAATTTGGTGGAAAAAAGTGCATTTCAGGTAGGAATGGAAATACATGCTGTACAGTACAGATGCTTCCAACATGTATGAGTAAAAGTATAAAAGAACAGGAAGTTCCCATAAAACAATAAGACCAGGTGAACAATAACAGCTGTTGAATTTTGTATTAACATATAGCATAAACCATACTGATGAGTGATGAAATGGATGATATCCTCAGCTGCCAAGATGAAAGGACATATTCGTGGCTCATCATCAGACTTCAGTACACAGCACACACACACACACCTCATGTAGCCATTAAAAAATTACAAACTTCCTGCCTTATCTTGTGCTTCTCAGTTTGTCCACAACAAGCAGTTGGAAAAGCAGTCTGCCATGTCCACTAGATCCATTTCAGACCTTGTCAGCAGACAGAATATATGGCAATTTCAGTACAGTGCAGAACTGAAAACTTCTTTCTGTTGCCCAGCTTTGTCATCACAGTAATCATTCAGGAAGAAGACAAAGAAAATATGTGTAGTACCAACTTGATTCATCAGGTACTGCTCACAAAATCTAGGGACTGGATTTTCAGATATGGTCAACAACCTAGGCAGCCTAGCATGTTGTGGTAACTGGCAGCATCATGAACATTAATTACCGTTTTGTCAAAGAAAGGTAGAGAAAGTTAGGAATAAAAAAAAAACGTTGTATGAGTGTACAGAATTAAAGTGGGAAAGGGGCTTGTGACAGACCGAGGAGTTTCTGAAATTATCATCTGTTTATTATTATCATCAAAGTTTTAATCAGACATTGACATGTATGCAATTTTCAGGTCTCACTCTTGAGGTGTACCTGGATTTTTTTTTTATTGTACCGTAGGTATTTGAACCCTGGAGGTGGACTTCACAACCAAACACCTTGCCACTTCAAAGGGGTGGAAACGGATCGGATACGGATCGGACAGTGTCTTTACCGTATTTGTATCCATATTTTTTAAGCGAATACGAATACGGATTCGGAAAATCTCATATTCGAATACGGATATATCCGAATACAAATCCGGATATCCTCGTATACGAATATGGTTTCGGATATCACTTTTTTCGAGTGTTTTTGTCTCATCTTATATATAAATCAAAACTTCAACGTCGGATACAAATAGGAATAATGCGAATACGGTTATCGTTTTTTCGAATACGGATAGCGTCAGATATGGATAGTGTTTGTATTCGAATACGGACAACATCGGATATGAATAGTGCTTTTTTCGAATCGGATGCCAGATAATACTGGTTTTCCATTTCCATTTTCCACCCCTAGCCACTTGTCCTATGAACAGTTCTCTTTCACCTCAATGGTTGATCAGGTCAAAAAAAAAAACAAACACATCTCTGGATGGGGCCAGTCAACCCAGATCGTAATTAGCAAGTAGTCGCTTTAGCAGTGGCTCTGCCAGTTCGCCGGCCTATGTAAATAAGATGCAAGACTAAAACATTCGGCCACAATTTTATGACGTAGCCAAGAACACAAAGTCAGGACACAGACAAGCTAAAAAGCTAAGCTATATTACAATTCTCAACAAGATTGATGCTGAAACTCAGGGAATTGATTCAAAGGTAGATAACGATCTCTACAGCTGAAGAGAGCAGCCTTTCTAAAATTAAACCCTTACATCATGTCCTCTTCATACTTCCGTGTATTATGTACAGTGACTGGAATCAACTTACGACCTGTCCTACTAAATTTGGAGGCGACTACATTTTTCTACTTTTAGGCCAAAATGATTGAGCTAGTTCGCTGTTCCATCCCTCCAGAGAATCAAAATCTGTAAGGACGCGAAAACATCACGCTGATTTCTCTGCTGATTCGTCTATCGTTGACGAATTGATTGAGAAGCCATCGAGGAAGTCGCTGTCGGAGTCAAGCTGCAGCTCTTTGAACATTGCCATAACCTGAATCATGGTTGGCCTTCGGTTTGGCCGATCATCCAAGCACTCGCAAGCAATCTTCAGATACTGATTGAGCACAGCTTCCCCAGATTTCGTGTCAGTCAGTGTGGGATCAAAGATCTCACTGCTCCTGTTCACCTTAACCATCTGCTTCACCCAGCCAACAAGGTTGTTGTCACCAAACTCATTTGGATCAATGGGCTTCTTTCCTGAAAGGAGCTCCAGGAGCACAACACCATAGCTGTAAACATCACCCTTGGTTGTGCACCGGAAGCTTTGATAGTACTCAGGTGGCACATACCCAGGCGTGCCTGCAAGTGTGCTCACACTTAGATGTGTATCGAGTGCATTCATCAGCCTAGCCATTCCGAAATCCGACACACGAGCGTCAAGATTGATGTCGAGAAGCACATTGCTTGACTTCATGTCCCGGTGTATGATGTGGGGGATGCAGCTATGGTGGAGGAAGGCAAGGCCCCTTGCTGAACCAATTGCAATCTTCTTCCTCGCCGCCCAGTCGAGCTTCACGCTGGCCTTGGTCTTGTCATGGAGCACAACATCTAGGCTGCCGTGCTTCATGTACTCATAGACGAGGAGCCGTTCATCACCGATCTTGCAATACCCAAGCAATGGCACAAGGTTGCGGTGCTTGATCTTGCCGATAGTCTCCATCTCTGCGGTGAATTCCCGGTCACCCTGGCCAGTGAAATGGATCAGCTTCTTGATGGCCACAACACTTCCATCCTTGAGCTTGGCCTTGTACACCTCACCGAACCCCCCGGAGCCTATAAGGGTCTCAGCACTGAAGCCATTGGTGGCCTCAAGGAGGTGAGCAAAGGTAAGCTTCCTCAGTGGCTTCTCAAATGTTGCCACATTGATGCTCAGTGGCTCCCGGACTGCAGAGAGCTTCCAGCTTGATGTGCCAGAAGTTGGAAGGCTCTCAATGTACCCGGTTCTCATCTCTTCGGTTCTCTGGTTCTTCCTGAGCTTGCACAGAGCAACCAGCAGCAGGAGTAGAATGAGCACAGAGAGTGCCACTCCTACAAGAATGCTTCCCCCAATGACTCTCCTCCTCCCATTAGGCAACTCCCTTTGCACCCCTCCAGCACCTGCATTGTGCCCACAAGGAGGCAAAGGGATGCCACAGAGGCCAGAGTTATGTTCATACCGGGATGCCGGAAATGTGGTGAGCTGCCCAGATGGAGGGATTGGGCCAGTCAGGCTATTGTCGGAGACATCAAAGTCTGCAAGGAAATTCAAGCCGCCTAGGCCCGGGGGGATGCTTCCGGTGAGCCGATTGTTCGACAGGTCAAGCGCGCCGATCGACTTGAGCCCGGCGAATGCATCCGGTATGGTGCCACTGAGCTCATTGTGCCCCAAGTTGAGGACTTGGAGATACATCATGTTCCCAAGGCTGCCCGGGATTGCCCCACTGAGGCCATTGTATGAGAGGTCCAGGAAGATCATGCTGCCATTGCTGCTGAATGTGTACACCGTGGTGCCCGTGTAGATCCTTGTGGATGGGCACAGGTGCACCGCCGGGAACTCGGCCAGGCGCTCCGGCCTGATGCCGAAGAACTCGAAGAGCACGCCGGCGCCAGGGCAGATGTTGCCGGCCTCATTCCTGAGGAATGCAAACTGCTTCCCGGACACAATGCCCCCCGGAACGAGCCCCGCCTGGCCTGCCAAATGCGGCGGTATCTCTCCGGTGAAGTTGTTGCTGTTGAGGTCAAGCCAGATGAGGTTGTTGCAGCTGCCGAGCTCGGCCGGCACACGCCCAGAGAGCTGGTTCTTGTTGAGCTGCAGAATGGCGAGCTTCTGAAGCTTGCCGAAGCCCGGGGGCATGCCGCCGGTGAGCTGGTTGCCGGAGAGCGACACCCAGATGAGGTTCACACACCTTGCAATGGACGGGGGGATGCTTCCGGTGAAGTTGTTGTAGCTTATCACCAACGTCTCCAGTGTGGTGCCATTGGAACAGAGGATGTCCGGTATCTCGCCGGAGAGGCCATTCGCCCACATGACCAGATCGACAATCTTCGGCAGCGACATGATTTCTAGCGGGATGTGGCCAACCAGCGAGTTGAAGCTGAGATCAATGGACTCCAGGTTGGCGCAGCCGCCGAGCGACGGCGGCACGGTGCCATTGAGGTGGTTGTTCGGCAGGAGGAGCTTCTTGAGCGAAGGCAGCGACGAGCACAATTCTGGCATTATCTCCCCATCAAGCTCGTTGGAACCAAGGTCAATCTCCTCGAGCAACGGGCACCCCGCCGTGAGCGCGGGAAGCGGGTTCGCGCCGGTGAGGTTGTTGAAGGAGAGCCGCAGCACACGGAGCGAGGAGATGGTGCTGATGACACTCACCACGAAGTCGCCGGAGAGCTCGTTGCCGGCGAGGTCCAGGACCTCGAGGGACTTGCACTCTGCGAAGCTTGCCGGCAAGGCGCCGGCCAGCCGATTGCTTGACAGGTCGAGCTCGACAATCGTGCCGCACAGCTGGCTCAGCTCCGCCGGTATCGGCCCGGCGAACTCGTTGCCGGCCAATGCCAGCCGCCGCAGGGAGGTGAAGCTGGTCAGGAACGCTGGTATCTCGCCGGCGAGGAGCTTGTTCCCCGACACGTCGAGCGTCTCTAGGCGGCTGCAATTGGCGAGCCCCGGCGGCAACCTGGTGCTGCTCAGGCCATTGTAGGACCAGTCGAGCACCGCGAGGCTCGCGCACCCGCCGAAGTCGTACCCAGAGACGTCGCCGGTGAAGTTGTTTCCGGCGATGCTCAGGTACGTCAGGTTCGCCGGCGCGGTGGCGACGAGGCCGGAGGGGAGCGCGCCGGACATGTGGTTCCACGACACGTCGAGGGCGGTGATCTGGCTGCACGGCGCGAGCTCCGGCAGCCGCCCAGCGAAGAGGTTGGCGGAGATGTTGAGGTACTGGAGTCCATGGCAGCCGGCGAAGGAGTAGTTGAGCAGGCCGGCGTCCGCCAGGCGGTTGCGCGACAGGTCCAGCAACCGCAGCGCCGGCGCGAACGGGAATCCGCCGCCGGTGAAGGAGTTCCTCGACAGGTTAAGGGAGCGCAGGGCGGCGCAGCGCGCCAGGAACGCCGGGGGCAGCGTCGCGTTGAAGGCGTTCGACGAAATGTCCACCTCCTGGAGCGCGCATGAGGAAGACGACGACGAGGAGGACGAGGCGTGCGACAGGTTGCCGTAGAAGGCATTGCCGCGGAGGTCGAGGCGCTGCAGCGCCGGGAGCGCGAGCAGCGCATCGAGCCGGAGCTCGCCGGCGAGGCCCATGCCGCTGAGGTTGACAGCGACCACGCGGCCGTCCGGCGGCGGAGCGCAGGAGACGCCGGCCCACGAGCACGGCGCGGTGGAGTTTCCGCGGGCGCCGGACGCCGCCCAGCTCGCGAGCTCGCCGCGTGGGTCGTCGGCCACGGACGCGCGTCTGAAGGCGAGCAGCGCCGCCGCCTCGCTGGCGTCGGCAATGGCGGGCGCCATCACACGGAGCAGCACCAGCAAGAAGAAGGCGGCCTCCGTGAAGGACGCGGACGCGGACGCGGCCATGAATTTGCGCTCGTCGTCGTCGACTCTTGCAAGGAAGAAGAAAACCAAAATGGAGATGGCCGCAGAGTTCTTGCGTCCTGCCGAGTTCTTCGATAACTTCACATGTCGACGGAGAGAGTTTCGATTGCGATTTCTCTGCAAATTGCAGCAAACTTTTTCACATCGTAGGCACACGAAATCAGGAATCCACCTCCAAATTCGCACCATGGCTCGCTCCCAAAGAACAAAAAGAAGAGCACAAAGAATCTTTGCAAGGGAAAGGACCCAAGAACAGTTGAAGCAAATGCGAAATCAAAGGCGTGATTTCCTTGAGCAAATTGCCCCCACTAAACTCCCAAAAAAGCAACACAAAATATCTCACAATTGACACAATCCAAGAACCAAAACAGAGTGGAAACAGACTCAAATTTCGTAGTGGAACCAAAACCAAACATGTCCAGGCTACAAAATTAAATTGGAAGTTGGAACCTCTAAACCAAGAAGAAACAACCGAACATTTGAAGCAACCAAGCTTGCACCAGAGCAGCACCAAGAAAGAAAGCGCTCACCTTGGCACGCAGAACCTCATCAACAATGGAGGGAACAAACAGGTTCAGAGATGGAGAAGACTGCAAGAATCTATCCACTGCACGAATTGAAGACTAGTTGAGAGAGAAGGGAAGAAGAGATGAGAGGAGAGAGAAACCAAAGAAGAGCAGCAGCGCACAGCCTACACTTAACAATTTAAGTAGGCAGAGAGAGAGAGAGAGCAAGCAAGCAAGCAAAGG
Source organism: Raddia distichophylla (assembly GCA_005191435.1). Taxonomy (NCBI): domain Eukaryota; kingdom Viridiplantae; phylum Streptophyta; class Magnoliopsida; order Poales; family Poaceae; genus Raddia; species Raddia distichophylla. The sequence goes on along the minus strand of SPJY01007880.1, from coordinate 232,882 downwards.
GCGCTCTTTACTAAAACCTCCATTAGTTTAGCTCCCCTCTGCCATTAAGAAAACCTGCGAGAGTTTGTTTGCTTGTGACAGCAATTAGCCCGAAAAGAGGGGGCGAATTGTTTATTCGCAGGAGGAAGAAGCTCGCGAGTTTCGAAGGATAATATTTACTTCTTGCGAGGGCCTGGCTGGAAATACTTTGCTGCTCGAATGCTCACCTTTTTATTTTTTTTATATATATTTTTGCTTCTGTGTCTCAGCATCGGAGTCTGGTCAAAACTTGCATTTGATTCTCACGAGCCCGGCTTTTTGGCATCTCACACCTCTCGTTCGATGCTCACTATCTTTCTCTCTCTTAACCCAAAAGTTCTGATGTAGTATTAGTTTTCTTTTTCTAGAAAAATACTCTATAAGGGAATAGGAAATTTTATAAAACTCCTTATAATATTTTATCGGAAATGCTTTCGTCCGGGCGTCCAACAGCGCGGCCCGCAACCAACACGACGCACTTTGCTGCTGCCTGCTAGCAAAAAACGTGCGTTTCATTTTTTGCCTATTTAAAATTCTCTTTTTTGTCTCTATTTCATCTGGAGTCCCAAATGCATAGGACAAATTTCATAATTCATCTGAAATCCTAATTAAGTCATTTTAAATACTTTTTAAAATTTTAATTATTTTTCTTAGCCAAATTATTTTAACAGTCTATACAGATTGTTTCCAATAGGCTAAACTAATTGTTTCAGCAGGCTAGACATATTGTTCCAATAGAAAAAACTAATTGTTGCACTTGTCTAGACATACTGTTCCAGTAGACTAAACTAATTGTTCCAACAGGCTAAAAATATTGTTTCAATAGGCTAAACAAATTGTTTCAACAGACTAGATAGATTGTTCCAACAGGCTAAACTAATTGTTTCAACATGCCAAACATATTGTTCCAACAGGCTGTATAAATTATTTCATCGGGCTAGATAAATTGTTTCAATGGGCTAAACTAATTGTTTCAACAGGCTATATATATTGTTCCAATAGGCTAAACCAATTGTTTTAGCATGCTATATATATTGTTTCAATAGGCTAAACCAACTGTTTCACTTGGTTATACGTCCACTAGATAAAAGTAACTGTTTCAGTAGGCTAGCCATATTGTTTCAACGGGCTAAATTAATTGTTCCATTAGAATAACAAATTGTTTCAGTAACTTTTTTATATCAACATTGGTCTTGTTTTGTTCGTAAAAATACGAGGAACGCAGTGGTGCAAACGGTTCGTGCATTGGAGTAACCAGTCAAAATCTATGGCAGTTGAAAGAGAAAACTGAAAGGAATCTTTTCGCTGACGTTATCGCTGACATCATTGCATGCGTTTGGACAGAGGAGCTTTCTCACGCTGCAACTGGGCCGGGGAAGCGTCCGACGCGCGCGCGTCGAACGTCCGACCCCAAGTCTGTGCCATATTTTATAAAATATTTTATAAATTTTGCTATAACCTAACGTAGATGGACCGGGTATAGATGTACAACATGAATTGATGCTATAAGGAGTTCATTGAGGACGGGCAAAGTTTTATTTGTGTGACCTTTACATACAAGCCGTCAGACTTCATATGTTAATAATGTTATACATGTGTGAACCGTAAAAATGCGAAGGAGTATTCAAACAAATGATCTCTCCATAGCCATTTGCTACAAAGAGGTTGCATGCTAAACTATACCTGTTAGATCAAGCATAATGAAGAAGTGATTATCAATATCTCGGACACTACCCAATAGGTTCTTTCGAAGATATATTGGGGTAGTTTGGTGATGATGAGTTAGACCAGATACTACGTGATGCAGAGAGAGACTATACAGATGAAAGATTACTTGAAAAGTTTAACACTGTTATACCCAAGCCGGGGTAGGGTTAGAAAAAGTTGTGTACCACACTAAAACTCATGCAATGGAAGGTGACAAATGGATTGTTCAATAAGAGATTCGACGAGTTGTTATGTCTCATAAAAAGTTGCTTCAAAGGATAATAAGTTGTCTAAATCTACGTACAAAGCAAAGCAAGTCGTTTGCCCTTTGAGATTAGAAGTACAAACATATATGCATGTCCTAATGAGTCTATTCTTTATCGCAAGGAGTACGAGGATTTGGAAGCTTATTCGGTGTGCAAAGCATGGCCGTAAAATATCAAGTGTGATGACCCAAGTGAGGTAGAGGGGGAGTGTAAGAAGAAGAGGCCTTGATAAGGTGGTGTGGTATTTTCTCATAATTAATCTCCCAGTTGAAGCGTTTGTTTATGAACAAAGAGCATGTGCAGTGACGCATTGGCTAAAGAAAAGTATAAGGATGATGGAATGCTAACACACCCAGCTGATGGCTATCAATGGAGGAAAGTCAATAGAATATACTCGAACTTTACAAACGAGGTGAGGAACATAAGGTTTGGGTTGAGTACGTATAAGATGAATCCTTTCAGCAAGATAAGCAGCAACCATAGCACTTGGCATGTGACTATGTATCTACAACCTTCCTTCTTAACTATGCATGAAGTGAAAGTTATTATGATTTTGTTGCTTATGCAAGGCCGGAAAGCAACCTTGAAACGATATTGACATATACCTTAAGTCATTGCTTGAGGATCTACTAACGTTGTGGAACAATGGCGTATAGGTATGCGGGATGGGTGCAACAGAGAGCATTTCACTATATACTCATTATTAATCATAACTATCAACGACTGGCCTGCACTTGGCAACTTTTTGGGCCCAACTATTAAAGGATATAGGGCGATTTGGCGAGCGTTGGCGAGCAAATCGGCCACCAACGCCAACCTGCTCGCCCGCGTGTACTGTGCGAAGGCGCGCCGTTGCTCCCGCGCCCGCGCCTTTCGATGGCGCCAAACCAAATGCTCGCCAAATCGCGCTGGCGCGCCTGCGATTGGCACGGCGAGCTGGGGTAACGATCCAAACACGCCCATAGAGCCAAAATCTAGTGCTTAGATGAAATAGACAGCATGTACCTAAAAAACACTCGGAAGGTTGTGTATATGGGCCACCGTAGGTTCTTCTTACGAAGCATCTATTATGGAGGAAAGGTAAGAATTCTAACAGAAAACCAGACCATCATACGAAGCCCACACATTACAATGGACATGTATATTTCCTATGGTAAAAGATCTAAAAGTAGTATTTAGAAAGGGTCCTGTTAGCAAACTGTTGACACAAAAAGTGAGCTTTTCGTGAACACACGTACGGAAGCGTCAACTCTGGGATTGTGTCGCAACCAGAAACCAAACGTGCCAGTCAATTTGACCTGTAAATTGACAAGGAGAGAATCGTCAGCGACTAGCCCTAATCGGCTTTCTAAAACAGCCAGATCAGGTTATATAGAATCGGCTTTAGATAATCCGATTATCAGAATCTATCGGCTTAATGCCAGATAGAGCAATTAAATGTAAATATTCTTTCAATTACAAATCTTATACTTCTTTTTGGTATTTTCATATAATACTAGTAATAAACCTTCGCATCATATATATGATTAAACCAAGAAATAGATTGCACAGATTGGTCAAGCCAAGACAGTATTCAAATCTAAGTCTAGATATAAACCAATAAACAGATTAAATGGTCTAAAACTAATAAAGGTAGATGCAATACCAATCAGCAAACATTCACACATGCAAGATCCTAAACAAGGCATATACAAGATCGATTAAACGAGACAGTTGCATATATCGGATTCAGGAAAAGGCATATGAAACACTTGATAATCGGCATTCCAGGATAGACACACATTACAGATCGATCAAATCGAGACAGTGCAATATGCGAGAACATATTAAAGATCGGTAAATCCCGAGACAGTTTAATATGCTTTGTATACATGAGATCAAGATGATGCAGCCATGCATATGGGTTACAAGGAGAGAATCGATTATCCCATCGAGATAGCTCTACCTGCGAGTTGAAGCCTTTCGATGAGGTCGATCGGATTCGAGAAAGTAGTTCGTGTTTTGAGTATGATGTATCTTTATTTTTCGAGACCTAAGGTCCTATTTATACTATTACAATTTCGATACCGATATGACCTATTCTACCGCGTCGCACTGATCAGATCGTATCTCTTCCGAAGTCTCGTAATTATCGGTATTCTTCAATACGCTTTTCTTCTTTGCCGATGAAGCCCATTTTCTGATTCGGCCCAATAATTCCGATAAATTTAACCCTTTCACAATATCTGATTTTCTGCCAAATTTGGGTGTCAACATATGCCCCTAAGTTTGGCAATGGGTTTTCTCATTAGCCGAACTTCCACTAAAAAATCGGATTTTACCAAATTACCTCAGAACATTTCACGGTTTTACCCTTGCAATCTTTGCTTTCGGCCCATTCTGAGAACACGCTGACGGCGTGCTCACCGCTCAACCACTGCGGATCACACCCCGGTCAGATTTTTGTGTAGCTAGCCGACCAGCCGAGCTCGGTTCGATTGAGCCTGGGACGCAGCAAGGAGCAACGCACGGGGATTACCCAGGTTCGGACCCCCTCGCGGGTAATAGTCCTACTCCTGCTGAGCCTTAGCTCTCTTGTTGTGGTTGTGTGGAAATGTGATTACAGAATGCTTCGAACCCCCCTCTCCCTTCTCTCTCCACCCCTTTTATACAAGCCTTGATCCGGCGGAGAGAACCGAGGGGGTAGGTAGTACAGTACCCTCAGTACACTGATAAAACAAAAACGCCGTGACCCCGCCACCCGTGCATGGCCAGTGCACCACCTGAGCTTGCGCGCTCGGGCCGATACCACGGCCGCTCCCGCATCTGAATCCGCACGCGGACGCACGCTCAGGAGCCCCCTTTTTTCCCTTCAGTTCGAAGCCAACGCCGTCGTTATCCGGTGCCAACAAACGCGCCGCCCTCTTCCCCGCGCGTTCCCATGACAAAACCCTTCCTTTTCCGACCACTAGGCTGGCCGGCGAGCCACTTGCGAAGAAAATCTTGCTTCCTCGCGAGCCACGTCTCCCCCAACGCTGACTCACCTCGCCGCCGGTGTCTCCCCCGCCTTTACCAGGTCCGAGCGGCGCTCTCCCCCGTCTCGGTGTCATACCCCTCGTCCACGTTTCCAGCCGATTCTAGAGCAACTTGCGCCCTCCAGCTCATCCCCAAGCTCCACCTCACTCTCTCTCACCCTATAAAGCCCAACTAGGACACCCTCTTCTTCTTCTCCATTTTTCGGCCGTCTGAATGGAGCCCACGTCGCCGAGAGTTCATCCCGGTGAGCCCAAACCACCAGCACTGCCGCCAATCGGCTCTTATCCCTCTTTACCACCCTGAACAACTAATTAAATCATCTCCCTTCGGGTTGCACAGGAAAGCTTCGCCGCCGCCGCCTCAGAAAATTTGCCCCCTTTTCGGTTGCCGCCTCCTCTTAGAGCATCTGCAGATCATTTCTCACCTCCCCAAGTACTTGGTTTTGCTTTAAGCTCTCCGGAGTAGGCCATCGACGATGAACCCCCCAGTCATCCCCTGTTCAGGCCTCGTTCAAGCTCCACGGTGCCAGCTCGCCTCAGCTCTTCCCCGGCTAATCCAACAACACGGTGAGCCTCCCTCATGCTCCTACATACTCATGACCTCCATTCACCTTTGAGAAAGCCCGTAGCATCGCAACCCCGTGCGACCCGTAGCTGAGCCCCGCTCCAACAATGGCGCTACCGCAATCGACCACCTCCGGCGATGACAATGGCACCATTAGACGCGTGACGTTCCCCTGGTTCCGTAGAGTCCAAGAACCCCGAAAACCATGCTCCGTAGTGCCGCCGCCGTCCGTTTTCCCCTCACCGCCGCTCGCGTTAGGAGGAGGAAGATGATGTGATGTCACGCTGATGTCACGGTTTGATTACTGTGCGCATGTATCGCTGACTGGTGTATCCCACTCTTTTAACGGCTAAACCTCCCGCTTAAATCTCTCTTTGTGACTGATCGGTGGGTCCCAGAGACGCTACATACCGCTTCCTCCCATTGGTTTGCCCGGTGCCACTGACGCATGGGCCTGGGGCCCCACCTATAAGATTTAGTGGAAGCATATTCACCCAATACGCCTTCTGCACAGGCCGCACCAGCCGCAGGCCTCTCCTTCATGGGCTGCCTTCCAGCCCAACACTGTTCCCAGTATTTTCCAGCCTTTACCGATTTTTTTTATGGCCTATAATGCTTTTGATTTATTATAAATAGCTAGATGTTTCCGTAATAACTTCGTATAGCATACATTATACGAAGTTATACGAGGACCTGGATTCCTAGTTAACCACCCCTGCGCTGTCCGACGGTGGTCCAGCAGCCAAGGCATGTCCATGTCGCCCTAGCGTCCTCCCTGCCTTGCCCGTGCGCCGACCGCGCCTCGACCGTGCCTAGAGCGCGCTGTCCGCACCAAGACCGCACCGTGTCCCTGCCGTCATGACCGCGCCGTGACCCCGCCACCCGTGCATGGCCAGTGCACCACCTGAGCTTGCGCGCTCGGGCCGATACCACGGCCGCTCCCGCATCTGAATCCGCACGCGGACGCACGCTCAGGAGCCCCCTTTTTTCCCTTCAGTTCGAAGCCAACGCCGTCGTTATCCGGTGCCAACAAACGCGCCGCCCTCTTCCCCGCGCGTTCCCATGACAAAACCCTTCCTTTTCCGACCACTAGGCTGGCCGGCGAGCCACTTGCGAAGAAAATCTTGCTTCCTCGCGAGCCACGTCTCCCCCAACGCTGACTCACCTCGCCGCCGGTGTCTCCCCCGCCTTTACCAGGTCCGAGCGGCGCTCTCCCCCGTCTCGGTGTCATACCCCTCGTCCACGTTTCCAGCCGATTCTAGAGCAACTTGCGCCCTCCAGCTCATCCCCAAGCTCCACCTCACTCTCTCTCACCCTATAAAGCCCAACTAGGACACCCTCTTCTTCTTCTCCATTTTTCGGCCGTCTGAATGGAGCCCACGTCGCCGAGAGTTCATCCCGGTGAGCCCAAACCACCAGCACTGCCGCCAATCGGCTCTTATCCCTCTTTACCACCCTGAACAACTAATTAAATCATCTCCCTTCGGGTTGCACAGGAAAGCTTCGCCGCCGCCGCCTCAGAAAATTTGCCCCCTTTTCGGTTGCCGCCTCCTCTTAGAGCATCTGCAGATCATTTCTCACCTCCCCAAGTACTTGGTTTTGCTTTAAGCTCTCCGGAGTAGGCCATCGACGATGAACCCCCCAGTCATCCCCTGTTCAGGCCTCGTTCAAGCTCCACGGTGCCAGCTCGCCTCAGCTCTTCCCCGGCTAATCCAACAACACGGTGAGCCTCCCTCATGCTCCTACATACTCATGACCTCCATTCACCTTTGAGAAAGCCCGTAGCATCGCAACCCCGTGCGACCCGTAGCTGAGCCCCGCTCCAACAATGGCGCTACCGCAATCGACCACCTCCGGCGATGACAATGGCACCATTAGACGCGTGACGTTCCCCTGGTTCCGTAGAGTCCAAGAACCCCGAAAACCATGCTCCGTAGTGCCGCCGCCGTCCGTTTTCCCCTCACCGCCGCTCGCGTTAGGAGGAGGAAGATGATGTGATGTCACGCTGATGTCACGGTTTGATTACTGTGCGCATGTATCGCTGACTGGTGTATCCCACTCTTTTAACGGCTAAACCTCCCGCTTAAATCTCTCTTTGTGACTGATCGGTGGGTCCCAGAGACGCTACATACCGCTTCCTCCCATTGGTTTGCCCGGTGCCACTGACGCATGGGCCTGGGGCCCCACCTATAAGATTTAGTGGAAGCATATTCACCCAATACGCCTTCTGCACAGGCCGCACCAGCCGCAGGCCTCTCCTTCATGGGCTGCCTTCCAGCCCAACACTGTTCCCAGTATTTTCCAGCCTTTACCGATTTTTTTTATGGCCTATAATGCTTTTGATTTATTATAAATAGCTAGATGTTTCCGTAATAACTTCGTATAGCATACATTATACGAAGTTATACGAGGACCTGGATTCCTAGTTAACCACCCCTGCGCTGTCCGACGGTGGTCCAGCAGCCAAGGCATGTCCATGTCGCCCTAGCGTCCTCCCTGCCTTGCCCGTGCGCCGACCGCGCCTCGACCGTGCCTAGAGCGCGCTGTCCGCACCAAGACCGCACCGTGTCCCTGCCGTCATGACCGCGCCGTGACCCCGCCACCCGTGCATGGCCAGTGCACCACCTGAGCTTGCGCGCTCGGGCCGATACCACGGCCGCTCCCGCATCTGAATCCGCACGCGGACGCACGCTCAGGAGCCCCCTTTTTTCCCTTCAGTTCGAAGCCAACGCCGTCGTTATCCGGTGCCAACAAACGCGCCGCCCTCTTCCCCGCGCGTTCCCATGACAAAACCCTTCCTTTTCCGACCACTAGGCTGGCCGGCGAGCCACTTGCGAAGAAAATCTTGCTTCCTCGCGAGCCACGTCTCCCCCAACGCTGACTCACCTCGCCGCCGGTGTCTCCCCCGCCTTTACCAGGTCCGAGCGGCGCTCTCCCCCGTCTCGGTGTCATACCCCTCGTCCACGTTTCCAGCCGATTCTAGAGCAACTTGCGCCCTCCAGCTCATCCCCAAGCTCCACCTCACTCTCTCTCACCCTATAAAGCCCAACTAGGACACCCTCTTCTTCTTCTCCATTTTTCGGCCGTCTGAATGGAGCCCACGTCGCCGAGAGTTCATCCCGGTGAGCCCAAACCACCAGCACTGCCGCCAATCGGCTCTTATCCCTCTTTACCACCCTGAACAACTAATTAAATCATCTCCCTTCGGGTTGCACAGGAAAGCTTCGCCGCCGCCGCCTCAGAAAATTTGCCCCCTTTTCGGTTGCCGCCTCCTCTTAGAGCATCTGCAGATCATTTCTCACCTCCCCAAGTACTTGGTTTTGCTTTAAGCTCTCCGGAGTAGGCCATCGACGATGAACCCCCCAGTCATCCCCTGTTCAGGCCTCGTTCAAGCTCCACGGTGCCAGCTCGCCTCAGCTCTTCCCCGGCTAATCCAACAACACGGTGAGCCTCCCTCATGCTCCTACATACTCATGACCTCCATTCACCTTTGAGAAAGCCCGTAGCATCGCAACCCCGTGCGACCCGTAGCTGAGCCCCGCTCCAACAATGGCGCTACCGCAATCGACCACCTCCGGCGATGACAATGGCACCATTAGACGCGTGACGTTCCCCTGGTTCCGTAGAGTCCAAGAACCCCGAAAACCATGCTCCGTAGTGCCGCCGCCGTCCGTTTTCCCCTCACCGCCGCTCGCGTTAGGAGGAGGAAGATGATGTGATGTCACGCTGATGTCACGGTTTGATTACTGTGCGCATGTATCGCTGACTGGTGTATCCCACTCTTTTAACGGCTAAACCTCCCGCTTAAATCCCTCTCTGTGACTGATCGGTGGGTCCCAGAGACGCTACATACCGCTTCCTCCCATTGGTTTGCCCGGTGCCACTGACGCATGGGCCTGGGGCCCCACCTATAAGATTTAGTGGAAGCATATTCACCCAATACGCCTTCTGCACAGGCCGCACCAGCCGCAGGCCTCTCCTTCATGGGCTGCCTTCCAGCCCAACACTGTTCCCAGTATTTTCCAGCCTTTACCGATTTTTTTTATGGCCTATAATGCTTTTGATTTATTATAAATAGCTAGATGTTTCGTACAATTATGAGATAATTATGTTAAATACTAGATAGCCTGCATATTTTATTAGAATTATAATCTTGTATGTTCGATTGCTTGGTATTGCTGTATCTAGGCCTTGTTCTTTTTAGCATTATGTATCGTTGCGTATTACTGTAACAAATTTTGTTATTTTTATATAGCCTATATGTTGTGATAAATTTGTAATGATTTTTTCGTGGCTATTAGTAGTCCTTCCAAAGATCTTAAAACTATTTTTAAATTATTTTTTATAATCTTTAGACCGTTTGTCGAGGGCTCTTAAATTTGCTACAGTAATACGCAAACGATACGCTGAAAAGAACAAGGCCCTAGTTGACGGCGTGTTCACCGCTCAACCACTGCGGATCACACCCCTGGTCAGATTTCTATCCTGCTAGCCTATCGGCCGACCTCAGTTCGATTGAGCGTGGGACGCAGCAAGGAGCGACTCTCAGATTTACCCAGGTTCGGACCCCCCTACGGGTAATAGTCCTACTCCTGCCGAGCCTTAGCACTTTTCCGTGTTGTGGTTGAATGGGATGTGGTTACAGAATGCTTGTGAACTGTGTGTTCGAAACGCACGTACCCCCCTTCTCTCTCCGCCCCTCTTATACAAGCCTTGAACTGGCGGAGAGAGCCGTGGGGGTAGGCAGCACAGTACTCTCAGTACAGTACATCGATAAGACATGAGGGACACGACAGGAAAGACGAAAACGTGCTGCTACTGCGCCGCACGGCGCCGCTCTCGCGTGCTTCGCAAGTGGCCTCTGGCCCGCACAGACACACCAGTGAGACTGCGGGCGGGGCCCAGCCTGCTCCTCCTGACGCGGGCGGCCATCTTAAGCAAACCTTCTCTCTGCCGGTCAATTCCGCTGCGCCACAGTGACAGCCGCTCAGACCTGCAGGGGTCACTGTGGCGGTAATCATTTCTTCACTTGTCTATCCGCGCGTGATGTCGCATTAAATGCGCTCGTCCTTCGCAGCAGAGGAAGCCTTCTTCGCCCAGAAGACTTCTTTCAGAGCGATCCCTGCCACGCGGGTCCCGCTTGACAGTGGGAGACCCTACGCGCACCAAGGGGCTCGCCCACACGCCCGCCTGACGTATGGGGCCCTCGCCCGGCGCGCTGACGGGCTCGTCCACACGCTGGGGCCTGGTCGCCCGCCTGACGTGTGGGGCCCTCGCCTAGTCTTCTAAGGTGCTCGCCCACGCGCTGGGGCCTGATCGCCCGCCTGACGCGTGGGGCCCGCCTGAAGCGCTGCGGGGCTCGCCCACGCGCTGGGGCCTTGGTCGCCCGCCTGACGCGTGGGGCCCACCTGAAGCGCTGAGGGGCTCGCCCACGCGCTGGGGCCTTGCTCGCCCGCCTGACGCGTGGGGCCCGCCTGAAGCGCTGAGGGGTCGCCCACGCGCTGGGGCCTTGCTTGCCCGCCTGACGCGTGGGGCCCACCTGAAGCGCTGAGGGGCTCGCCCACGCGCTGGGGCCTTGCTCGCCCGCCTGACGCGTGGGGCCCGCCTGAAGCGCTGAGGGGTCGCCCACGCGCTGGGGCCTTGCTTGCCCGCCTGACGCGTGGGGCCCACCTGAAGCGCTGAGGGGCTCGCCCACGCGCTGGGGCCTTGCTCGCCCGCCTGACGCGTGGGGCCCGCCTGAAGCGCTGAGGGGTCGCCCACGCGCTGGGGCCTTGCTTGCCCGCCTGACGCGTGGGGCCCGCCTGAAGCGCTGAGGGGCTCGCCCACGCGCTGGGGCCTTGCTTGCCCGCCTGACGCGTGGGGCCCGCCTAAAGCGCTGAGGGGCTCGCCCACGCTCTGGGGCCTTGCTCGCCCGCCTGACGCGTGGGGCCCGCCTGATCTTCTCAGGACTCTTTGTACCCCGGTATTTATTACACCGACACACGCGTCAGCCCATTACGCAATATGGGCCGAAACAGTAACGCCGAAACCCCCCCAGTAAAAACCCTAGTTTTACCGCGACTATAAATAGGCAGCCACGCACTGTCATTTTTACCCATTCTCCTGCGCACGAGCCTCCTGCATCGGAATCTCCATAGCTCTCAGGATTTCCAGCGCACAAGCACTCCTCCACTTCCAATCGGCAACATGTCTCAGGTACTATTCTGATGCTCAGACACCGAAGCTCTGTACTCTTTGGGGCCCATAGGGGAACGAGACCCATCGGACTTTATAGATCACTCTGTAGCAAGACATCCCCTTTTTGCTGATAAGCTTAGCATAAACAATTAGAAATCGGCATTTAGATCTTGGCCCAACCCGATCAAGGGATATAAGGACTAGCTTATTCGGGTTTATGATCAGAAAAAAGAGAAATGGGATAACCTAGGAATTACCGATGCTATCCTCCTTTCCTTACATCCTCCGCCAGCAGATGAACCCTTCATGGCAGCATCGGCTTATTTCTGGTGTAATACTGCCAACGCTTTCCTTTTCCCAACTGGTCCAATAAGCCCTACGCTTCTAGATGTAGCAATGCTAACTGGTCTTAGTCCCGATGGCGAAATGCTATCGGCTTTTGATCTGTCGGCCACCCTCAAGCTAGTTCCCGAGAAGAACTTCGGCTGGCAACGTTACATTTCAACTCATCAACAAACGAGTGACGTGGAAGATGAAGAGCACATCGCTTTTCTGAACCTGTGGCTTGACAAGTTTTTCTTCTGTGGTCAGTCTCTGAGCCCCAGCAAGGTCTACCAAGGAGTAGCCGAAGCACTGGCAACAGGCCAGAAACTGGCAATCGGAAAATACCTCCTAGGAGCAACCTATCGGATGATGCATGAGATCAGGGAAGGTCTCTGCTCAAAGAAAGCCGATTATTCTGTTGGAAATCTAGGTGGCCCTTTCTGGTTAATCTGTATGTTCTTAAAGCTCCAGATATACAATTCTATAGGAGAACTGGACTTTAGCCTAGAATTTCCGAATGAAACGGAATCCGATAGGAAGGAGCGCCCTTGCAGATCATATGGCGAGATGATATCGGTGAATTGCAACAGAAGATGCCTAAACCAAAATGACCTTTCTCATTCTATGGTTGCATTTTACACCATGTCTGAATCGGAATATGGTGCAGAACAGTTCAATCCATATACTGATTTGGACAAATACCCTGTTCCCTCATTTTTCCGATTGGACAACACCTTAAAGGGCGAAGCCTTATCGGCTTATAAAGAGTTTATCTCGCCGGGTATCTTCTTTGCAATTCTGAGCACAAGGACTCACCTCAAAAAACCTTCATATGAGTTTTATCATCCCGCCGTGGTAGCTCGGCAATTCAACCTCGGGCAGGACATTCCCGACCTTTTCATATACCGCCATCTAAATGCCAGAGAAGACCTCAACTCGCAATCGGCCTATGGGATTTTGTCTGCCGCACATTTGGACTTTGAAATGCCGACAGAATTTATAATGTGGTCGGCCACTTCTCCAATGTTCGACTTTTGGTAGGAGTCCATCGCCAAAGACATATACGCCACAGAAGGCGGAGCCTCAACCTTAATCGAATGGCTCACTGGCCAGAAATAGACTTGCAGACCTAACTGGCCAAAAATTGCTGGTATGGCAGAGCTTCAATCGGAATTGGAAGAAAGCAGTGATGAAAGTTCTGATTCTGATTCCGAGGATGACGATGACAAAGAAGAAAATTCCTCTGAGTCAGGACCTTTCTCATCAGATTCAGATGAAAGAACAGTCTCCCAAAATCACGCGTCGTCTTCTCACAGCGAGGTTACTAACTTGCGTGCGCTTACTAACTTACTGCTCTTTTCCCGATCACTGACCTTACATTGTTTTCCATTTCAGAGCGGAGACAAGCGTCCCAGGGCCAAGCTCGTCGGAGAGGAAGCTGGCCGCCTTCATTCGACTACGAAGTCTGCATCGGCCTTTACCCGGGGATCTTCTTAGCAACCCAAGAAAGGAGGTACAATCGGCTTATACTACATAATTCCATAAAATCCGATTTCTTAATCACTTTGGATCAACAGGGAGACCCGAAGGTGAAACCGAACCGAGGAAGAAATTGGCTGCGAAAAAGCCAAGACCCCAAAAGGTGCATTCACCCGATAGCACCGAATCGGTATGTGATACAGTAAGCACTTGATTCCCCAAAATTCTTATCAACTTTCTTTCGGCTCTTCGCTTATCGGAATCGTGATTTCAGGACACCTCTCCCATACAAAAGAAGAAGGACGCCACGCATGCTCCCCCACCAGCTTCTCAGACGCCACCGGCTTTCAACCCCCAAGATGTAATCGGAACTTTCTTATCTCAATCTAAGTACTCCTCAAACATAAGAATTCTCATAAACACGAAAGATAATAAGATCGTACACCTGAAACACATGGTTGTCTCATGTTGATAACACAGTTGCTTCTAATGGTAGTAAGAGTTATTTTGTCGGATTTGGTACAAGGGACAATCATAAAGCCATGTTCATTCTTTAACGCGGTATCACAAAAGGCCATCAATCCAACTAAGCTAGGTAAGCAGTAGGATAACATGGCCCAAAGTGTTGTCATCCTTCAAACGATCTTCCATCCATCATTCTTTGATATTATGATCATCTCATGGTTCACATTGTCAAAATGATAGATATTCTTGGACTTGTGTTCCTACACAATATCACGGATAACCTAAAGAAGTATGTTTGCAACCGGTCTCATCTGGAAGGCTGCATTGCCCAGGTTTGGCACGGAGGATGTGATCGAATTATTTGTAGGTTGCATTGATGATCTAAATCCAATTGGCATCCTTATATCACGCCATGAGGGGAGGCTGTGGGAAAAAGATACGAAAAGAAATTCTTATTAACGATCTTTTGTCTTTTCAGCAAGCACATTTCACGATTTTGAAACAATCAACCGTAATGGCTTCGTATGTCCATGAGCACAAAAGCGTTATACGCCGCAGATTTCCAGGGAAGTCAAGGGATTGGATAACACTCAATCATATGGATTGTTTCGACAGTTGGTTACAAATCCACCTGATGGGCAAGGAGAGAAATGATGAACAGTTGAAATGCTTGGCTTAAGAACCATCCAGTACAATTCTAACATTCTAAGGGTATGAGATAAATGGCTACACATTTTACGTGAGAGCCAGGATAACAAGAGCACCAACCAAAATAGTTGTGTTCATATAGATGCTGTGAACAACAATGATTTCGTAGAGGAGATCTGAGAGCTCAACTACAGACCTTTGAAGGTCCTTCCATTTCTGTGCCCATGGGTTAATCTAACAACAGAAAGTGTGAAGATCAACCAGTAAAGTATGATGCTTGTGGACCTCACACAAATTGGCTATAGGGGTGAACCATTCGTGCTCGCTAATGATGTGACACAAAGTCTTCTATGTAATGGACATGTCTAGCATATCAAAGAAGCAAAAGGACAAATCTACCAAAAGTAAGAACTAGAAGGACAAGACTACCAGCAATGATCAGCCAAGGCGCCACATGGTTCTTCCAGGTAAAAAAAGGATTGTTAGGGTTATGAATGTCACATATGAATAGCATAATGAGTTTGACAAGCCGCCTCCTTTCGCAGTGGATGTCAACATTAGTGTATTGAATGAAGAGGAAGCTCCCTACATACGTCATGATTATAAGTAAGGAACACTTGTTAAAACAATGTAGGTTAACAATTAAAACATATTGTGTTGTATTAACTTGTGTATGAATGATTAATATGGTATTTCATGTATATTAATTATGAATATGGTTCCATTTCAATTACATAAGCTATGGATATGTTTTAATTAAGTTATTTCAACTATATAAGCTAATTAAATAACTCACATGCTATTTTTAATAATTGCATAACCATTTTATAGAATTATTAAAATAATAAACCTACGACCCCTTATGTCGAACAACACCGAGTGATCTGGTTTTAGTTTGCAATACATAGGTATTTTCATATATGCACAACAAAGTACAACTTTTCCAATATGTATACAAAAGAGTTGTGCCCCCTTTTTTATATATTACAAAAGAATAGAATACAACCATCTTTTTATATTCATCCAGCTTATATGAAATCATCATCTTGTACGTGATATATAACATTGTCACGTTACAACATAAGTTTTCGTGCATTTTCGAAGTGGCTTAAGTTAGTTTGGCTAAAAAATAAATTCATCTTTTTTTAGTCTAGTTTTTTTAAATTATGAAGCCACCTCTAAAAGCTCTTAAAATAATATAAAAAAGTGGACCACTTTCAAGAACCATATTTAAAAACCTCTCATCGTTTAGCTTAACATTTAAATACACACAATGTAATATACTTAATTATGTTGGTGTAAATAAGTGCTTAAGAAAAGAGAACATTCTACATCATTAAACACCTATATAAAGATCTCTCTTCCAATGCAAATAAGTTTATATGGATGCTTGAATATTGTGATCTCCTTTATGAACTTGCCTAGGTCTATACGTAGAGTTAAAGACTCTCCATCTTCTGCAAGCACATCTATAAGTAGTGCTAGGAGTTGGGCCTTGTCATGCTGGCCAAGCTTGGGCAAGTCGTGCCTCAGGCCTAAGAGAATCAGGTCGGCACAACCCGACTTTTTCTTCGTGTCGTGCCGGGCTGGTACAAACCAGTTTTTAAGGGCACATCCTGGCCCAAGCACGACATGCTTTCAGACTTAACAATCTCAATCTTCTTTTCTGTTCTCCTAGGTCACAAGCATATAAACAGGCAGTCCATAGTACAAGTCATTCCGGTTCAAAATCAAATACAATCCAATCCAAATAAATAGGCAGCTCACTTCACAGGCATATAAACACATGCATATCATTTAAATAGCCAGTTCACTTCTCAGGCAAATAATAATTGTAAAATCAAGTCCATTCCATTCCAAAATCAAACACAATCCAATCTAAATATATGAAGTTAAAGCAAATGAAAACTGTCGGGGATAAAATCAATGCCCATTGCCATGGCCCACTCCCTGACGGCCTAATCGAACAACCTACTAGGGCCTGGCTCTCTAGAAGGTTCTATCGGGCTCGTGTGCATCCTGCCAAACAGCTTCCTGGCTGGTGCGGTGCGTAACAGCCTAAGATTCCTGTTTGAGTCCGACTCGAACAAGAGTTCTGCACGGCTACGTGAAGACCCGGATGTGGTTTCCCGGATTGGAGCAGACGTCGTGATCCCCAAGAATTGGAGTTTACCTTATCTACCTCGGGATGTATTTGGCTTGTACGAGTTCGTTACGATCTCGTAGCTAGCCTGGCCCGATTATCCCTCGGTAGGTCGGTTATTCAACACTATATAAATAGGGCCCCTACGGCGTGTAGAGGGACCAAGAGACTTCGCATTGTCGCGTATTGCTTTCCCGCACACACATAATCTCACCGAGATCTGTTCGTCTCGTCGAGCTTCCCTCTTGTAATCCTCTTTGATATAAAGAAAGGCTGGACGTAGGGCTATTATCTCCCCTGAGAGGCCTGGACCAGGATAAAAACCCTGTGTCTCCCTGTTACAAAAACCGACCCTTCTTAAAAGTTTCTTTTAACCAAGCAAGATCATTCTTGTATAATGCGATTAAATCAATTTTTATAGTTCTTCTACTAATAGGTTGATATTATGGGCAGAAACTACACTAGATCATTCTAGCAAAGTTATGTCTTTCACCCATCATAGTGGGCAAATCTTCATAGACAATATATACCTTGCTATTTTGTCGCGTGCTACCCGTGGGTTGCAAACCCATGTACTTACAGACTAGTCGGCAGTGAAGTTCAATTGAGTCTGCACACCGCCTTGAGTTTTTCCTAACTTGATCAAACAAGTTTTGTAATGCCGATTCAAATGCCCAATGCTTCGAACATGCACATAACTCTTTTTTACAATAGTTACATACAACAATTTGTTGTGATATACCATCAATGATAACCGTATGAGAATGCATATATGCTTCAAAATTCAGCCTTACGCTTACTACCAACACTAGATGCACCAGATGATGATGGTTCTGGGGCAGCTGGAGCCGTACTGCCACCACTACCATCGCCCTACAACTGATCCCCACTCATAGGCGACTGATTTCCAATCGCACTACCACTACCCACGGTGAATTAAACATATTCCTCTCCCTCTATGTCGTCTATACGACAATTGTCCATGCCATACTCTCCCATAACTGGGGAGGGTAGGCTTCCTGAGTGCTTTTGTTATGACCCTTGTAGTTTGCTTCTTGTTCTTCATGGTAGACTCGCCGCTCGTGTACGGTTGGACTGAAGAGGGACAAAGGGTGAAGAACCTAAGATAAGAGGAAGAGGGCTCATATAATTGCTACGGCCTACGTTTGGACTGAAGAGGGACAGATGATGAAGAGAAGAGGAACAGAGAGTGAAGAGAAGAGGAACAATTCAAAATAGTGGAGGTCTAGAAGAAGAGGAGTCTAGGAGTCATGGCCCATAGACGATGGGGAGAAATTAATGCACCAGGGACAAATCAAAGCAAATCATAACTGCAAAGTCAAAAGGCATACCTCTGGTGGTCGAGATTGTCACCACCATGATGGAAGGTGAAGGGGTCACATGTGTTGGAGAGGACGACAACGTCGAGGAGGCCGCGTCGTCGCTACATCGCCGTTCCGCGTCCGTGAGCCAGTCCCGTGACTCCTGTCGCTTGGTAGTAGCCAACACGCGCCCCTGCCAGCACCGGCCAAGATCTGGAGGGAACCGTCCCCGCCGCCATTGCATAGGGTTAGGGATTGAGGAGGCATGGCGCCACAACTGCACTGGAGGGGAAATGGGGATCGAGTTGACCAAATGTGGGTGATTGGGTGGGTGCCGGGTTGGGCTTGGCTTGTGGAGGGGACTATATGGGAAGTCATGCCTTTTTCGTGCCGAGCTAGGTGGCAAAACGTTCCAGGAATTGAGGCACGACACGAGTATAATCTTTGGGCCAGGCCAATACAACCCATTAGCTTTCGTGTGGGATCAGGCTTCGTGCCAGCCCGACCCGTTCTCCCAGGACTATTGCTCCTTATAGATATAACATTTAAAATAGAGTTGACAAAGGCTATTACTCCTTTATGAAATAATGGTTGTTTTATAAATAACGGTTGTTTTAGACTTATCATAAGTCAAAGTTTTAAAATTTTATCCACAAAAACCTTTTAAACTATTTGGATTGGGCACATGAAAACCATACGTATAAATTTATCCCTAGAAACACTTCCATAATATTATTTGCTTTGAATTTTATAAATAAATTGCAATGGTAATTGATGATCAAAGTTGCATTTTGATGACTGTGTCAATGTCCAAAATGATTGATATTTTAGAGCGGAGGGAATACCATTTTTTAAAAAGACTGTTTACTAAAATATTTAGAGCCTAGAAGCTAAAGTTAAACTAAAATTTTTCAAGGCAAAATAAAGTACCATTCATCTAAAAAGTTACCATGGAGCCACGAAAGATGTTTGGATGCTTTCTTCCAAGTTACAGCTTACAATTCTTAAAAATAAATAACTAAAAAGGTACAGCTCTTAGGAAAGAATCCAAAGCATCTAACACTACGGCGACGAACTCGAGCCACATGCTGATCTTCTTATTATATGATGGTGGAGTATAAAGATGCATGAAAGTTAAAAGGAATTGAAGCTATAGCTATTGCTTATCAGTTGATTATTATGATTAGGATTTGGGCCTCCGGAGAATAGGGAGCTTTCGAATTCAAGATCTATGGATTTTTTTAAGCTTCTTTGTTTCTATTGAAAACGAGTTTATTTTCAGTTTTTCTCCTCTTCTTATATACATATATCAAAGAAGACGGGAATTTATGTTGCACAAATAAATCAACCAAGAGAAATAGAGAATTACCTTTGCTCATATAATAAAGTAATTATGAATTCTGGTGTGACTAGTTGAATGCACGTGCAAACAAAGTTAAAAAAAAATTGTGTTGTGGTGGAGAAATAAATTAAAGAAAATATAGTCCGTTGTAATAGATCAGAAAGATAGCTTATAATAAAAAAATACGAGTGTATTTTAAATTTTGTGTACCGTCTTCGTGAAATTCCATTATTAACAAAACCTAGAAATATATGGATCAAGATACAGACTTGCTCCAAAATATAAAATATTTTATTGATTGATACATAGTACATTCCAATGGTTTGAAGAGAAAGATGATATAAGTAATTAGATCGATACATAAGTTAAGACGTAAGAATCTCTCTATACACAATTTATGTTCTTTATGAATACGCCACAAATATTCCTCAACTTTTGATGTTTTGATTTGTCCTTAAATCAACGAGTATCGTAATAGTGTTTTTTTTTAAGGAAAAGTAATACTGCTTTTTGGTAGCTATAGACAACGTGACATAGAGTTGGGCATGATACAACACTCGGTTCAGTAGATAGACACCAACGTTCGGGATGATATGCCTTTAGGCCTTGTTTATTGTCATCGCGAACTAAGTCTAATCAGGAACTGCTTCTTTTCGAAACAAAATGGGAACATCTTATCGTCGGAGGGGCACAACAAGGATCATTGGGTAGGAGAGTAGGACACAGATCGTTGGGAGGGAAGAGCATGGATCGGCTGAAGAATGGGGAGCTGGATCGTAGAAATAAAGGAAAGGAAGCCTTCATATCTAAACCAAATGGAGAGCTAGATCACGAGATTAAAGGAAAGGAATCTTTTAGATCCAGTTTGAAATTGTTTCTAAAACGAATAAAGAGCTGGATCGCGAGATTAAAAGAAAGAAAGCTTTCAGATCTAGATTCAAGTTGTTTTCAAAACGACGGACCATCATTGTAAGATGCTTTGAGATAAAGATGGTGATCAATAGTTAGTGAAACCATCACTACCGTTACCACTCCTACAAAATGATTTACGATAGTAGAGAGATTTTTTTCCTTTGTCCCAGAATAGACGGCACAACCTCTTGTTCTCCCAGACTCCCACCCGTTCATGCGCATGTGCTCGTGCAAAAATTGATTGTGGGCTGCATGGCGCTGCATGCATGGCAAGCGCTGGAATTAGGAGATGCGTGCATCCGCGGACTGGGGCTAGCTGGGCGCGCGGGCTGCATGGCGAACGCGCGCGCGAAATCAGCAGATAATAATCGCGAAGCGTCAGGCATGTCAAGGCGAGTGATAATAAAATCGATGTGCATTCGATTAGAAATAAAACCGCTCTTTGGTCACTGCATTGCTATCAGTTGCGCCTTTTGTTCTAGGACGGAGGGAGTGCAAAAAGTTGCAACTAAGGTAAACATATTTTTATAACGAGGACTCTAACTTTTAGATTTGTTTTAAAAAAACTCTAAAATCCGCGTAGAACTCATGCGCGCAAAATGAGAATAGCCCAGCAGTAGTAATTAAAACTGCCGAGGGCCTGCGCTTGGAAAGGGAAATATTGGGAAGAATTGATGAGGGGGATTAAAAATTTTCACATGGCAAGCTAGGTCGTCATTGATTGCATGCCCTTGCGCGTTTGTGTCCCCGCTGGACGCAGGACGAGGGAATCGGAACTGTCCAGCCCAGGCGCTCTTTAATGCATCGTCAGACTTCTCTATTTCTTGCACGTACTGTTCACCTCTCCGAGAGCGATGGTCCAATCATACCGTAATACTCCATCCGTCCCAAATTAATAACTGTAGTTCTAAAAAATCTCAGACATTTTAGTTAAGATGGCTAAACACGCATGTACCCCTATTTAGTTTCAGTTAAAAGGTATGTAATTAATGTGTCATTAGTGGCATAGATACTGCTGTATTAGCATTACATGCGCCAAAATTTGAAAAACGCTGCCGACACACCTGCCAAAATTACAGATTACAAGGCCTTAATTACATATATGTGGCGCCAAATACAAATATTAGTGAAGCCAAATTTACAGATTGCGCCAAAATTACATATTGCAGAGCCTAAAATACACAATCCTGGCGCCAAAGTGACAAGCTATAAGAAGGCACCGAGTCACAAGGTTTTCTCACCATCACCTTGCCACCATACCACATAACTTCACCAACAACAAAAAAAAACAAGTCATGCCCCTGGATCTGAATCTGCCACCAGAAGAAGATGGAGGAGATGTCTTACTTGATCTCAATGGTGCTGTTGGGGAGGATGAAGACTATCACATGGATGAAGACCAACAAGATGGAGCACTGCATCCAGGTTTGAGCACTCAATTTGTTCACTGCACAATGTCAATCATCATTAGCTAATACAAGTTGAATGTAAACATTGAATCAACTCTTCACCCATACTCACCCCACTGAGAGATGAGTTGCTCACATGGTCGCTGCCATCGCATCCGCTGTGGTCACCATCCCCATGGAGAAAACCAGAACAATCATTGGAACCGGCTAGTGAAGACGAAGCTCAAAACTTTGATCTTGAAGGATTAGTTATTCCAGATTCTGACGACGAAAATGAAAAACGTCAAATTGCGCAAGAATACTTCAGCCACACTTGTTTTGCCGGATGGTTTTGATGAGTTGCACGATGTTGCCGTTGCCGACCTCCGTGGCGGGAACCGATCTCCTCGACGAGAACCAATGATTCGGGAGGAGGGGATCTGTGATGGCAGCGACGAAGGGAGTGATTCGGAGTGGGGTTTGGAGGCGGCATGCCCGGGGGGAGACTACGAGGAGGCGACTGATTGGGAAAAAGGGGATCAGTGGAGGTGACCTCGGGAGGAGACTGTGAGGAGGAGGGGATTTTTTGTGTACATGCGGTGGGAGTGGGAGGCGATGAGGGAGGAGGGGGTTTTTTACTCAGCACGCGGTGGGGAAGACGCCTCTTTAATTGAAGTGGTGTGGATAATGGTCCACACTCTAAAACTGCAGTTATTTTGGGACAAATTTTAAAGCTAAAACTGCAGTTATTTTCGTAAGGAGGGAGTATATGTCTCTGTATTCATTAATTAATTCGTTGAGGTGAGTTGAGAGTTTTTTAAAAGGAAACATATCTTGTGTAATAAATAAAGTTTACGGTGCAACCATCGTGCAACCGAACTATCAATAGTTGTAAAAAACTCTGAAAATATTTGTAGAAGTACTTTATTATTTACTCTACCTATGTTTTTGTTTTATATTACGAGTTATAAAAAAACTGACGGTTTTTTATTTAAAATTGATAGAAATGTTTTTGTAACTTTCAATATATGATGAATTTGAACTTGAGAACTTGAAATTTTATATAGAGATAGAGTAAGTTGAAGAGTACATCAAATTTTTTCAGAATTTTTTTACAACTTTTGATAATTCGGTTATATGGTGGTTGCACCTTAAACTTGATTGCATATAGGATATATTCATTTTCTAAAAACCTAGGGAAAATATATTAAACAATAATAGCCTTGAGAGCTTCAAGAAAAACCAATAAAAGAGTTTAAAAGAAACGGCGCCTACAAAACGTTGCAACGCATGACATTTATAAAGATAACAAATTTTAAACTATAGATTTTAATCCGATTTTAAGTTGAAAAGGCTAGCTCTGGAGTCTAAATGTCATGAATGTTTTCTTGTGTCATGGGTGCATGCACGATTGTAGAGCTAGACATGCAAGGAGAGGCCTGAGAATTTGTCTTGTTTGATTTAATTTAGCTTAACAAACTTTGAGAAGTCGTTATGAGATTTCTGAAAAGTAACTTTGAGAGAGCCAGGATGTTAATTTTGATGCAAGGTCAAGTATCATATATAAGCCAGAAAAAAAAAAACACGGTTGCATATGGAAGACCAAAAATACAGGAGGTTGTGCACCGGCGTGCATATTCCACAGCTCATTTGAAGGGAGGTTTCGGTGGGTATAGTCTTGTAAGAGAATTACAGGACTGTTCTTTAGAGGTGATCTAATTTGCTAATTGTTTCACTTGCTTCTGATGCGGCTTGGTGATTTTGCACTACTTTGTTTGGCTTGTTTGATAGATGTTTGAGATGTCTCAAAAAAAAAAAAACGCTCAATGTATCAAATTAATTGTTTGCATTTTTAAAACCGCCAATAAAAATCCTGAGAAGTTTCTAACTGGTTCTTTCAAGTCTCGCGATTACGGCCAATTCTCTTTGTGCATCAAATTTTACACA
The DNA here is from genome assembly GCA_005191435.1 of Raddia distichophylla. Taxonomy (NCBI): domain Eukaryota; kingdom Viridiplantae; phylum Streptophyta; class Magnoliopsida; order Poales; family Poaceae; genus Raddia; species Raddia distichophylla. The sequence continues at coordinate 209,165 of SPJY01007880.1, read as the reverse complement.
TTAATTTTGGGTTGCATATATAATCGATCTTTCAAGGCTACGGTTGTTCAGCACGGAGAGCGTACGTACGTACGTGTTTGGTGTTTGTCGGAAGGGTTCAACTTTGCCACGATTAGGCACATGGCACCTGTTTACTAACACCATAGATTTTCCGGCAGCTGGCAGGACCACCTTATTTGCTGCTAGCTCTTAGGTCTTAACTATTTATATGGAGTAGGTAGTTTAATACAGATTTTATATACTCCATGGAATTGCATGTTATATTGTCGTTGCTAAGGAAGTTACGTAAGCTAGGTCATGCACGGCTGGATGTCGAAGTTGGAAATGTTTTTCCAACAAGGGGATTGGGAGGCCGAGATGTCAGCACAGCGTGTGCAGATCAAGCCGGTATTGCCCGACCTTGCACATATGGTGCCTTCGAGCCAGCACGTACAGTACAGAGGAAGGAATCCGGCAGAGAAGGCACAGAAGCCTGCCACGAAGGGGGAGAGATCGAGGTGGGAGAGGAGCAGCGAAGAGGAGGCGATGTTGTGGGTTTTAGGGGCAGAGGAGGAGGACAAGAGAGGGGTGGGACGATCCATGTTGGAGGGGAGAGGGTTTTCATACTAGGCTTAATTTACAATAGAAATAAAAAGTTAGATTATAAAATCAAATTAGATGTCTAGCCTAATAAGCCTAGTTAGTAAAGATGTGGTTTCATGAACAACGCATGGGCGTTTGGTATAGTTCAATTTAAAATTTCTACAACTTCAACTAGTAATATATAGTGCTACATCCTAATTTGCACAGGTGACCGGTAGACGGTTTCTCGATGGCCAGAATCGTCAAGTAAACAGGTAAAAACGTCGAGCTAGGATATTCCCGATAACCGGTTGTCAGGAATAAGTCGTTGTGGGTTTGGGGTAGAGAGAAGTCAGCTTTCTCAATGGCACGACCGTTGATAGAACTATTCTCGACGGCTTTCGCCGAAGCAAAAAATGTGCAATATTTATGGGTAACACTCATCGCAAGCTATCTGCGTCAACTGCTAGCTGGCCGTTAGCCAGCCTTCCCATGTGTTAGTGCATCACAAGAGGGTTGAGGTCCGCATCCTTAGGGTTGTTCAGCCTCGTGCTTCTCGATTTACGCGTCATGATACCAATCCTGCATTTGTTTAGGGTGAGTAGCGTGACATTAAAAGTTGTGGTATACAATATAGATGACACTTACTATCTTTAGCTGTGAATGCGTGTCCATGGGTTATTGTTTCCCATCTGCGACCGTGGACGTGTGGTCTCTCCTCCAGTGTTCCATTCCCTTGGACTAATTTCGTATCTTCAACTCCCATGTAAGATATGTTAAAATGACAATTTAGTGAAAGAATTGTGGTGGACGAAGAAAGATTAGATATGCTATAATTTTCTTGCCCATGAGGGGCATCGACCACTTCCCGTTGATCATCGTGTACTTCTTGGAAGCCCTATTCTTATTCGCAGTGGTAGAGCGAGGCCGAAACTCATCAATGTCCCACTTCTCCCAAAGGGCAGCCCACCCGTCTAGGTAGTTTGTGGCCCACTTTTGCCGCATGCCTCTATGCTGCATAGTGGTCAGGTACTTGCATGCATGGAGGGGCGTGACCCTCTTTTTGTACTCTCGCTTGCAAATAGAGGAGATTCATGAGAGTGTAACAATTTGTATACTCTTGGAATGTTGTGTGCACCTAACATGTGGTCTTTAGTTTTTCAAAAATATTAAGAGAATAATCATTGTGTAAAAAAAAAGGATATCTAGCTAAATATATCACATAACACTCGTTTTTTAAGAGCGCATGACGTCCGAAATGATTGATTCATTTCAAAGTGGTCAAATATGGTAAACTACCCCCTTAACGTTTCTAGGGAAGTGTACTTAGCGCAACTAGGATATGCTCACAAATTTTCACTTTGCATCATATATAGAAACCGTCACAAATATTTTGGCTTGCTAACCTTAACATTTCACGACAATTTTTCATATGTTCTATGTTTATTATAAATTACCGTTCAATAAATTATGATTTACAAACTACAACTTAATGCATGAAAACATCCAATTTTTTAAAAAATATCATAAAGAGGTTTCCCCTGTGTGGTAATGCAAACCTATGTATTATCTGAAATTATTTAAGAATTTTTAAATCAACATGACTTTATAAGTAGTTAATAATAAAAAAGTGAACTAGGGGAAATAATCTCTTTCAACAGCTAGTATAGAGCAGTCGAGAGATATTAGAGCTACACGTTGCACTGCCTGGGATACCGGGTCTCTCTCAACGGCCACCATGAAGGTCGACGAGACAATAAAACATCTTACAAAATTATAACGCCGGCTGTTTGTTCAAGATGAATTTAATGGCAAGACAATTAGAGGCGCTGATGCTCACCTACGATATCATGAGTTTGATTTTATTATCTCTCGACGGCTTGTGGCGTGGCTATTGAGAAACATGGTGATCCAGCTCACTAGGGAAAATGCACAATGGCGTATCACTTTCGACGGTCTATCGTGTGGCCGTTGAGATATAGTTACCCTGTGAATTCTCGCTCCACGGGCGCAGTGTAACTGTCGAGTGAGATTTATGTCTCAACGGTTATTTTTGAAACATTGAGGAAGAATCTGTGGACTAGACTGCCGATTGGTGGCCGACTCCTCCTGGGAGTCAAATTTCCTATCGTTATCTACAGTCCGTGCATGCATGCCCAAGCGGGAGCAGCTGGGGATGAATTTTCTAGCCTAGTTTTCCCTTCCCATAATTTGCGCAGGACTCAGGGTGCAGATTAGTTATTTCCAGCTTATCTCGTACGGAGTACTACGCAGTACTCCTAGCATATAAATAAACAAATTACGTGATTATGGGAGGACTTTTAAGTGAAGAGAAAAGACAAACGGGCGTCCATCACGCTCGCACGGGTGCGTGCCAGGACGGAGGACCTTCCACGGCCCCACCAGCGCGGGCAGGGGTGGGGCCCACCTGTCAGCAGGTGGACCGGTGCCGTGCCTCCACGTGTGGCCCCTCCCACGCATGACGCAGCGCGCTTTCCCGACGACTCGCATCTCCCGCGCGCGGCCGCGGCCGAGCAAGGGAGCAACCCAAACATAATTCTATCTCTATTTTTAAAATGCAAACCACTTGTTTATAAATGATCAGTAATATTTCTGCCCAATTTGAGGGCCACCGGAAGGATACACTGTGCATCCCTGAGGGTAAGAAAGTGAACTGGTTTGATATCATACAATTGAAAATTATTTAAATTAGCTATATGCTCAGTTCTCCATTGCACATATTTGCCTATTGTTTATAGATAAATTAAATCAATAGATATTTTTTGTTTCATAGCATCAGCGTGAGGCAATATGTTTAGGTTAGAAATTTATTCTATTTCTAAATAAGAAATAGGTAAAGATAATTTTATACTATTCGAAATTTCGTACGTGGATAGTAAAAAATTTGTTAGTTTTTGGTAGGCATAAATTTAACTGAATTCTAATTTGAAAGGAAAAAAACTGCCTATTTTAATTTCTCTCGCAAGAAATGACCATAACTAATCGGCGCTAAATTATAAACGAAAGTCGTCAGCTGACCCGGCAAGAAGATTGTAGATTAGCTCTCGATGCATGCATGCATGCATCATCCATAGAAAACTCTCAATCAAATTTCTTTCTCCAAGTCCTTTTTTTCCCCCACTGAGTCATTGAGATGACAAGCCCTTTTGTTTTGTTTCCCTTTCGATGCCTAGCAAGCGTGCAACTAGGGATGGAACGACGTGCAAGCAACGATGGGGCGAACAACTCACTCCTTTTCATGAGCTAGTTTAAAAAAAACATCGGCTTTGTCAATAATTGAGCTAGTTGGAATTAGTTTAGCTAATCGCCGATCTGGTCATCCACACGCACGGGTGTCTCTTACTAACCCCAGATTAACCAATTAATTATGTGGCATTATTTTTTGCTTACATGCATGCAACCTTACGACAGTAGTTTGTACGTGTATTTTTTTTAAAAAAAAAACGATGAGCCTCTCACTGTCTTTAGCACAACAACAGCATTGCGACCATCATCATCTGATCCTTCTCCCTCTGAGTGACTCAAGTCTATTTCAGCTCTATCTCTTTCTAGTTCCTTAGCCCTCTTTTGTTTTGCATCACTCTTCTTTGTTAGCAATTGAAACATTTCATCCTTTACATCAGCAGGAACTTTCGTGCACTTAGCAACACCGGACTTTGGAATATTTGCAAGGTGGTTCTTGATTCGAGTTATACCACCAGTATAAATATTCTGGCAATAGTTGCACTTTAGAGAATGCTTCTTACTCACATCAGGACAACTGCAATGCTTCCATGCTGGGTCATTTGAATCAATTAATGCACCAGTTGGTTGTGCTGTTGATGCCGTGCTTGACAAGCCCACATCTACACATTTACGCAATAAAAAAAACAATGAGATGACAGTATGAGTGTATGACAAAACTTGAAGTTAAATCAACAATCAGTGTCTCACCCAAATTAGCATAAGCTATCTCTTTCAGGCTGAAAGCAGAGGAATGTAGGAGAAACCAAGAAAGAGTTGCAGCAGCGTAGCACTTGCCTGGGGTTTGACTTGGAGCTGTTTCTGTTGCTTGAGCATGTGACATCGTCACTTGTGGAGCTCGCCTGCGGACGCCGCTGCAGCAAAAGCCTAGAGCGCCGCTCGCTTGCGGACGCCGCTCAACCACGCAGCCACCTGCGGACGCCGCTCGCCAGCGCCGCCGCGCGCGGTAGCCGCTCACCCGCGCTGCTCGCCCGCACCTCCGCCCACCGACACCGCTCGCCCGCGCCGCCGCCTTCAAAGTTTCGGGAGATTGAAACAAGAAACGTGGGACTGGGGAGTGGTAAGGGATAGGTTTCCTGGTGGTGGATTTGGGCCGTACATAGGGTTGATTTGGGCCGCCAGCGCAGAATTTAGCTGTGCACCAAAATTTGGCCCAAACGCTATAGCGACGCTAAATAGGCCTATTTGCGGCGCGGTTTAGCGCGCTATTTCGCGCTATAGCGGGCTTAGCGTCAATAGCGTTAAAATGGGCAAAAGCGTAGTGCCGGCGTCCTCAAAACGCTATAGCGGCGCTATAGCGGCGCTATAGCACGCTATTTAAATCCATGCTCTTAGTAGATTTTTTAGATAATAGATGAAACACCTTTCTGAGGTATATAAAAGATTCAACGAGAATGTCTATATATATGAGCAAATCGATCAAGACTTATCTAAAAATAAGTCGTCTGATAATTAGCAAAAATGTTAAGAAAGACGTATACAGACTCAACCACCGTTCAAGTACATGTGGAAATGCCTGAGAACCAGGGTTGAACTCTTGACCTGTAACTCTCACAATCGGGATTTTACCTGCATAGCTATGCTCAGTTCTCCATTGCACATATTTGCCTATTGATTATAAATAAATCAAATCAATAGATGTTTTTTGGTTCCATAGCATCAGCGTGAGGCACTATGTTTAGGTTAGAAATTTATTCTATTTCTAAATAAGAAATAGGTAAAGATAATTTTATACTATTCGAAATTTCGTACGTGGATAGTAAAAAATTTGTTAGTTTTTGGTAGGCATAAATTTAACTGAATTCTAATTTGAAAGGAAAAAAACTGCCTATTTTAATTTCTCTCGCAAGAAATGACCATAACTAATCGGCGCTAAATTATAAACGAAAGTCGTCAGCTGACCCGGCAAGAAGATTGTAGATTAGCTCTCGATGCATGCATGCATGCATCATCCAAAGAAAACTCTCAAGCAAATTAATTTCTTTCTCCAAGTCCTTTTTTTCCCCCCACTGAGTCATTGAGATGACAAGCCCTTTTGTTTTGTTTCCCTTTCGATGCCTAGCAAGCGTGCAACTAGGGATGGAACGACGTGCAAGCAACGATGGGGCGAACAACTCACTCCTTTTCATGAGCTAGTTTAAAAAAAACATCGGCTTTGTCAATAATTGAGCTAGTTGGAATTAGTTTAGCTAATCGCCGATCTGGTCATCCACACGCACGGGTGTCTCTTACTAACCCCAGATTAACCAATTAATTATGTGGCATTATTTTTTGCTTACATACATGCATGCAACCTTAAGACAGTAGTTTGTACGTGTTTTTTTTCTTTTAAAACGGGGTAGTGTTCCATTCGCTTTGATTGGTACGTCGTGTTATAAAAATAAAAATATAAATACTATGATCAATACTTGGGAAGGTCCTATACTCCCTGATAGGCGGTACCATCTCGTAGATCAACGTGACTGTAGAAATATAAGAGAGAATTGATGACGTGCGGCAAAGTTGATGAACAATATATCCATAAAGTTGGCAAAGTTGCCATAAAGTTATTAGCCCCTTAATAACAAGCCACATCTAAAATATTTTCATCCCTTCATGCCTTTAGGACAAGCTATATATATATTGCACAAAACTGCTTCCATCTGAACCAGCCAGGCCTAGGGTAATATGCATAATCGTTTCCCAATTTGCCAAAATCTAGAATAAACATTCAAAATATGGCACATTACCAAGAGTCAAGAGGTGTGATCCAACTCCATGGAAAATCATCAAACGCTAACAACTTTGTGGAAAATCATTGATTTTATATCTTAATCATCAAAAAAAGTATACTGGATCTACTTACTACTCCCTCCGTTATGAAATCGTAGTCGTTTAAACTTTTCTTAAATCAAAATTTTCAAAATCTATAGATAAGTTTAAAACTATTTAGGTTTAGAACATGTATAAAAATCGTATGGATGGATTCTTCTTGAAAAGAACTTTCAATATATTATAATTTTAATACATTAAAAATTACGCCGTTGCTATTTCGCAGGCACCCGTGCGGCGGCCAAACGCGCAGGCGCCGCGATCAGCCGTTGGATCTTGCATGCGAGCGCTGTCGGCCGTTGGATCTTGGGTGCGTCTGGATTAATCCAATAGTTAGCACCCAATTGGTGAAAATTCCACTAAATTTCTATTGTTTTTCCACATTTTCATTTATTGGAAAAAAATGTTTTGCGATAATGGAATTTTTTGTGCGAGGTCTGATCTATTATAGATTTATTTTGTTTTCTGTTTATTGTAGATTTATTTTGTTTTCTATTTATTATACATTTTATTTTGTTTTCTATTTTTCACGTCGAGAGATTTTTTGCTTGTATAATTTGCGAAATCGTGCAGGCGCAAAAAATTTCACTAAATTTCTATTGTTTTTCCACATTCAATTTATTGGAAAAAAATGTTTTGCGATAGTGAAATTTTTTTACCCGAGGTGTGCATGCATGTACATGGCAAACGCCTGCACAAATGATGAAATTGCAGGCGCCTGCCTAATAGTGCCTCCCTAAAAATTAAGTTTTTAAAAGTTTTTTATGGTCAAAGTTATATTTTGTAGATTGTGACAACGTGTAAAATGACTATATTTTATAATATTAATACAGGGGGTACACAAGATCTTGATCGTCTCGTAGCTCTAAAAGCTAGCAAAAGCGGTATATATAATTCTTCTTTTATTTTTGGAGAGGAATACAATTTACAATTATACAAATAAGGCGTGCGGCGTCGTGGCGTCGTGCCCATCCGACGGACGTCGCCGTCGGGGGCGGCGTGATGGGCGGCGACAAACGCCGGCATTCGAGCGCGTGCGTCATGCGACAAGCCTCCACATTCTTTAATCGTCGTCTCGTCTCCAGTGGATACACCGGTACAGGGGGTCGTCCTACGAGCTACCTCAAAATTGAAAATTAATATGAACCGATCTATATATGGGTCTTCGAGTGTTCATCTATAATTTGTACTTCTTAGGAAATTTTCTCTTCCAATTTGTACTTCATAGCTACCTAGCGAGATTAACAACAATCTATATACTACCTCCGATCATAAAAACAAGTCGCCGTTGATTTTTGTACACGCCTTTATAACCGCCTTTGACCATTCGTCTTATTCAAAAAGCTACGTAAGTTATCATTTATTTTGTTGTGATATGATTTGTTTTATCATTATAGGTACTTTAAGCATGATTTATATTTACACATGTTTGCACTAAATTTTTGAATAAGACGAATGGTTAAAAGGTGTGTCCAAAAGTTAACAGCAACTTATTTTTATGACCGAAGGGAATAGCATGCAAAGCTTGCTTAAAAGCACTTCGTCACACCTAACAGTTGCAAGCAGGAAGCAGGCCTTACCCACGTTTGATATATACCAACACATCAGCATCAATCTCTAGGCTGACTCGTTGAGACTCTTTAGTTTCCTTCTGATCGAGCATACCCGGCATAAATGTACTCACCATCTAGTCTATATGGCATGATCGATTGGAGCGAATTTAGAGGCGGGAATGAGAATTAAGAAATAGAGGTTATAAATTTCTTATATTGATTGAAGTGAATTAAGAAAGGGAATAAAAAAATACCACTTAAAAGAAGTAAATTCACTTATCTGGGAAGTCAGAAGTTTTCTTTCCACCCACTTTCCATTCCTCTTTTTCTTTCCTTCTCATGTCAATCACGCCATAGAGCAGGTGTTCTCCACAACGTTGGTGAAGCAAGATTAATGACTCACAATGACTTGGGTGTGTGTACTAATTTGTTCGATGGTTTGTGTTTCCATCTATTGTCTATTAGGGCACGCAATTTCTCTACTTGTTACTTGCTATGTCAGGTCGAATAGAAATATGACATGGCATAGAATTAGTACAGAGAGAAGGAGATCGTTTATTCATTAAAAACTATTCGTATGCTCGTCCCAAAGCTTTAGAATATATTAATGCACAGAGAGAAAGTGTCTTTGAAGAAAGGAGAAAATATTAATGATGGAAACAATGTTAAGATACATGAGTTTTTTAACGCACGCCCCAATTATTGCTGACCATTGATCTAATATGATCCAATGGTGTTTATTAGATCTCAACCCATAGGGGGTTAAGACCACGTTTGCTTTGACTTTTTGGTGACTTTTTTCGTTTTCGATGGTTTATTCCCGATATGAAAGGGCGTGAACGCACGACCATGTGTTGTAATTTCCTGCTTTGCGTAAACAAGGCCGTCGCCTTTGTTAACACCCGTCGCCGTTAGACGACCAATCCCATGTTTTCGTCGGTAGCTGGACCTGTCGACAAGAGCATGGCCACGGCCACTGTGGGACACGCAGCGGCAGTGGGGGCCGAGGACGCATGGTGTCGCAGGGCGACAAGTGGGCGACTACGGCGGCCGAGGGCCGAGAGGACGCGTAGCGGCGGTGGTGGTCGGGGACGCATGGCGGCACCGAGCGATGAGCATACGACCGTTGCCGCTGGGGGGACGCGCAGCTGCGTGCGACGGCGAGTGCGTGGCGGCGGTGGCCGGAGACGCACAGCAGCGCCGGTCGACGAGCGCGACGGCGGCAGCGGCCGAGGACGTAAGGCAGTGAGCGCACGTCATATCATCTTATGGTCCCACATTAGCCATACAATGGACAATTAACGGTTAATAATGCTCTTACACCATGATGGTTGAGAGGGAGTAGCAATGGAGCCACCGTTTCTTCTATAGTTTTTAGGTGACATGACGTTTATAGAAATGATGTTTAGAAATTTTGTATTGGAACTGTCCTTACTGACCATTGGAGCTAGAGAGGAGCTCTGCGCTGTGCTTTCTTCGGATATATAGATGTGAGTAGAAAGGACTGGCATGCATCACACCTGGCCTCTATCGAATTTAGCTCAAGTTACTTGTTTAAGCTGTTGGGCAAAAATAAAATGCAAACCTACAAATAAAAAGGAACTAAAGCCAATTTCTAGTGAGTGCGGCTAGTTCATGATGCATTTAGAAGGAAATCTTTCTATGATCACCACGAAGGATGTAATCTTGTAAAGCATTTGCAAGAAAAATAAAGCACAAAGCATGAACTTTACTTCGGTTGAGTCCAACAGTTAAGTTACTAAGCATGATCCCGCAGGACCTCAGGCAAGCTAGGTAAGAAATGCTTATCAGGGTTTTTTGTGCAGCGATCTAGATCAATCGGTGTTACTGTACTACTCTTCTTGCAAGCTCACTGATCCAAATTTGGTTGTGGGGGTACTGTAGTCATCGAGAGGGCCACTTGCTTCTAGTAAGTTTGTACTATTGGTTACAAACGGCTTCTTTTTGGCTTGAGGTAGAGATGTGAGTATCTTATGGGTAAAGATGAACAATGTAGAGTATTAAAAACTATTCAAATAGTCATGTTCGTGGTCATGAACAAATGCTTGGTTACTCTAAACAAGGTATAGTGTTTTATTGGTAAATGGTGGGTTTGTCATGGTATAATTGTTTGAGCATGTTTGATAGGTTGTGTGCCAATGCTTTTTGTTGAAAATATTGTTTAGGAAGTTGTTTATTACTTGATTTTGGATCTAATTATTATTTATGTCTTTGTTGAATGCCATCTATAAAAAGAACCAACCAATCTACTAAACTAAACATATTGGGATAGAAACCGCATCATGTCACTGTATGTGATATGTTGAGCTTTTCAATGAAGTCATACTTGCAAGCTTCTATTTATGGGTTGTTGACTCAATCCCGACAGGTTACAGATACGATGAGTCATCCCCGTTGTTTGAGGTTGAGTTCCTTGGAGACGAATAGCCAAGCGTTCTTCCCTTTCAGTAGCCTGTCGCTCTTGATGGATCATCTTTATTATTTGATTATTGGCTATGCTGCAATAAGATGCTCTGATGAGTCTATTAAGATTTGCATTTGGCCCTGCGTGGCAACCAGCTGATACTTCATTCGTATGGTTTACTATTAAATAGTAAATACCTTTTTTATTCGAGCATTACAATGGTTACCATTGATGAAGTCATTTGTGCACACTAGAATTGATCATGGACTAGTGTTGAATGTGGGGTACTAAGTTGTGTAATTTGGAATCCCGTCATTGCGGTTACTCTCTCTCAAAATTAAGCTTGTCCTACACCAAGCTTGCGGTCGCACGGGAATTCTTGGTTGTCTAGCACAATCATCGTCTTAGAGAGGTAACCAACACAAACCCAACTCTCGTGCACGAATGTTCCTATTTATTCCATCCGTCGGCTCTTGATCCCAACATTTAGTTGGACATATTTTAATTAAGCTGAACATATTACTAAAGGAGGATATGAATTTTACAAATTTTTAGAAACTAGAATCGCGGAGTTCAAAGGTACGGTGAAAATATTAAGGGGTAGGGTTCTCTGCAAATTATGGAAAAGAAAAGACACTATTAGCTTTGGACTCACTGTTCATGCAATCCTATTGGGTTTTCCACCAAGTGAGAAAGAAAGGGTGAAATGAGCTAGGCCGAGTGGGAGAGAGAGGGAGATGAAGGCGCATGCTCCAACGGGCAGCCTCGCTTCGCTATGCAAGAAGGGGTGGCACGAGTACAACGTGACTTAGACTGGACTGGTTCAGTGCAGCCCAACAAAAGGAGCAAGGGGAGGCAGCTGGGCGTAGATGTAGCCTAGAATAAAGGTGAAAAGGGAGCGGTCGATCACAAGGTAGAGAAGCTGACGTGTGGCGTCTGGTTGTCGGTGACCCAAAGCAAGGAGAAGACAACAGAGGTGTCTCACGACAGCGTGATTCCAGCAAGGCGGCAAATCCATGGCGACAGTATGAGGGGGGAACGGAAAGGAAGGTGGGATAAATTGTGGGGGTGGTCGGCCGACCAAAGATGAGTCACGGAGATAGTCTCAAGGCCTGCAGCGGTGAAAGGCGGCGATAGGCTAGGCATTAAGGTGTTTGGCAAGCAGAGAAAGGTGAGCACGAGCGGTGCTGCCCAGTGAAAGATAGGTTAAGTCATCAATAGGATGAACTCCTAGAGACCAAAGGGTGCTAACTGAGACAAGAAAGGGAGAAATTACCAAGCACAAAGTGGCGTTGGTGCACAGTGATGGTGTGCCTCTAGCGATGAATCCCGATGAGTACCACGACAACTACTAGTGGCGGCTACCCAAAATGGAAGGGGTGAGAAGGAAAAGGGGATGGCTAGAGGAGGGAGACTAAGAAACTCACCATGAGCCATATAGGAAGAGAGGGTCAGCTAGGGAGGGAGGAACTCATTGTCCCTGGTTGGTGCTGCTTGTGTGAGAGAGAATGGTGAGGCAAAAACGGAGCTAGAAGGGTGAGGTGGCAAAGTGGATAAGGGAGGCCAAGTGCAAAAATGAAATTACAGGGGCAGAAAGGTAGATTCACGTGAAGCAAAATATTGAGCTAGGGACAAAAATGTAAAATGGGAAGGGTGAATATGAAAAAGGGCAAAGATGGTATTACGAGGAAGTCCACATATATCATGAGGCATGTCCACAAATATCTCCATCATGATAACAATTAAGTGACAAAGAATAAGAAGGGGAGGGAATGACATGTGGGATCCATGTGTAAGTGAAAGCATATTAGGGAGAAAATAAATAGAGTATGTCATGTGGGACCAAGTTGTATGTGGGACAGAAAGAGAGATATTTTATCATGCATAGTATTTGTTAGAGGGACCCACTTGTCGGAGAGATGGAGAGGGGGAGGGAAAATGAAAATGAGATAATGACATGGGGGTCCACAGGTAAGTGAGAAAATGGAAAGGAAAGCATGACATGTAGGGCTGACTTGGAAGTGAAAGGAAAATAGAAAAGGAGAATAACAGATAAGAACTTGAAGAAATTAATTTACCCCTTTAAGATCATTTAAATTTCAAGAGATAGTAGTTAAATTGGCTAGATTAGATAGTTCATGTCATTTGTTCGTCGTATAACGGTAGAATTGTATTGTAATTTTAACTTCCATCTTGAAGCCCCTTTATATTACTTGAGTCATTGTTAAGAACAATTTGTCTTCTTATGTTATCATTGAACAACTTAAGTTTCGTACACGCAAAATTCAGAAACATGCGCTCGCCACTACTCCGGGTTGTGGTGCTAGTCATTAACGTTACAATTGTATTGTTTTGTCTGAAACTATCACAGTCTAGAGACTATCTAAATTAGGTGTTGTTCGTTTGTGTTCGATATATAAGGAATACAATGCACGTACGATCAGATCTTTGTTTATTGCTGGGCGGCTAATCCGATTGGGGTATATATGTTTGGTGGCCAAACCTTAAGTAATATTATCACTGCAATCTTGAACTTGAAGCAACTATACATGCCGATATATGCGTCATATGGATGGAGTTTGCGTTGCGTCCGAGCCACGGAGCCGCATTTTGATATGCAACAATAATGTGCAGAAGGCGAGGGTCTATCTGTCATATTGTGAGGAGGCACTAATCGCAATTAGTGCCACACATAATCGCCTAATCAGTCTGAGATGAATCACGTTTTATCCAATCTATCAGACCTAAATATGCGCGTGATCAAGGCCTTATTTGTTACGGCTTCAATTAAATTAAATAAAATAAAAATTGCTATTTTGTATAAGCCAAATAATGTAAAACTTTGTAGTCATTTTTCTGGGGTTTTAAATAATTTTTTTAAAGTTTATAACATAATTTTTTTATTTTTTAAATTCTTTAAAATGGCTTTTGAGGTGTCACAATTTTTTTAGGTTTAAGTTTTCATCGACTTTTACCTCAAACAAACAAGGCCCAAACGAAGAACGCATCCTCACAAGCAATCAGATACTGCCTCATATAATTAATTAAGTTCGGCATTGTCCGTGTGCTAATCTACACACCATTGCAAATATTAGTTGATATATATGTACCTAAATTAATTTGATAAGAGTTCATTAATAAAACTCAAGTCAAGCATGACACGTGCGATGTGCCCTTATGCTTAGCACCCGCCAGGGGGGTTCTCGCACGTGCCGCCGGCCATGACTCCTCCGGCAAAAGGAGGGAGGGAAATGTCAAGTGGGTGAAAGGGAGGAGTGTGATACCAGTTATTTCCTAATCCTATTTTTTTTTTCTAAACACAAATTCCTAAACACACTAGTCAAATAGCATTATTATACAGCACCAAGGTCACCCTGACCTATGGAGTTGCTGTGGCAAGGTAGACAACATCCTGGGGAGAGGGGTTTGAGGCCTTCTTAAATCTTGACCAAGCATTTCTCTTGGATTTGTGGACTTCTTTTTCTAAATTGATGGATTTGTTTACTACGTTTGATATGCAAGCTTGCACAGAGCTTGATTCTCCAATGCAATCCATCATTAGTTTCCCCACTTTTTGAGGAGGCTTCGGACAAAATCTTCACTTCTTTTAAGTGTTTTGTTTAGTGGGGTGAGTGCCCCTAAAGACATACTCTATATTACTCCCTCCGTCCCAAAATATAGGGCGTATAAAAATTTTCATCAAGACTAAGAAATGTTGTTTAAGAAAGTAAATTATCTTTAAATATCTCGTTACTCGAAGCATGCATCTCCTTCCCATGCACTTAATTTATAGGTTTAATAGCTAAAGCTAGAAAAAGCATGCACTTTATAGTGTGAATAGCTTAACTACTCCCTCCGTTTTTTTTTATTTGACGCCTTTGACTTTTTGGTATGTATTTGACCATTCGTCTTATTCAAAAAATTAGTGCAAAAATGTAAAAAAATAAGACATATTTAGAGTACCTCTATTGATAAAACAAATCACAATAAAATAAATGATATTTACGAAAATAATTTAAATAAGACGAATGGTCAAACGCATGTCGAAAAGTCAAAGGCGTCAAATAAAAAAAAAGGAGGTAGTATGAGTTAATTGCTCGTCTTTCCCAAGTAAATAATGGGAAGACGTCTTATATTATGGGACAACTCAAAAAAACTTATGCGCCCTATATATATTAGGATGGAGGGAGTAATAATTAAGGATTACTTACACTAAATCGCCTTTCAAGGCATTTTACAGTGACCCATGGTACTCCATAAAGCAGGTATTGAAACACAAGTCTCAGATTGATTGATCAAAGCAGCGCCTTGATTAACCTCGCAAAGTAGGAGTACCTGCTTTATTCATCGATTCTATCATGCTCAATTAATTCTAGGTGATTTACCTAAAAACCACACAAAACCGCCCTTAGGAAGGAAAATGGAAAATCAATTGGTCGACATTTGTGTGGACACAGCTTTTTTTTTGTTTCTCAAGCCATTTTTTGTCACCTCGTAATTTTCTATATAATTTCAACACTTGGTACAAATGAACATTATTTTTGAGAGGATTAGTGCAATAATCTTCACAAAAAAAATCCACTTTAAATTTTGAGGGAGGGAGCTTTCTAAAAACAACATTTTTCCACTTTGGAGTTTGGATACATTGGGTTTGGCTCGCATGCATGCATATGTTTGGGTGCGGCTGGCAGAAATGTTGGTGCTCCCGGTGACAGGTCTATCAAAGTAGACAACTTTAGAGCACCAATATATGTTCGAGCTCTGTGCAAACAGATGGCTCCTTGGGCATGAAACAAAGCAAGAGCTTCACCTTTTCCCCCCTCTTTCTTCCAATAGACTATTTGCAAAACTCCAAAATGGCCTTGTAATATGTGTGTGTCCTCTTGACACAAGCATCTAAGACTAACCTTTTCCTACTCAAAGCTATTTTAAATTACTTGCAGTAATTGCTCATAGGCTACTGATAGGGGTTAGTAGGAAAATATAAGTAGCTTTGGACCTTTTCCTCTTAGCTACTCCATCACAATTAGTGTGTACATATACGAGGACATCTCCTGCCCCAACATTCTGTAAAGTTTGAACTTCACCATAGAGATCGATATCCATTAATTTCGAATCTTACTGGCTGGTTGTCATTATGCAAGACACTGACCATTTATTAGTTGTGCAGAACCGAATATAGTATGGTGAAACTAGCTAATATATATTCAATTGGATCTGTGCAATTAGAGCATGTACAATGGTACACATCAGCTGTCTCTAAGCCATCTATAAGGTTTGTCATGTAAGATAGATAATGATGTGGAGGAGAGAGTGTGCGCATGGAGAGTTGAGCCATCTCCAATGCAAGAGATGACTCTACACGCGAATTAAGAAATCTTTTGTGTAATTAAGTGATATAAAAAAATATGCAGTTGTCTCTAAGCCATCTCTACCATTGTATAAGTTGTCTCTAAGTCATCTCTATAAGTGACATGGTAATGGTTAGAGATGGCTGTTGTCTCAACCATTATACATGCTCTTAGTGTTCGGGGATGATATATTTCACATTCATGCAATGGCATTTGTGCCATTTTAAAATCTTCATTATCATCTATGCCATTGTAATTCGTTTTTATGGTCTTCTATGTCATTCCGTTTGCTGACGAACCTACTATAATGCCCATAATACCCTGTTGAACACAAGAGTTTTGACAAAAAAATTTGAAATCTATCAAAATTTGTATTTGGTATAAAATAAATATTATAGCTTAAAATTTTGGACAGATTTCAAAATGTTGAAATTTTTAAATTAAAATTTTGGTTATATTTCAATTAAATCAAATTTAGTCAAATATCATATTTCATAATTCCGCCAAGTTTTCAAAAATTTCAAAGTTTAAAATTCAAACAGGTTTCAAAGAAGTCAAATTTGGTCAAATTCAAATTTTACCAGTTTTTAAAAATTCAAATCTAGGAATTTCAAATTTAAATTTTTTGGCCATATTTGATTTTTTTATTTCAGTGAAATTTTACATTTTAGATTTTTATTTTCAGATTTGGTCAGATTTTAGATTTTCTTAAATTCATTAAGATTTTAAGCTTTGGATATTTATCAAATTTCAAATTTAGGAGATTAAAAAATAGAGTAAAAAGGTTATTTTATATATGAAAAATGGATTGGATAACTGATTTGGGTCAACAATGGCATAGAAAGTGAAAAACGATTGCACTGGCATGTAAGGAAGAGACGACTTTGTAATGGCATATAGGGGTCTATTTGACTTTGCAATAGCATAGAAAAATTATCCTTTAGTTTTATTTTCGATGGGGTAGAAGAAATATTCCTTCAATTAAATAGAAGGTATTAATCGGTTGTTATGGTTACTTATGAACTAACAAGGCGCTAATTAATCTCTAGCTTATCTTTAAGCTAGCTTCGCCTAATAAATGTATATATCCACTTCGGTGGAAACCACAATGTTGTATGCAAAAGGAACCATTTTGCTCAAGCAGCATTCAAAACAAATAGGTGTGAATTGCAAGGTTGCGCCACAAATGGTAATGGGCTGAAAATCCAACCCATAACCAACCCAATTCATAAAAATATAACTAAAATTTTTACCCCTCCCCAACCTAAATTGAACCACTTAGAACCCACCCAAACCAAACCAACCCACTTCTCTATATGGGTTGAACTCATTCCTCAAGTCATTCATCAACCCAATTTAACATTAAGTTTAAGTTTGCGTAGAAAAACACCTTAGTTTTTTTTTTAAAAAAAAACTCACATTCACACTTAAAAAATTATTAAAATTGACTGTTTTTTATGATTCCACGTACCTGGAAACTATTTTGTGCAAATTTACAAGCATATGCGCATAGGTGGCCGCACATGTAAAAATTTAACGTTTATAGAACTCATATCAACCCATTCAAAATAAACCCACCGGCTGCATCCATTTAAACACTATTTATTTTAATCGGTACCAACCCAACTCAACCGTTTCTACTTGAAACCCAACCCATAAGGTACATTGATCCATTCCCACCCATCCAAAGCCAACCCAAACTAAAACCCAACCCATTCCACCCATTTTACCAAATCCTTTGATACTCTTAAATGCTGAGTTTGAACAAAAAAATTTCATCCATCCTATGTCGCATCACATTAACTAAGGGGAGCATATGGAACGCAAAACATGCATGCATAATAGTACTACAATTAATGGAATCCATGGATAATTAGTAATTAATACTGGTTTAGTGGCAACCCGGCCTGCCGGCAAGGCTAGGCAGTAGGACAATAAGGCCAAGCCAATCAGAAAACAGACGTACAAGTCCTACTAATTAGACATCCCAACCAAAGTCAATATTGTGACTACTGCTTGGTACTATTTGATACCATCTCATCTATGGAAGAAATGCCACAGCATCTATGGGCAAACGACGAGGAGTTAGGCTTGTTTAGGGCAATGGCCTCCAACTTTGGGCAGGCAATGTGAGCGTTGAGCTTGAAGCTCTTGTCCCTGCACGAAAGAGAAGACTGCCTCTTTGATAGCTTGTTTAGTTTTAGTTTAGTTTTTGTTGGGTAAATTTGACCACCTTTGAAAGTGGTATGCAAAGGCTAAATAAATTATTAAAAAATGTTTTTAAGATCTTTGAGAAAAACCCTACAAAGTTATTAAAAAAATTATTTCCAAAAAATAAAGTGAATGGTGTATATAAAAATAACAAAAGTTGCAATTCGATGGCTTCCACCTCGGCACAAAAATCAACACTTAGTGGTGCACATGATAAACTTAATTGTACTTAGTCGGGCTAATCTAGAAGAGTGAACGACGATGATAAACTTAATTAGTCGTTGAGTTATATTCGGATAGTGTTGATCATGGCAAAAAAATATTATGCGAATGTTGCAATTCTCTCGGTTCTGTTTAAGATATACTCCCTCTATTGTAAAATAATAGTCGTTTTGGATACTCACACGGTCTCCAAATTACAATTTTAACCATAAAAATTTATTTATAATGCATTAAAAAATATAATATTGTAAAAGTTTTTTCAAGATGAATTTATCTATATGATATATAGATAAAGTTTTAAAACTGATTTAGAGTAAATTTAAAACGACTACTACTATTTCATAACATCATCGGAGAAAAAGTGGCAATCCTAAAAAAAAATTATCCAGAGTAAAATATCAGTTTGTTCACCAACCAGGCAACCATATATAATCGATTGGGCACACAGCTGGTAGTCATTTTTGGTAGCAACCAGCCAACTGACAATTATTGAGGGCCTGTACATAAAAATTGCCACATTATGGATTGTACGCCATATAATTATGCAAGCCTAATTTTAGTACCTTAATTATCTTGTGCTACAAAAAAACACGAAACCTTCAAAGAAATTTTCTTGTGTTCAATTGGGAGAGACCTACAATTGTCCAAACATGAGGAATCCGTACGTACGTGTGATAGTGAAATTTAAGGAAACAAAAAAGATCAGCCGTCCATTAGTGGCCGGCACTAGGGTCAATTCTTATACACGCATACACTTTTCTCCTTTTCCTTGAAGAGACTCAATTACAATAATACAGTAATTTACAAGTAACTGTCAATGCCAATTAGGACTATTAATTTAATTTGTCACGCAATGGAGGTCAAATGGATGATTAGTGTTCACTCTAACTTTACTAGCTAGATTGCACAACATAAGCCTGCAATTAATATTGGTAGATAGCACATCGTCTCATGGGGCGAGTCATATGCATGCATGGGTATAGTTTAAAAGGATAAATATAAAAAGTCCAAGAAAATATATATGCACATGCAAACGATACATCACAGAATTCATGCACCTTAAATTTTGGTTGCTTCTGTTGACTTTGTTGATTGAGAATTTAGGATTGTTTTATAGGATGGCCCAAAAACAGTTGACGTGTTTGATTGTTCTTTTGTTATTTTTCTAGCTTCCTTGTAGTCATAATAGTGCAGAGAAGGTGACAAATGGCAACGTATAAATGAAATTCAGACTAAACGCATAGTTTCTAGGCATTGCTACGTACCAACAAACAAGGCCTTCAACGAGCTAGGTACTAGTTTACCACAAAAAAAATTGTAGATAATTTGGTACTAACTCCGTAACTGTCCCCATTCACAAGACAAAGAATGGAAAAATCAGCTACAATGCATTCTAAAATGTGGATATATATCTGCCCTAGGATTGTAGTTTAAGGTCTTTCTCTTTCCAGCGTATCGTGGCGTTGCCGTATTACTTTATTAGATTTGAGAGCCCATAAAAGAGGTCTAATTAAAGATTAAAAAATAAATTTACGATATTTAGAATGACTACTAAAAGGCACGAAAAAATCGTTACAAATTATCACAACATATAGGCTATATTAAAATAACAGAACTTGGTACAGTAATACGCAGCGGTACGTAACGCTGAAAAGAACAAGGCCTAATGCCATCAAAGTAGGGGTAATTAGCCGAGAGCCCCCTATATTCGGGGTACGTAACTCATTTGTTCGGGGCGGAGAGACAAGCACAAAGTTATTGCACGGCTTTTATACATCTCTGTCATTCGCCCGAGCTCCTCTCTAGGTTGGACCGCTGCATAGACCATCTAGCCTAGCCATATCGGCATCCAACAAAGACCCTGGCCAGCTGTCGGCCCAATCTTTGCATATAAGTTATACTTAGCCTAAAATGAGTGAACATTGCAACAAGGTAGAGAGCACACGCCATCCAATTTGTTCGGGGTGTAGAGACAAGCACAAAGTTGTTGCATGGCTTTTATATATCCCTGTCATCTGCCCGAGCTCCTCTCTAGGTTGGACGCTGCTTAAACCATCTTGCCTAGCCTCATCGGCCTCCAACAAAAACCCTGGCAAGCTATTGGCCCAATCTTTGCATATAAGTTATACTTAACCTAAATTAAGTGAACATTGCAACAACGTAGAGAGCTAGGGGTGGGCAAAAAAATACCGATACCGAAATACTGAGCCGAAACGGAACCAAAAATACCAAAAAATTTGGTATTTCAGTATTCGGTTTGGTATCTGTTTTTGCACAGTTCGGTATTTGGTATTCGGTTCGGTTTTCATATGGCGAAAACCGAAATACCGATCAAGCCGAAATTCACAGCTACTACTATGCCATTTTCTGGCCCAAGCATCCCCACGCCCGTTTGGCACAAAATCTACCTCACCCAAACCCTAGGCCTTGTTCTTTTCAGCACATCGTTGCGTTGGCGTATTACTGTAGCAAATTTGAGAGCCCTCAAAATGAGGTCTAAATATTATAAAAAAATAATTAAAAATAGTTTTATAATCTTTGGATTGACTACTAAAAGTCACGAAAAAATCATCACAAATTATGACAACATATAAACTATATAAAAATAATAAAATTTACTATAGTACTATGCAACGATACGATACGCTGAAAAGAACAAGTTCAGTTACCCCCAAATCCCACCCGGCCACCCAGCCAACAAACAGCCTCCCATCGCTCGTCCACCTGCGCCACCCTTCCCGCACTGCTGCTCCAGCCTCCACCAGAGCGCGCCGCCGTCCCTCCCCATGACGGCGCACCAATGCACCATCTCCTATTATCGCTGATGCTCCCTCCTCGGAATCCCTGCGACACATGCGTTCCTCCTCCTTCCTCTAGTCCCTACGTGGCTACATTGCTGGCCGGTGCACATCCATCAAGATTTTTGAAGTTGCAGCATAAAGGTACGACGTACAAGTAGGGGTGGAAACAAGCCGAGTTCGAGCGAGTCAAGCCGAACTCGGCAGGGTGTCCGAGCTGAAAACTAGGCTCGGCTCGTTAGAAGCTCGCGAGCCAGGGAAAACATTGGTTTACTAACCTTCTAAGACATTAACCATTACAAAATATAAGTTAGCATTGTACAAATTAGTATCAAAATGACTTGTGCATGCATTTGTGGGTTTTCGGCTTTTTATGAGCCTTTTGACAATAGGATATGTCATTTTCTAATGGTTAAGAGATGGAATAAATAGCATTAGCATGTAAACGAACCAAAACGAGCTGAGCCCGAGCAAGCCAGCCTATGGCTCGGCTGGCTCAGCTCGCTAATGGCCATGAGCTGAAAATGAGGCTCGGCTCGTGCTCATTTACAAACGAGCCAAGCACGAGCCGAACTTTTACCGAGCCAAGCCCGAGCAGCTCACGAGCTTCGAGCTAAAGTTCCAGCCCTACGTACAAGGATGCACACGTTCAAGAAGCACGTGCCTCGATCATCATCTTCTTCAATTTGATTTTCACTGCTTGTTTCCTTGCCCTGTTTGTTTTATTTTCTCTCCATTCTCACCTTTATGTTCGAGCATATTTCTGTTTGGGGAAAAATCTTCGGTGCACCAAACTACCGAACCGAATTAAATCGATAGACTCGGTTTCGGTAGCATATTTTCCACGCAGAACTTCGGTACCCAAATCTCACTAACTGAACTTTCAAAATCCCAAAAATACCGAACGATTATACCGACGATACCGAATGCCCACCCCTATAAAGAGCACATGACATCCAACTCATTTGTTCGGGAGTAGAGACAAGCACAAAGTTGTTGTGCGGCTTTTACATATCCCTGTCATCTGTCCGAGCTCCTCTCTAGGTTGGACCGTTGCTTAGACCATCTAGCCAGGCATCGTCGACTCCTGACAAAGACCCTTGCCATCTGTCAGCCCAATCTTTGCATATATAGGTTGGACGCCACCTGGATCCAACAGTTTTTTGAAATTCCAACAATTTCTTTTATATTTTATATTTTTCATGTTTTGAAAATTAATTATAATAAATGAAATTTTTACCTAGAGCAATAAAAGTTTGTTCAAGCCTAATCATAGAAAAAAGAAAAATAGCATTTGTACTGCAAACTCATTTGACCGGTTTGTGGAGAGCTATGTTGGACCCGCCTTAAAACAAAAAAGTAAGAAAACCAGGAATCGAGCCATGAACTTCCCACTACGCTATGATCAGATCAACAACTAGCCTTAAACAGATATGTATATGTTGTGACCATATATTGGTTTTTGTCGCTTATCGAACCGTCGATTCAAGAATTTGTGGTCCACGATTAAGCACCTCCGTTGCTCGCTCGCCTCCACCCTCCATCCATTCCAGGGACGTGCTGCTCTCCCCACATTTCCGTAGAAGACCCTAACCATCCCGACCCGACGACGGCTGTCTGGCGGCGCGGCGAGCGTGTCTGCCTTGGAGAGTTGGAGGATCTCGGCGGCGTCGCCCTAGGGGCGGCAGTCATGAAGAAGGTCGGTGGAGGCGCAGTTGGGGCATCTGCCATGGAGGGGCTCAGCGGCGGTGCGGTGAGGGCAGCAGCCATGGAGGAGCTCAGCGGGTGGCGCGGCGAGGGTGGCAGCCATGGAGGTGCTCAGCGGCGGTGCGGCGAGGGCGACAGCCATGGACAGAGCTTTTGCTTTTCCGATTTGTATTTTACCCTATAGTTGTATTTTGCTTTTGTGTTTTGGCACAACAATTTTGTGTTTGCATTGTTGCTTTATAGAGACAACCTATGTACTGATAACTGAGAAATGCAATACCATTGTGTTTCAATTTTGATTTCAACTAAGAAATGGAATACCACTTTCTAGTACCTACTCTACAGGAAGAGATATAGAGCTGAAGTTCTAATTCAGACCTTGGCACATTTAACTTACATTGTAACATTAGATGAGGAGACCCAAGAATAAGTGACAGCTAGCTGAAAAGAAGGCCAGATTCTTCCATCTGGTGTAGGGGAATCACAGGAGCTGCTTTAGATGGCAATAGCTGATAAGAATGTATGTCCATTTTGAACATGATGTAATTTTATCTTATTGTCAGAAAATGAGACAAGCTATTGATATAAACTTGTAAGCATCAACAGGTTGTGTGTTTATCAAAGCTAGGGTACAGCATGGTAACCTAAGCTATCCTTCTGAAAGTATATATCCTTTATTTACAGATTTACGCAATGTTACCTATGACTGTCAGATCTAAAATAATGCTTGAAATCTCTTTAATCATCCCACTGCCTCAAAAGGTCCCTGCATCACAGAACATAGGGCATGTTTGGATTGCGGCCGCTGTGCGTCATGCCAACCATTGGCGAGCCATGAAGTTTGGCGCTCGTTTGGATTGCCGCCGCCAAAACGCACGCCCACGCCAATCCATTGGCGAGCCAACGCTTTTTAACGTGAAATCGAGCAATGGCGCGGGCGAAGGAATCGGCCGCCCGCGCCATTCGTTGGCTCGCCCTCGAGCAGCGTTGGCACGGCGAGCCAACTGCGGGCACGGCAAGCCATGGCCGCAATCCAAACACGCCCATAATAACAACAATTGCTGCAGACCACACCAAAAGCAGAGTATTCTCATCAAATTTTTGGCTAAACAAATAACCAAAAAAAAACAAAAGGTGTCCCAAATATAGATTGTACATTTCAGATGTATTGTTTAGGTGGTTCATAAAACTAAATGTATACTTAATGATTACAATATAGGAATTAGAGCTCTAGAGACTAGAAATGAGCATTCAGGCTTCAAAACCACTCTAACAATAAGATAGCAATATGATCTAGAATTAGATCATGCCTTTGCAGTGTTCTTGCTGACAATGAGGGACAAAAAGTTGGAGTTTTTGCTTGACAAAAAGCTCACAATTAGTTAACTGATACCGATGATAATGGTATGTGCAAGCAAACCTAACTGTTTCTTTATCCGAGCTTGCAGATTGCACAAATAATGATTACGAGATGATTTTCTGCACAAACCACTCTACTGCAATTATCAAGCATCCATATCTGATTCTTAATCATGCAAAAATCTAACAATAACATCTCTGATTATTTATCAAACTGACCATACATTTTCAAAAAAAAAATACAACTTTAGAATCTAGGAGCTGTACAACTAGGTTTATAAATAGGTTCAGAATTGCATATGGGTTCTCAACTGATATTGAGAAGTGAATATGGGTTTAGAACTGAATCTATGCTGTAAATTCTGAATAGAGCCGTGCAAAATGGCAAAGATTGCAAATCCATGTCTTCGTATTCTTCTAGGATATCCACTTCTCTTTTTTTTATCCTTCACTTTCACATTCCTTTGCTAAAATTTAAAACAAGGTATAAAGAGTAGTTCTAGTATGGGTCTATGACACAAATAAAACCACATGAATGGTAACACCAAAAATGAAATCTATATGTACAGACCTAATCCTCATCATTGTCGTCCATCGGAATATCGTCATGCTCATTGTCACTAACAAACTGCACGAAAGTGTCATCGTCATCGGATTCACTCAAACTATCCTCTTGTCTCGTTTGGTTGACTATGTTGTGCAGTGTAGTAGCCTCAACATGTTAGACTTCCTCATCGTCATCACGGTGCAGAGTGTTCGAAAGTGGATTACTATCTTGCACGTTACATTCATTATCAAAACATTCTCCTTCTTGTTATGCACCAACATCATTGGGCTTCTCATTTTCAATCACATTATATAGATGCCTATGCTCAAACTTCTGCACAACTCATCAGTTTGCGCCCCGTTGAATGCCTGGTAAGTAAAATATTTTTTTTGCTTGAGAGGGCAAAGTAAATGGATCTGTCTGTACCATAAACTCTCAATATTGAAGGAATTGAAATATCCATCATTTTTAATGCCTCTCGTCTTTCCTTTTAGATTGTACCAGTCACATCAAAATAGAACAACTGACCGACAGACTTGTAGATCTGAGTTGTACACCAACTCAATTATCTCTCTCAGTGAACCATAAAAATATGTGTATTGGCCTTTATGAGTACCCTCAGCCATGATGGAACTATTCTGTTTCTTCATGTTTTATCACGATCGACGGTGTTGTACCGAACGCCATTAACAGTGCAAGATGAGTATATTGCGACCCGAAGATCTAGACCACATGACAGTGCACGTAGGTGAGCACAAACCCCATTTGTCTTCTCGCTTACATGGTTCTTAAACCATTTTGAAAATCCAAACATTAGCCTTTTGTTAATATCATCTGTCCCTTCTTTCTCTATCTCTTGTCTAAACATTCTGCAGAAAAGAAAAATCCAGCATACCATTACTTAACACGAAAGTAAGTTCATATTTAGCATGAAATTCAAATTTACATAGTAATAATTACTCACTTCACGTACGGATCAACCTCGTCACAATTATTTATCACATACCAAACAAGCTTGTCAAATTCATCAGGAAAGTATGTAACCCTATGGTGTCCTACTAAATTAACACCAAGTGTAAAACAAAGATGTCACAATGCGTTGGATTTTCAAGAGATCCATCCCCACTTCCCCCATTAAATCTAGTGTCAACATTGTCCATGTATCTTGCAGCAAAATGTCAAGGCCTCATCAGCTACATATGCCTCAGTAATGGACCCTTCAAGTTTCGCCCAGTTCCTCACGAAACCCTTTAAAGTTCATAATCAATGCTCTATTTGGTACATTTATCCAAATTGTATTGGACGTCTTAGAATTGCCTCATCCGGTAGATGAACAGCCAAGTGCACCATCCCATCAAACAAGGCAGGAGGAAACATTTTCTCAAGTTTGCAAAGAATGATGGGATATGAGCTTTAAGTCGATGCAGCACATATATATATTTACATTTCTACTACACAATTCTCTAAAGAAGTTTCCCAACTTTGCAATTGCTTCATATATATCCCTACGCACGATTCCCCAAGGCCAACAAGTAATACTTTTTGCATAAGGATGTGACAATCATGAGTTTTCAAGTCTTGTAACCTGCATCCATCAACACAAATATATCTAGATAAGTTGGAACCAAAACCATCTGGAAATTTCACCTCTTTAATAAAATCACAAAATGCAATCTTATACTCTTTTGTCAAGGTATAGCATGCTTGTGGAACTCGATATGAAGTGCCCATGTCCTCTAAATACAATTCACACCTTATGCCCATATCTTGCAAATCAAGTCTAGCATTGATAGTGTCTTTTATCTTCCCCACTATATCAAGTAATTTACCAAGAAGATCCATGCATCTGTTTCTCTCGATGTGCATCACATCAAGATTGTGTGGCATTTTCAATTCTAGCCAATATGGCAAATCAAACAATCTAACCTTTCGGCTAAATAATTGAGGTTCATCCTTCTCATCACGCTTCCTTTTCTTATTCGTAGGAGGAGGAGGATGCTTTCCTGTTCTAACATCTTTCACTTTCTCTAGTTGATTCAAAAGCTCCTCATTATTGACTTTCACATTCCTTTGCTGAAATTTAAAACAAGGTATAAATAGTAGTTCTAGTATGGGTCTATGACACAAATAAAACCACATGAATGGTAACACCAAAAATGAAATATATATGTACAGACCTAATCCTCATCGTTGTCGTCCATCGGAATATCGTCATGCTCATTGTCACTAACAAACTGCACGAAAGTGTCATCGTCATGAGATTCACTCGAACTATCCTCTTGTCTCGTTTGGTTGACTATGTTGTGCAGTATAGTAGCCTCAACATGTTGGACTTCGTCATCGTCATCACGGTGCAGAGTGTTCGAAGGTGGATTACTATCTTGCACGTTACATTCATTATCAGAACATTCTCCTTCTTGTTATGCACCAACATCATCAGGTTTCTCATTTTCAGTCACATTATATAGATGCCTATACTCAAACTTCTACACAACTCACCAGTTTACGCCCCGTTGAATGTTTGATAAGTAAAATATTTTTTTTGCTTGAGAGGGCAAAATAAATGGATCTGTCTTGTACCATAAACTCTCAATATTGAAGGAATTGAAATATCCATCATTTTTAATGTCTCTCGTCTTGCTCTCTAGATTGTACCGGTCATATCGAAATAGAACAACTGACCGACAGACTTGTAGATCTGAGTTGTACACCAACTCTCTCAGTGAACCATAAAAATATGTGTATTGGCCTATATGAGTACTCTCAGCTATGATGGAACTATTCTGTTTCTTCTTGTTTTTCTCACGATCGACGGTGTTGTACTGAACGCCATTAACAGTGCAAGATGAGTATATTGCGACTCGAAGATCTGGACCACATGACAGTGCACGTAGGTGAGCACAAACCCCTTTTGTCTTCTCGCTTACATGGTTCTTAAACCATTTTGAAAATTCAAACATCAGCCTTTTGTTAATTTCATCTGTCCCTTCTTTCTCTATCTCTTGTCTAAACATTCTGCAAAAAAGAAAAATCCAGCATACCATTATTTAACACGAAAGTAAGTTCATATTTAGCATGAAATTCAAATTTACATAGTAATAATTACTCACTTCACGTATGGATCAACCTCATCAGAATTATTTATCACATATCAAACAAGCTTGTCAAATTCATTAGAAAGGTATGTAACCCTATGGTGTCCTACTATATTAACACCAAGTGTAAAACAAAGATGCCACAATGCATTGGATTTTCAAGAGATCCATCCCCACTTCCCCCCTCCTCCATTAAATCTAGTGTCAACATTATCCATGTATCTTGAGCAAAATGTCAAGGCCTCATCAGCTACATATTTCTCAGTAATGGACCCTTCAAGTCTCGCCCTGTTCCTCACGAAACCCTTTAAAGTTCATAATTGACGCTTTATTTGGTACATCCATCCAAATTGTACTGGACCTATCAGAAGGAAATATTTTCTCAAGTTTGCAAAGAATGATTGGGATTTGAGCTTTAAGTCGATGCAGCACATATATATTTACATTTCTACTACACAATTTTCTAAAGAAGTTCCCCAATTCTACAATTGCTTCATATATATCCCTACGCACGATTCCCCGAAGGCCAACAGGTAATACTCTTTGTAGAAGGATGTGACAATCATGAGTTTTCAAGTCTTGTAACTTGCATCCATCAGCACTAATATATCTAGATAAGTTGGAATCAAAACCGTCTGGAAATTTCACCTCGTTAATAAGATCACAAAATGCAATCTTATACTCTTTTGTCAAGGTATAGCATGCTTGTGGAACTCGATATGAAGTGCCCATGCCCTCTAGATGCAATTCACTTCTTATGCCCATATCTTGCAAATCAAGCCTAGCATTGATAGTGTCTTTTATCTTCCCCACCATATCCAGTAACTTACCAAGAAGATCCATGCATATGTTTATCTCGATGTGCATCACATCAAGATTGTGTGGCATTTTCAATTCTAGCCAATATGGCAAATCAAACAATCTAACCTTTCGGCTAAATAATTGAGGTTCATTCTTCTCATCACGCTTCCTTTTCTTATTCGTAGGAGGAGGAGGATGCTTTCCTGTTCTATCATCTTTCACTTTCTCTAGTTGATTCAAAAGCTCCTCTTTATTGAATTTGTCTGGCTTACGCTTTTCATGATGTCCATCAAAAGTTAAGCTTTTCCTCATACAGTCGTCCATTGATAGATAACGACAGTGGCCAATATAACAGATTTTATTCCTTATGTCCCGTGATAGTGGATATTTGTCATAATGAATGCATGCATAATAACCTTTTATAGTCCGCCCTGACAAAGTGATTAAAGCAGGGTAGTCATGGATGCACCAAATAACTGCAGCACACATATTAAACAACTCAGTGGTAAATGCATCATAAGTAGGGACACCTTGCCATAGTTCAACCAACTCTTATATGAGAGGTTCCATGAATAAATCGAAATCCTTTCTAGGCTATTTTAGGCCAGGTATGAGTAATGCCATCATGTAGTTCGATTGATCCATGCATATCCATGGTAGCATGTTGTAAGTATAGATGGCCAAACGGGCGGCCCGGCACGGGCCCGTTTAAGCCGGGCCCGGCACGGCTCGTTTAACGAATCGTGCCGTGCCATGCCGGCCCATGGGCCGAGGCCAAGGCCCAGGCATGGCACGAGGCCCACTTATCCGTGTCGGGCCGGCCCGTTTACACGACGGCCCATGTGACCTAGGGCCGGCCCGTTTACACAACGGCCCGTGTGACCTAGGGGAGGCGGGAGCGCAACTGGGGGATGCTGGATTGGCGCCGAGCGCGGGAGGCCAATTTTTAGCGCAACTGGGGGAGGCGCGGGAGCAGGAGGCGGGAGCCGGGCGGGAGCCAATTTTTTTCCAAAAATTTGTGCACTTGCGCGGGAGGGGAGGGGACTCGAACCCCTGACCTCAAGGCTTGGGAGGTGGGAAAGCTCCCTCAATTAACCTGCTGAGCACATGTGCCGTTGTGTTTTAATATACCAAGGGTATAATATACATATATGTAAGAAACAAAAAATAAAAAATATAATCGTGCCGTGCCGGGCCGGCCCATGGGCCTGGCCTTCGGCCCAGGCACGGCACGCCACGTCGTGCCAGGCCGGCACGACCCGTTTATTTTCGTGCCGGGCCGTGCTCGTGCCGGGCCAAAAATGCGGGCTTTCGTGCCGGCCCATCTGGCCATCTATAGTTGTAAGGCATCACAAGCACTGGCCATATGCTGTATGAGGAACTCATAATCCCAAATGGATTAAAACCATCCGTAGCTATACCAAGCCTCAAGTTCCTTGCATCCTTGGCAAACACCAGATATTTTCTATCGAAGTCTTTCAACGCCTCCCCATCGGCAGGATGATTTATTTCACTATCATTTGTCTTTCGCTTCAACTTGTGCCATTGTGTGTCCTTTACTATTTGTCTTGAAGTAAAATACCTCTTCAATCTTGATATTAACGGAAAATGTCTCAATACCTTTTGAGAAACCTTCCTATTACTATTTGCATCTCTGCACCTTAATTCTCCACATATTGGACATTCATCTCTATTCTCATACTGCTTTCTAAATAGCACACGGTTATTTAAGCACACATGGATAGAATTATATCCAAGACCCAATTCAACGAGGTATTGCTTCACTTCATAAAATGAACTGGGAAGTTTCCAATGAGGGAATGCTAGCGACAATATCTTCGCTATTGCATCAAAAGCAGAATTGGTAATCCGGTAGTATGACTTGACATGAAGTAACTTCACGAGAAAAGAGAATCTTGAAAACGTAGATTCTGAGCAAAGTTCCCACTTTGCATCTTCAAGCACTCCAGCAAAATTTGGATGTTGTCGACCTTGGTCCGCGGTTGTGAAGAGCTACTCAATCAAATCGGGCATTCCTCAATCATCGTTGTCATACTCACTAACAACAAAGCCCTCGTGACCAAAACTTTCCATATTATAATCATTTCATGGATATGAATCGGAGATTCCACGACAACAGCATCGAATGATTCTCCATGATGAACCACCTCGTGTATTTACTTGACATGCCATAAATATGAATGTGATCTTCCACATGGGAGTAAGGTCTCCGTGTTTGATTAAGACATCGATGATATGGGTAAGACATACCATCATTCTGATTAAATCTCTCTCAAATGAATTGCATGAATTCTTCCACGCCTTTGATATATGCAGGGGTAAATTGTTTACCATTTGGTCAACTTCTGTCCATCATCTGTTCAACATCATGAGGGCAAATAAATAATTAAACATGTATAAATGTGTTCCTAAACAAATAGATTGTCAAAAAAAATTGTGAAGAGCTAATCCTATGTAGTCCTACAACCAAAAAGAGGCTAATTAATCCTAAACCGAAACAGAGGAATATACATGGCTAATCCACATCCATCAATTGCCATGACCCTAATGAAATTATGCAATCTTCATCTTTCAAATGCTAAGTTTTGGAGTTCGGCTCAATTATATGTTATCTCGATCCACTTAGCACTGATCAATGCCGCGCAATGTGCTAAAAACACTTGACACTGATCCACTTAGCACTGATCCACTTAGATGTTATCTCGATCCACTTGACATGTTGGGTATTGCTACCCATGAGCTTTCTGATCTTGATGCTCCTTTTTCTGATGAAGAGGTTTGGAATACAATTAAAGAGCTGCCACCTGATAAAGCGCCCGGTCCAGATGGTTTCATAGGCCGCTTCTATAAGTCATGTTGGTTAATCATCAAGAGTGATATTATGGCTGCCATCTCAGCTGTTTGGTGCAGAAGATTTCAGAATTTTGGGCTGTTGAATACTGCATATATTACTCTCCTTCCAAAAAAAGATGAAGCCAAGCATGTCAAGGATTTTCGGCCTATAAGTCTTGTGCATAGTTTTGCTAAGCTTGTTGGCAAATTATTGGCCAATAGGTTGGCCGATCGTCTCCAATATTTGATCTCCACCAACCAAAGTGCTTTTATCAAAGGCCGCTTTATCCAAGACAACTTCATGCTTGTGCAGCAAACCGCAAAATTTCTGCACCAACAAAGGCAGCCCCCGAATGCTTCTGAAGTTGGATATTTCTAAAGCTTTTGATTCGGTTTCTTGGCCTTTCCTTCTAGAGACATTGAAACAGTTGGGCTTTGGATCTATTAGGTGTGACATAATCAGTGGGCTCTTGGCATCTTCTTCTACTCAGATCATGCTTAATGGAATTCATCAGCTCAAATTGTCTCCCTTTCCTTCTGTTTGGACAAGAAGAGCTATGAATATTTGACTAAGATTGGATTCCATTCCACTTTTCTATTTCTCAATAATAACTTCTCTCATCGGCTATTTCGCGTTTTCAAAGTCATTAATTGTCTCATACACTTTTTTAGATAAGGTTCCTTTATTTTATTATATTTTATTATGGAATAAGAATAATTCTTAACATTCTCTTTTTCTTTGGTTTTGGGAAAACCCAAACTAAAACTTTTCGAGAGAGCAGAATTCCTAGTAAAAAAATTCTGGATCCTTCCACTTAGATGAAAAGAGTTTTTCCAATAGAACCATGGAATCCCCCCGCGATTGTGGTTGTACTTGTACTACAGGAATAGGAAAACTCGCTATTCATTCAGTTTATTTTCCATAATAAAATTATGTAGGAGAGATGGCCGAGCGGTTCAAGGCGTAGCATTGGAACTGCTATGTAGACTTTTGTTTACCGGGGGTTCGAATCCCTCTCTTTCCGTTTCTCTTAATTCATCAACGTTAACGATCACAATGTATCAAATCAAATAACAGTTTATTCCAGCAATAATACCTTTATTTAATAGAAATTCTCTTAATAGAAATTCTCTATAGTAAATTATTGTGGTATGTAAAATACACGTAGACGAAAGAACAAAAAAGAAAAAAGGATCCTAGGGTTAATCGATTTCTGCTAGTTGAATGGAAAATACGAATTAAGGGCCCTAGGACGATTTAGTTCGGGGAAGGGGAAGAAAATTCTATGAACCTTTCTTTTTTTTTCATTAAGTTCAAGTCTGACGAGAGTAATATTCTACAACTAACAACTCATTTATTTTGAGACCGACCCACCTCCTATCTAGGATTTTTTTAACTAGTCCTTTATATTGCAATGTGTCAATCGTCAAATGCTTTGGCAATTTCCCCGGGTCGGATGAAGCAATAGAATTTTGAAGGTTCTTGAGAAGGGGAGATAGGAGACACGCCGAACAACACGAACAGCAATCAACGAGCAACAGGGAGACGAGGGTTTTTATCCTAGTTCAGGCCTCTCGGGAGAGATAACAGCCCTACGTCCAGCCTTTCTTTATATCAAAGAGAATTACAAGGTGGAACTCGGCGAGACGAACAGGTCTCGGCGAGCAGTATACGACAATGCGTTGTTAGATGCGATGATCTCGTCCCCTCTGAAAGAGGACGCGGTGCTACGCTAGCCGGAAAACAAAATTTTCTACCGCGACCACCCAGGAAGCAAGCGAGTCAGGGATCACAGATCGTTACCCTTGCAGCACGTTAGCAGCGGAAGAAGAGTGGGTGTAGCCTCCCCGCGTGCTGCAAAGCACTGTACGTAGTCGAACTCGACGCGGTACAACTCCTCCTTGTCGCGGATGTAGCCGATCCTCTCGATCAGCGCCGGCGCAGGAGCGACGACGCCTCTACGGTATCCACACGTCCAGGGAAGGAACGCTGCGCGTTGGTGTGCTAGCACCCGTGCGCGCGGCGGCTAGGGCTTAGAGGAGTGGGGCGTGGTGGCGGCTAGGGTTTCGTGGTGGGGAGACTCGCCCACCCCGCGTCCCACCTCTCCAATTTATAGAGTGCTCTAACGGGCTTTCTACAAGAAACCCATTATGACTCGCGCTAATGGATCTTCTACAATAGAAACCCATTAGTGCGCAGTGGATCTAAATCCGCACAAACCCATTAATGGATCGAATCCATTAGTAATGTTCCAACCCGTTAAGTGTGTGACCCATTAGGCTCATGTACAAGTCGGCCGCAGTCCCGGAGAAACCTTTCTCCAGACCACAAGTCAATAGCGGTACCTAGCAGCACATAATGACCCCCGAATGCACACGATGATCGAATCAGCTGAACCTCGATACACTCATATAGGATCCTTTTGCCACACGACATCAGTCAAGCTCAAGGCAAGAAGCGTGCCACCCTTGTGATAGCTCGACCCATTCACTCGTCAATGTAATGGATATAATTGTGATTAACTCTTTAATCACTTTGGCATGGCCATGCACTTTCCTTATCCATCCACACCGAGGGGCCCAGAGATATCTCTCCTGTTACCAAGGAGGGGCAAATTCCATCTTGATCTCTTACACCTCACGTCATGTTTCATGGCATACCCGCAAGCTACCTTTATAACTTCCCTGTTACAGTGAAGCGTTTGATAGCCCCAAAGTATACGACTACGCATGCTGAGAATCAATAAGGATCTCAGGTTGAAGGATCGTATAGGTATAAGCTTTTTCCCAACCGAAACAGCCGTTTTCACGCGTTTCGGTCGTGTTTTCGGTCCGTTTTTAGCCGGTACGGCATCACTCGTGCAGCCTCCCCCCAATATACCCTAGGGCTATCCCCCCACTAGGACCCCGGGGGTTTTTCCTTCATAAATAAGGGTACAGTTTTTTTCCTAATCGAAACTACCGTTTTCACGCGTTTCGGTCCTGTTTTTGGTCAGTTTTTGGAGTTCGGCAACATGAGCGGCCAGAAGCCGTGGACTTTGTTTTAGTCACATTTTTGGGCCGTTCCAAGTGTCCCGCACCGTCAGACACCGAAAGTCGTGAAGCGCCCGTTTTCACGATACTCGACTTTTTCTTAGCGACTTCGCACGCGGCACAACGTTTCGGTCCGTTTCTGGCTGGTTCAGCATCACCCGTGCGGCCTCCCCCTAATATACCCTAGGGCCATGCCCCTTTGGGACCCCGGGGGTTTCCTCTTCATAAACAAGTGTATTGTTCCCCCGACCGAAACGACCGTTTTCACTTGTTTCGGTCCTGTTTTCTGTCAGTGTGTGGAGTTCGGCAACGTGAGCTGCTGGAAGCCGTGGACTTTGTTTCGATCACATTTTTGGGCCGTTCTATGTGTCCCGCACCGTTAGCCACCGAAAGTCGTGAAGCGCCCATTTTCTCGATACTCGACTTTTCCTTAGCGACTTGCTCCCGCAACATGGTGTTTCGGTCCGTTTCTGGCCGCCGCTAAGTTGTGAGCTGCCTAGGCCTGCCGAGCCCCACTGTTTCCTTGGCCTTTTTGCTCTTCGCACTATAAGTCAACGCGAGTCTGGCAACGTGAGCCGCTGCTAAGGCGTGGGCTGCCGAAAGGTCGAAAAGAACGAGATTTGGTGAAGACAGGGTCACCCCGAACGGTCTGCGGTATACCCTGGACGGTCCGTGGTGATTAGAACTGGAAGATATATTTGAAACGACGCAAGGCCCTGGACAGTCCGGCCCGGACCCTGGGTGGTCCGGCCAGGCAACAGCGGCAGACCAGGAGGTTGCAAGGCTGACCCCGGACGGTCCAACCATGACCCCGACCCAAACAGTCCAGCTAGACAGCAGCAAGGAATCAGAGAAAACAGGCAAACCCCGGACGGTCCAATCCATAGCCCTAGATGGTCCGACCAACACTAGAAAAAATAGTCCAACCCTCTGAAACCTAAAACGACTTTCCCGAAGGAAAACCAACTTGACTAAAGCTCTAATCTCAGCCGGAAAGAGAGAATTAGTGCTCCCAGAGATCAAGTACCGACAAGTTGGTGGCCATCATACCCCTCTTGATAGGCGACTTTACAACCAAAAAGAAAAAAGGACCTAGACTAATAGATGAATCATCTCGACACTCGGTTCATCTTCTAGCACATCCTTAGTCTTCTCGCTTGATGCCTCACACAATAACTCACATGGGGTCCAATACAGCCAAGATATCCCCGATAATCACCAATCATAGATAATGACTTGAATTTTCAATGACGCACTCACACAACATCAACACCAAAATATTAAACCCTAGATTAGGGCCTAGATGCACTTATAATCTCTCCCTTTTTAGTGATTGATGACAATCCTATGAAATACTTTGAAAATTCTTAAAAATATGGTTAGTGCAAGCAGTCATAACAACAAATATGGTTAGTGCAAGCAGATAAAAACTACCCCTAGATACAAGCACACTTAAGGAGAAACAACCAAGTTCACGAACAACTAGGAAAAGAACAATTCAGGTTCAAGTAAGCACAATAAAGGTCAACAAGCACAACCAAAACCAACAAGTTCAACAACCAACCAAACCAAAGAAAAGTTCATAAAGGATAGCTAAACTTCTCCCCTTTTGGCATCAAACGCCAAAAAGTCCTTAGTCTTGAGGTCACCGGGTAGATAGGAAGTAGATCATTTGTTGGTGAACCGCCGGCGAAGGTAAGTTAGTAGACCCTTCTTAGAAGCTTGAGTGGGCTGTGGAGATGCCTGAGGAGAAGAAGTACCATCACCATCATGAGAGTTAAACCCGAGGATTGCTAATATTGGGTTTCCTTGCCTTTCGCTAAGACTTATGCCCTTAATTCAAGTTTTTAGAACAGATCATGAAGCAACGTAATGTTGGGAAAAAAGCCATATAAACATTTGGCCATGCTCACGTGGCAACATCCTTTTCGTGGCAATTTTGTTCGAGCTCACATTGTCGGATATTAGAAGTGAACTGAAAATTAATTCGAAACAACGTTCCACTGGGATTTGGGCATTTCAAACAAGGAAAATTTTATACATTGTTTCATGAAAACCCAACCCCAGGGAGGGATGCCACTCGGATAATTTGGGGCCTACGCCGTGCAATGATGCCATTAATAAAGCCATTATTTTGTACTCTCTAATCAACTTTGACGAATGTTTCTTGTATGAAAAATGCCATGGCAAAGATATGGCTGGTTTGCCACTCAGCTACTGCCGTTGGATTGCCATTGTAGCGCCGGATTTGTCCCATGGAGCAGCGCCCCAGCCCTAGGTTTTTCCCACGGGTTCCAGGCTCCCACTATCCCAGCCGCCACTCGGCCATCCTCGCCTCCACGCCACGATCCACCTGACCTGATCCCCTCGTGCGTGGAACGGTGGAAGGGGCGGGCTCCTAGGGTTTCCCTGCCTTGTGCGGCTTGTGCTGTCGCCGTCGCCGCCCCGGTGTCCTCTCCACAAAGAAGACGAGATGGAGGTCCAAGTAAGTTTGCTCCGGAATTTCTCCTTTACTTTCCGGCCGGCGGTCGCCTCGACGTTGCCCTCGTCACCTTCAGCGCAGATCCGGCGTGGAGGAGCTTGGGTCCTGCCGGATCTGTGCACAGTCGCCACTTTCATGTCTCTTCTTTTTCCCTAATGACGCTTATCCTTCATTCATTAGGTGCTGACCATGTTGGAGTTCTCGATTAACCCAGCGCTCTTGGAGTGCTGTATATGCGGCGTACCCCCAAAGCCGCACACGTCGGAAACTCACATTTACCGGGTGGGCGAGATGCAAAGTTTTCTTTTTTGTTTCCTATATGTCAACTTCTCTTATTTCTCTCCAATGTTTGCACCGGCAGTGCGGCGACGGTCATGTGTTCTGTGGCCCTTGTATCAACAGCCACGACAAATCCTGCGCTTCTATTTCTTTCTTGAAATGCTGCCGTGTGCTAGAGGCCATTGGCAGTCGCATCGAGGTCCAATGCCCCTGCGGAGGATACGTTCCCTACTGTATGTTGAGGGGACACGAACGCGAGTGCCCCTCAGCAAAATCTTCCACTCCTGCTCAGAGGAAGTGCAGGGTGAATAAGGCTCTTCTGCTCTGTTCTGCTTGCGGCGTTCTTCTCAGTCCTCCCGTGTTTCAGGTGAGCTGAGCTCTGACTAACTGCAGGATTGATTTAGTAGATGCAGTTTGATTTTGTTTTGTTCGTTGCTGGCTTCATGCCTGCTATCCTTGTTGCTCTGCTTGCAGCATTGCTCTACTGATGTTCTTGTTTGTACCGGCTGTTACCGTGCTGACAACACCACCTACAATCATTGTACTGAGATGGACCACCTCCTCCTAGGTACGAAGAGGAACAGCGGCTGCAAGACAGTCCATTCATACTGCAGGTTGAATATGGACGATCACGATTGCCCACACAGGCCTACAGGGCAAAAGATAGCCCCCTCGAGTACCCAAAAGTTGCGTGGTAAGTCATGCCCCCCATTTCCGTTGCCGAAACCGATTAAACATTATTTTCTCTAAAGACTCTTAACATAGCAACTTCTTCAAAATTCAGCAACTTCTCCGGAGTTTCAAATTGCTCCGGTGTGACACCAGATGCCTTCGTTCATCAGGAGATGTCCATGTTGGATTTCCAGATTAACCATGCTCAGCTGGAGTGTTGGATTGCCCCTCCCATGGAGGTCCAATGCAATTGCGGGACATACTATCCCCACTCCAAGTTGAAGGGACACGAGACCTACTGCAGCTCAGCTAAAACTTCCACTCCTGCTAAAAGGAATTGCAGGTTGGACATGGCTGTCCTGCACTGTTCTAATTGCAGAGGTGTTCCTGCCCGTTATCCCGTGTCCAAGGTGAGCTGATCTCTGACTGCAGAATTAATGCAGTAGCCAGTAGATGCAGTTTGATTTTGTTTTGTTCCTTGTTGGCTTGCAGCATTGCTCTGGCAATGTCATTTCTAGAGACACTTGCTTTGCTGACGCTAACAGCACGTACGCTCGCTGTACTAAGCTCGAGCACCTCCAGGCAAATATGATGGTGACCATGCGTCTACCATTCTCCAGGCTCGATAGCTCCCCATACATCGCCCCCTCGACTACCCCAAAGTTTTGTGGTAATTCGTGCTCCCAACCTTTCTCTTTCTGCTCCCCTCTTCCTCCCTGGTTTTATCTTTCAAAAACATTTGTGACAATAAAATAGCATGTGGCCATGTGGGGTGCTTCTAGGATTAGGTTTAAAATCATATAGCTGATTAATTTGCATAGAAAAAACATGAGTAGACAGCAATCACAGCATTATTGTCAAAACATGTCCATTGGACAGATAATGAAATACAAACAAGCAAAAAGTGGACTAATCCTAGAAACTGACATGAAGTTGACTGCCATGATAGCACTCTTGATGTCTTTTAAGTGAGTCCACCTGTGGACTGTGTTGGAGAGGTCTATGTTAGCTGTCCTTTTTTTTTTTTTGCCAGGGATGCTCCATCTACCTCACTCATTCTCAGCTTTGTGTGTACAACACCTTTTTTTGGTCACAAAATATTGACCTGATGAAATCAAGAGAGCAATTGTAATCCTCAAATGAAGCAACATTGCCATACTATATTGACCTGATGTTCACAATTTCAGGTGAAAAGGGGGAACGGAACATTTCAGTTATAGTCAAAAATGGTGTTCAAATCCCTCCTTCCAATTGCACTTTATGAGTCATGTGTATCTGTTCGCACCTCCCATGTAATACATTTGGGATGTACATCTGTGTAGGCAATCCTGACCATACATCGCCCCCTCGACTATCCCAAAGTTTGGTGGTAATTCGTGCTGCCAACCTTTCTCTTTCTGCTCCCCTCTTCCTCCCTGGTTTTATCTTTCAAAAACATTTGTGACAATAAAATAGCATGTGGCCATGTGGGGTGCTTCTAGGATTAGGTTTAAAATCATATAGCTGATTAATTTGCACAGGAAAAAACATGAGTGGACAGCAATCACAGCATTATTGTGAAAACATGTGCATTGGACAGATACTGAAATACAAACCAGCAAAAAGTGGACTAATCCTAGAAACTGAAATGAAGTTGACTGCCATGATAGCACTCTTGATGTCTTTTAAGTGAGTCCACCTGTGGACTGTGTTGGAGAGGTCTATGTCTGTCCTTTTTTTTTTTTGCTGGATGCTCCATCTACCTCACCCATTCTCAGCTTTGTGTGTACAACACCTTTTTTTGGTCACAAAATATTGACCCGATGAATTCAAGAGAGCAATTGTAATCCTCAAATGAAGCAACATTGCCATACTATATTGACCTGATGTTCACAATTTCAGGTGAAAAGGGGGAACGGAACATTCCAGTTATAGACAAAAAAGGTGTTCAAATCCCTCCTTCCAATTGCACTTTATGAGTCGTGTATTTTGTTCGCACCTCCCATGTAATACATTTGGAATGTACATCTGTGTAGCCAATCCTGAAGGAAAGGCAAAGGAACAGAATGATCAAATGAAGATAGGTGCCGAAGCACTGAAATCAAAGGCTGGAAACAACGAGGACAGGGATGATTCTATATTTGTCAAAGACAATGAACATGTGGGTTTTAAACAAAAAAAATACTTCAATTTTTTCATATGGTCTACTTTGTACGTTCAAAAGAAATTGTTTTGTTGCTTATGATGATGCTCCCTCTACTGCTATAGAGGGTGAGTGAGCAGGATTCTAATGAAGGTTGCCAGTCCCGTGCTATGTTGCAACGGAGATCAGGGAAGAAGAGAGTAGCTGATGGCATAGGTTGGCACTCCATTATGTAGCTCGGGTTTATGTTTTTTGTGTGCCATTGTGTGGCTTGGGTTTGTAATCTGTATGTGCTCTTTCAGTTAGTTGCAGGAAGAGTCCCCGTTTGGCAACTCAACATGGAGTGAAGCAGGCGAGGGGTAAACTCAACATGGAGTGAAGCAGGCGAGCAATACCCCTGGAAACAATGAGAATCCTTCAAAATCAGGGGTTGGTGTGTGCAAGTTGTGCACTAAAATGTGACAGATTGCATCATATGGTATATATGGTTAGCTCACTGCAACATTGATGCAATGGAGAAGGTCCTTGCTGCTGCTTAAATTTTTGCGGAGTCCACATCAGCAAATGATAATTGTTGTTCTTTGCTGCATGCATAAATACAATGGTGTACCATCGTGATGTGTATATGTTCTTGTATCATGTATGAATTGATCCTGCCAGTAGTTATATGCTTGTCTTAGATTAAGCCATGCATGTGCAAATATGAACTAATTCGGACTGTGAAATTACGAATGGCTCCTGCTACTTGGAAAACTGTAGTAATTTTAGAGCTAATATGTGCAACAAACCCGACTTCCAAGAGGGGGCGTATTTATTAGATAAAAGGCTGACGTAGGCTTTGCTTGTTGATCCGTTGATTCATGATAACTCAACGGATCACATGTTCTTTGTGTTGGCGACGCATCATTTAAATTTCTGCGCTATCAACTTTCGATGGTAGAATAGGGGTCTACCATGGTGGTGACAGGTGAAGGAGATTAGGGTTCGATTGCGGAGACAGAGTCTGAGAAACGGCTATCATATCCAAGGAAGGCAGTGGGCGCGCAAATTACCCAATTCTGACATAGGGAGGTAGTGACAATAAATAACAATACCGGGCGCTTTAGTGTTCGGTAATCGGAATGAGTACAATCTAAATACCTTAACGAGGATCCATTGGAGGGCAAATTTAGTGCCAGCAGCCGCAGTAATTGTAGCTCCAATAGCGTATATTTAAGTTGTAGTTAAAAGCTCGTAGTTGGACCTTGGGCCGGGTTGGCCGGTTCGCCTCTCGGCGAGCACCGACCTACTCGACCCTTCTAACGGCGATGCGCTCCTGGCCTTAACTGGCCGGGACGTGCCTTTGACGCCGTTACTTTGAAGAAATTAGATTGCTCAAATCAAGCCATCACTTTGGATACATTAACATGTGATAACATCATAGGATTCCGCTCCTATTGTGTTGGCCTTCGAGATCGATGTAATGATTAATGCGGACAGTCGGGGGCATTCGTGTTTCATAGTCAGAGGTGAAATTCTTGGATTTATGAAAGATGAACAACTGCGAAAGCATTTGTTAAGTATGTTTTCATTAATCAAGAACGAAAGTTGGGGGCTCGAAGAAGATCAGATACCGTCCTAATCTCAACCATAAACGATGCCGACCAGGGATCGGTGGATGTTGCTTATAGGACTCTGCCGGCACCTTATGAGAAATCAAAGTCTTTGGGTTCCAGGGGGAGTACGGTAGTAACTTAAAGGAATTGATGGAAGGGCACCACCAGGCATGGAGCCTGCGGCTTAATTTGACTCAACATGGGAAACTTACCAAGTGCAGACATAGTAAGGATTGATAGACTGAGAGTTTTTTCTTGATTCTATGGGTGGTGGTGCATCGCCATTCTTTATTGGTGGAGCGATTTGTATGGTTAAGTCGGTTAACGAACGAGACCTCATCTTGCTAACTAGCTATGCGGAGCCATCCCTTCGCAGCTAGCTTCTTAGAGGGACTATGGCTGTTTATGCCATGGATGTTTGAGGCAATAACAGGTCTGTGATGCCCTTAGATGTTCTGGACCGCACACGCGCTACATTGATGTATTCAATGAGTATATAGCCTTGGCCGACAGGCCCAGGTAATCTTGGGAAATTTCAACGTGAGGGGGATAGATCATTGCAATTGTTGGTCTTCAACGAGGGAATCCCTAGTAAGCGCGAGTCATCAGCTCGCGTTGACTACGTCCCTGCCCTTTGTACAAATCGCCTGTCGCTCCTACCGATTGAATGGTACAGTGAAGTGTTCGGATCGTGGCGACGGGGGCGGTTCGACGCCCCCGACGTCCCAGGAAGTCTATTGAACCTTATCATTTAAAGAAAGAAGAAGTCATAACAAGGTATCCGTAGGTAAACCTATGAAAGGATCATTGTCGTGACCCTAACCAAAACAATAGACCGCGCACGCATCATCTCTCCCGCTGGATGGCACCTGTGCTGCCTAGCAAAGCCGCCGCCCTCATGGGGCGACGGCTGCAAAAAGAACCCATGGCGCCGACGGTGCCAACACTGTGCCTAACCGAGGGACGCGGCAACCCGGCAACCCGACGCGCGCCGTGCCCACACTTTGATACGTCGTAACAATCACGACTCTCAGCAACTAATATCTCGGCTCTCGCATCGACGAAGAACGTTGCAAAATGCGATATCTAGTGTGA
Source organism: Raddia distichophylla (assembly GCA_005191435.1). Taxonomy (NCBI): domain Eukaryota; kingdom Viridiplantae; phylum Streptophyta; class Magnoliopsida; order Poales; family Poaceae; genus Raddia; species Raddia distichophylla. The sequence goes on along the minus strand of SPJY01007880.1, from coordinate 166,329 downwards.
ATTGCAGAATCCCGCGATCTATCGAGTCTATGAAAGCAAGTTGCGTCCGAAGCACAGGCTGCTAGTGTTAGGGCACGCCGGGCGCAGCACAAGGTGGGAAAACCCTTGCGCATTCTACGTGCAGCGACACGATGCCATGCCTCTCGTTCGGCCCCAAGGACCCATCCATCGGAGCGAGCGCCGCTTGGACCGTGACCCCAGGTCAGGCTGGACTACCCGCTGACTTTAAGCATATAAATAAACGGAGGAGAAGAAACTTACGAGGATTCCCCTAATAATGGCATCGAACCAGGAGCAGCCCAGCTTGAGAATCGGGCGGCGCGCGCCGTCCGAATTGTAGTCTGGAGAGGCGTCCTCAGTGACGGACCGGGCCCAAGTCCCCTGGAAAGGGCCGCCTGGGAGGGTAAGAGCCCCGTCTGGCTTAGACCTTGTCGCACCACGAGGTACCGCTAACGAACCGGGTTGTTTAGGAATGCTGCACAAATCGGGCAGTAAACTTTGTTCAAGGCTGAATAAAGACGAGAGACCGATAGTGAACAAGTACCGCGAGGGAAAGATGAAAAGGATTTTGAAAAGAGGGTCAAGGAGTGCTTGAAATTGCCTGAAGGGAAGCGGATGGGGACGGTGATGCGTCCCGGTCGTATGCCGAACGGCCTCGGCTGGTCCGCCACTCGGTTCGAGGAACGGACTGTTGTCGGCCACGCCGGCGGCCAAAGCTCAGGGGCAGCACGCCGCCGGAAACCGTCGGCGGCGTGGCCGGTTTGAGCGCGCCGCAAGGCGCTCCCCTCGAGGCGCAGCGCTTCGATAGCCTACAGGCTCCCCATTCGACCCGTCTTGATACACGGAAAAAGGAGTCTGACATGCGTGCGAGTTGACGAGTTCTGAAACCTGGGAAGCGCAAGGAAGCTGACGAGCTGGAGGACCCTAGAGGGCCGCACCGCGAAAGGATCATTGTCGTGACCATCACCAAAACAAAGACCGCACACGCATCATCCCTCCCGCTGGACGGCACCCGTGCTGCGTAGCAAAGCCACCGCCCTCATGGGGCGACGGCTACAAAAAGAACCCATGGCACCGACGGTGCCAACACTGTGCCTAACCGGGGGACGCGGCAACCCGGCAACCCGACGCGCGCCGTGCCCACACTTTGATACGTCGTAACAATCACGACTCTCAGCAACTAATATCTCGGCTCTCGCATCGACGAAGAACGTTGCAAAATGCGATATCTAGTGTGAATTGCAGAATCCCGCGATCTATCGAGTCTATGAAAGCAAGTTGCGTCCGAAGCACAGGCTGCTAGTGTTAGGGCACGCCGGGCGCAGCACAAGGTGGGAAAACCCTTGCGCATTCTACGTGCAGCGACACGATGCCATGCCTCTCGTTCGGCCCCAAGGACCCATCCATCGGAGCGAGCGCCGCTTGGACCGTGACCCCAGGTCAGGCGGGACTACCCGCTGAGTTTAAGCATATAAATAAGCGGAGGAGAAGAAACTTACGAGGATTCCCCTAATAATGGCGATCGAACCAGGAGCAGCCCAGCTTGAGAATCGGGCGGCGCGCGCCGTCTGAATTGTAGTCTGGAGAGGCGTCCTCAGCGACGGACCGGGCCCAAGTCCCCTGGAAAGGGCCGCCTGGGAGGGTAAGAGCCCCGTCTGCTCGGACCTTGTCGCACCACGAGGTACCGCTAACGAGCTGGGTTGTTTAGGAATGCTGCCCAAATCGGGTAGTAAACTTTGTTCAAGGCTAAATAAAGACGAGAGACCGATAGTGAACAAGTACCACGAGGGAAAGATGAAAAGGATTTTGAAAAGAGAGTCAAAGAGTGCTTGAAATTACCTGAAGGGAAGCGGATGGGGCCGGTGATGCGTCTCGGTCGTATGCCGAACGGCCTCAGCTGGTCCGCCACTCGGTTCGAGGCATGGACTGTTGTCGGCCACGCCGGCGGCCAAAGCTCGGGGGCAGGACGCCGCCGAAAACCGTCGGCGGCGTGGCCGGTTTGAGCACGCCGCAAGGTGCTCCCCTCGGGGCGCAGTGCTTCGACGGCCTACAGGCTCCCCATTCGACCCGTCTTGATACACAGAAAAAGGAGTCTAACATGCGTGCGAGTTGATGAGTTCTGAAACCTGGGAAGCGCAAGGAAGCTGACGAGCTGGAGGACCCTAGAGGACCGCACCGCTGGCCGACCCGGATCTTCCGTGAAGGGTTCGAGTTGGAGCACGCCTGTCAGGAACTAAAAGATGGTGAACTATGCCTAAGCGGGGCCAAGCCAGAGGAAACTCTGGTGGTGGCTCGAAGCGATACTGACGTGCATATCGTTCTTCTGACTTGGGAATAGGGGCGAAAGACTAATCGAACCATCTTGTAGCTGGCTCCCTCCGAAGTTTCCCTCAGGATAGCTGGAGCCCATTACGAGTTCTTTCGAGTAAAGCCAATGATTAGAGGCATCGGGGGACGGTGCGGGTGCTCCGGGAAGCCGTGCCACGGAATCCGAAGCTCCAAGTGGGCCATTTTTGGTAAAGCAGAACTAGCGATGCGGGATGAACCGAAAGCCGGGTTATGGTGCCTAATTGCGTGCTAACCTGAACCCACAAAGGGTGTTGGTCGATTAAGACAGCAGGACGGTGGTCATGGAAGTCGAAATCCGCTACTGAGTGTGTAATAACTCACCTGCCAAATCAACTAGCCTCAAAAATGGATGGCGCTGAAGCGTGCGACCCACACCCGGCCATCTGGGCGAGCGCCATGCCCTGATGAGTAGGAGGGCACGTCGGCCATTAGAAAACCCGAGGCGCGAGCCCGTGCAGAGCAACCGTCGGTGCAAATCTTGGTGGTAGTAGCAAATATTCAAATGAGAACATTGATGGCCAAAGAGGAGAAAGGTTCCATGTGAACGGCACTTGCACATAGGTAAGCTGATCCTAAGGGACGGGATAACGTCGGCAGATAGCGCGATTCCGTGCATAGCCCAAAGCAAATCGGGTTATGATTTCCCGAGCCAGGACGTGGCGGTTGACGGCGATGTTAGGAAGTACGGAGACACCGACGGAGGCCTCGGGAAGAGTTATCTTTTCTGCTTAACTGCCCGCCAGCCCTGAAAACGGTTCAGCCGGAGGTAGGGTCCAGCGGCCGGAAGAACACCGCACGTCGAGCAATGTCCGGTGCGCCCCGGTGGCCCATTAAAATCCAGAGGACCGAGTATCGTTCACGTCCGGTCGTACTCATAACCGCATCAGGTCTCCAAGGTGAACAGCCTCTGGCCATTGGCACAATGTAGGGGAGGGAAGTCGGCAAAACAGATCCGTAACTTCAGGAAAATAATTGGCTCTGAGGGTTGGACCTGGGGGTCCTGGCCCCAAACCCGTCGGCTGCCAGTGGATTGCTCGAGCTGCTCGCGAGGCGAGAGCGGGTCGCCGCGCTTTCACCGCATGCCAGCCGAGGGACGGACCGGGAATGGCTCCTCGCGGGGCCTTCCCCGGGGGTCGAGCAACCGACTCAGAAATGGTACGGACAAGGGGGATCCAGCTGTTTAATTAAAACAAAGCATTGCGATGGTCCCAGCGGATGCTGACGCAATGTGATATCTGCCCAGTGCTCTAAATGTCAAAATGAAGAAATTCAACCAAGTGCGGGTAAATGGCGAGAGTAACTATGACTCTTTTAAGGTAGCCAAATGCCTTGTCATCTAATTAGTGACGCGCATGAATGGATTAACGAGATTCCCACTGTCCCTGTCTACTATCCAGCGAAACCACAGCCAAGGGAACGGGCTTGGCGGAATCAGCGGGGAAAGAAGACCTTGTGAAATGACTTATGAATAGCATATGAATAGCATAACCGAGTAGAGAAAAGGTTTTAACACTAGACATGCTTTAGGATAATGATATCTCATATTAAATTTTACCCACATAGGACATTTGTTAATGATGTGCCCTAGAATTTTGAGAAATTCCAAAACAAATCTTGACATTCAAATAAATTTCATTACAAAACACGTAATTGCATAAAGTGTAAATACAAATTAGGTGATTCCATGGCTCAAATCTCAAAACACATATTTGTATATCATGTTATCCTACTTGTGGGGTCATAAAAATTAGGGACAATCGCATATATACTTCAAAGTTCATCGACAAATTGCTCATATGCTTCATTTGTATATCTCTGACATGTGGGTCTAAATAGTACTTTGGAGCACATATGCAAATACCATTAAAAATTAGGGGTTAATTTAATAGATGTCACTACAAAACTTGACATCCCGACAAGTGCCACTGCGGAACTTAACAATATATTCGACAAATGCCAGTACCAAACACATACATGTAAATGCCACTACAAAATTGTGTAATTAGAGAATCACCACTATTTGAATCTCAAAGCACAAATTTGTATTTTCAATAAATTCTTGTGTAAAAAGCTCACAAACCAAATGAAGGATATCCACTCTCAAAACAAGTTTACAATGCTCTTGAAGTTAAAGCCTCCGTCTTTTCGCTAACTTATCTATATAACCTAGATAATTAGATTTGATAGACAAGCAAGCTGAACAGAACTGGACTTAGGGCCTCATTCTCTTTGTTTCATCTACATAACTTTGTTTATCATACAACTATAAAAATATATGACAAGTTAAATATGACGAAAAGAATGAGCACCGATTGATTTATAGGTTTTGTTATGACGAAAAGAATGAGCACCGATTGATTTATAGGTTTTGTTCCTTTCGGCGAAAAACTGGCGGTAGATTGTAATCTAAAAAAGTTGCGATGCTTGATAGAAGATTTGAATGGCCACAAAATATGAAAAAATATTTTTCAAAATTTTCAGAAAAAGTTTATATAGTACTAAAAACAGTAAAAAAAATATATTACACAATATGATCAGTATAAAAATAATAAATTTTAAATTTTACCTTATTGTGGCGAATTAACATGTGGCCTATGAGCATGCACAAGGCAGGCAAGGCCCATCAGGCAATATGGCCTAGGACGGAGCCCGCCGCCATCCTGCTGAGACATAGACCGTTCTATTCCTCCCCCGACACCAGCTCGAGCTTCCCAAGGCTCGAGCTCGGCCTTGGGAAGCTCGAGGCCTTCAACCTTGTGGCGCTCGCATCCTTGTCCACAACAGGCGCTGTGCAGAGGTAGCCTCGAGTCAACACAAGCCCCGATACCAGGACACGCATCAGCGCAGGCCACTCAGTTGTGTCAAATCACTCGCACTGTCTAGCAATGAAAAGGTGTGGGACCCATCAGCATGAGCGGAGCAGCTACTCGATACAACCCGGTGGACTGCGCAAGGAATCTCGAGGAATTGCGACTGTACGCCGATTGGCCGACAAAAGAGGCGATGGCTCTCCTCCAGGAACAATTGTGGCTGCTGTCGGTTAGGCGCTGGAGCTGGGGGAATGGGTATCTCCTCCTTGTCGGCCAAGAGATCGTCGACCCAGCCCTCAAGGGCTCCTAGACTGAGGACTGCCATAGCCTCCCTCGACGGCGCTACTGCCAGAGGGTCAACCGTCACTTCCCCCAACGGCACCAGCGGCGCATCTGCGGAGACGACCTCCGCAGCCACAACGCGCATGGCCTCCAGGGCCTCCACGGCCGCCTAAGCCGCGGCTTCGGCTGCCTCCCTGGCAGCCATCGCTTCCATAACCGAGTCGAGCTCCGCCCAGAGCTCGGCCTCGAACGCAACAACGACTCGCGTCGCTGCCACCTCCGCTGCCTCAGCCCACTCGAATGTCGTCTCGACATAGAAAAGCGCATTGTAAAAATGTGCCTACGCATGAAACGTTTGTGTCCTGTATGCCGAAGACTCTAGTGCCACACACATATAATGTACCTTTTGAAATCCCTAAGGCATGTTAGAAGTCAGCCTGTCACACGACTATAGAATATGATATATGTGCCATACAAGCCATTGTTGATGTTTGTGATGCTAGATTCGGGTGTGCATGATTGTAATGTTCCTACCAGCATGCAGAGTATAGGACTCTGTATTTGTACCCTCTAAGTAGAGCAATGAAAACGGGGATATTTCCCCTTCCTAAGTGCATCAGCCCCTACTTCAGATCTTTGGCCGCCTCGTATAACTTCGTATAATGTATGCTATACGAAGTTATTACGCCAGAAACAATACTCCATTAATAGGATACAAATACAGAGTCATATGCTCCGCATGCTTACATCAACACTACAATTAACCACACACATATTTGCTATCGCAGACATGAAACATTCCAACTTAAAAAGCAATGGCATGTATAGTACACGTATCCTATATCCTATTCGTGTACCAAGCCTAGACCTACCTTGTAACATGCCTTAGTGGTTTTAAACGCTACATGACAATCTTCTACACTCTATTGGGTGCACCGGGGATATTTTCCCTTCCTCACTGCCTCTGCTCCATGGCCTACCTTTGCTCCCTCTGCCGTCTAGCCTCTTGCTCCATAGCCTTCCTCTGTCGTCTAGCTTTTCTCTCTACTCGCATATCCTCCTGCAAACGGTGGCGCCTCTCTTTCGAATCTAACAGGCGCCACCTCTCATAGCACCTAGCTCTATTGCATGCCCTTCCTCCATTATCTGTCGCTCCATCTTCGGAGTTTGCTCCGTGTCTAGATATTGTATGAACTCTCATAACGGACCCTACGATGGGAAACATGATATCAAATTGAAATGCCTAACGATATTATCCTTATACCAATATATAACTAAAGGGTGAACTTACCGCGGTTTTTCCCTGTCGTCGCGTCCACTCGGTTTGGTCTTCCTCAAAGTTAGAGCACATCCAATACCTTCTCCCATAGGTGTAAGGAAATGAAACGGACTTCATCAGCTTGCAACTGTCACCGCATAGACACATGGGGGCCTCGATGCCATCAGGAATGTCTACACTACGTGCTTCTCTTGGTGACGAGGGGAACTCCATGGCGACTTGGGTCTCTATCACTTTGCTTCCTACACCAGCTTCTGCTTATTTCGCTTGTGCAAACAGCCCTGCGAGCACGCCTTATATAGACATCACAGAGCTCCAGCGGATAGTTTACAACATGCAGGCGGACTGAATAATTGTTGCTACCGACAGAACTTTTTCGGCACGTCCTTTCTGAAGACTATTACAGACATTCTTAACATTGTTTTGCCACGTCCTTTATGGAGACTGTTACTCAAACGTAAAAGGCTTTAAAGGCGGTTTGAATCATTGAACGGCATGTCAACGACGCTCTCTCTGCGTCAGTGGACACTGTGTTTCAAAGTGACGTGACTGCCAGCCACCAAGGCAGACGACAACCCTCTTACGAAAAGCTTTAAAGGCTGTCTGAGGTGACCACATGCCAGTCATTAAGGTGTGGCAATTATGTCGCTCTCTCTCCGTCGGTGCACATTGTCTCCGAAATCGACGTGGCCACCAGCCACTGAGGGAACCGTGCTTGTATGTGCTTCAATGGCACTCTAGTCTATAAATACAATTCAACTACATATTTCTTTGGGCAATGAAATATTTTTTAAACATTGCACGCATATTACAGCAAACTAAACGTTACCATAAACTAAGCAATGGCATGTACGACACTTGTATTCGTGGGCCAGCACTACTCTTAACATGCCTTAGGGGAATTTAAATTTCTTAGAAAGTTTTTCCCACTTACTGACGAAACATGTTGCATGCATTGGTATCCACCAAACATGCTTTTAGGGGATTCTAAATGATACATTTCATAGGGACAAGTGAACGACCTATTGAGTGCTACGGGGATATTTCCCCTTCCTAAGTGCATCAGCCCCTACTTCAGATCTTTGGCCGCACTCTGTCGCTTCGCCACACGTTCTGCCTCACGCACACGGGCTTGCTGCTCACGTTCTGCATGACGTGCTCGGGCTGCCCACTGATGTTGTTCCTCTAGTTCCTCCTCCTATTGCTGGGGCCTCTCTTCGACATGGCACTCCCAGTCCTCGCACTCAGCTCTATGAATCCTCATGTGTAGCATGAGGTCGTGGTGCATCTCGCGCGTCTGCTCAGTGTCAAGGTACTGCACAAACTCATACATTGGAGGATAAAAATTATGAAAACATCAGATCACTGTGTTGAACAATGTTTAAATCGATACATATTGCCAACACAAATATTTCACTCACCGGGCGTTTCCCTTGCCGCCGCATCTCTTCTGATGGATCAAAGGCAAGATTTGTGCATGACCAGTACCTATGCCCGAAGGTGTTTGACAGTTCTAGTGACTTCCTCAACCGACAGGATCCCCACACAAACAAATTGGCACATCTACGCCGAACGGGATATAAAATCTAATAAAACCTATTTATCATCAATTCTGGAGCACGCGTGACTGATCTTGGCCATCTTGTTACACAAATATTTATCACGACGAGGTGACTGCCCATATGACCGGATACTAGGGCTACAAGGGTTCGCCCAAGTTCCTATTCGATGTCGGATCCTCGAGTTCAATTCGAAACAGTTTTTGGTAGCTTCGTAGGCTTACTTAGCTAGGCTCGTCCCCATAGACAAGTTCGATGTCGTATTGTATGAGCCCGGTTCATAGATTCACAATAAAATAGTCCTTAGATTGATCAAGGAGTATGACTCCATTTACCAGGGTAACCCGGTACCCTACCGGTCATCGTTATTCCTTCTCAGTCAAATTTTTATTTACAATTTTCCATTGCTAAGTTCTTTGTTCCAACATTAAATCCACATTTTCATTTCACTATCTTAAGTAACATAAAAACTTGACCTAGGTTCTATCAATAACCCGCATGAAATAATACCAATAAAAGGTAGCCATTATTTCATGTACTTAATTCATTACCGCTGGTCAAAATTCATCTTTACTCCATTTGGCGTGACTCAACCCTTATTGTGTTCACATAACATTCATACACTTAGGGGTGCAAAATAATAATAGGGTGGAATCAATTTTATTTTTTAGGTAATAACTATTTTCCCAAATTTATATTTTAATCAAAATAATCATGCACACTTATTTCTAAGTATTTCACCAACACTTTGCAAACAAACATAAATGCTAAAATATGTGTCAAGGGGACTTGCCTTGATTTATGTCTTGATAGTGGTGATATTCTCAATGGTCTACAAACTCTCCTGATTCTAACCGCGCACAAGCATCCACACGTACAAAGGACAATAATACATATATTAGAAAAAATCATTTAGAAAGTACAAGCACATAGAATCTTAACATACCAAATTTTATTTATTTGATGAAAATTAGGATGTTACAACGTCCAATGCACAATCACATAGAATCTAGGCTCCATTAGGTAGCTTCATATGGCCCTATGGCAGCCATCATGACCAATGAAGGGTCTACAACAATGTAGGAAACCCATCACTTGTGCATGAAACCTGCAAAACATTTTTTGGAACCTTAAATTTGCTTGCTTGTTTGGTAGCATAGTACATGTCAATACAATTGTACTCCATAGGTTTGACAATAACGTACAGAGTCTTAGCATAGCCATTAATCCTTATGTATTGGCTATTCATGTCACCCGATATGTTGGAAATATGTCCTAAATCAATCATATGATGATTGTGATACGTCGACTAATTTATTCATGTACTTTTGATAACTTTTATTATTGGTTCACTGAATAAATGTCATGAATTTATTTATCAAGTCTGACTTGGTTGTGAAACACAAATTGTGAATGTGATATTATTCTAAATGATCCTTTTTACATATCATTACGACGAGCGGTAATGATTTGATCAGCATGCATTGATTGATGGTACTGTTTCACATAGCATAGATATAGATATATCAAATCAATAATGTGGATAAATGTTAGAGAACATGGATGGTCGGATTGAGCTACTCTGAGACACTGCTGAGATTGTTATATTTAAAGTGCCGTCACATTGTAATCCTAAGTGATATGCTTGTATGGTCATTAGACTTGAGATCATCATATTCCTAGCATGCGTAGTCGTATACTTTGGGGTTTTCAAATGTTACTTCATAATTGGGTAGCTATAAAGATAACTTACAGGTTTGCCACGAAGCATGGCGTAGGGGTGTGATAGATCAAGATGGAAATTGCCCCTCCTTGATAATAGTAGAGATATATCTGGGCCCCTCGGTGTGAATGGAAAAGAAAAGTGCGCAGCCGTGCCAATGTGATTAATGGTTAATCATAACTTATATCCATTACATTGACGAGTGAGTGGTCAAGCTATCACATGAATGACACACATCTTGTCTTCTGCTTGACTGGTGTTGTGTGACAAAAGGATTAGTATGTGAGTATCAAGGTTTAACTGGTGAGAATCACTCTAGGCATTCGGGGAGGTGGGGTCAATATGTGCTGCTATTTACCGCTATTGATCTGTGGATTGGAAGCGGGTTTCCAGGCCACGGTCAACTTGCAAATGAATCGTGGGAACCTCGGGAGATCCTTGAAAATACAACTGTTCAGGATTTCAGCTGTCTTCTGAAATAGTACAAACAACCAAACTTTATTGCATAGTAGGTTTTTTACATATATGGCTTACAAATTTTAAATACACCTTCAAAATTTACACCTCAATACTACAGCCATGCATGGCTTGAGTGTAGGATAACCTAAAAATCCACGTCAAACTCTTCCAAGTTTCTAAAAGAAAAATGTTCTACATAAAAGAATGGGCCTACCCAAAAGATGGGTAGCCCGCACAACAACGGGTAAGCACTTCCGTCCTAGCAGGATTTCATATGCAAACGTAATAATTACATGCTAGGTTTAACAGAAATTTGACAAAGAGATTTAATAATAGACTTAATGCACATTTATGATGATTTTGGAATTGTCCTATATTTTATTAATCCTTTTCTAAAAAAGTATAAAGAGATTTTTGGTATCGACCAGATTTCAATACCTTTTACCAAATCAAACCAACAATAGACCTACGACCACATAACTATAACCTAATTTATGTCAATATTTAGAATAGGCATCACCCTTGCGATACAACTTCATATCCCAGAAGTTTGGTCCATAGATGATCTGTATGTAACGACTCTGCAAAATCTATACAGCTTTACCAGTAAAATGGCCAATGATACGGTTTTGCGGAAATTTATATCTTTTCTATCATGGCATTGACCAGTCATGAGCAATGAACAAACCAACCACCGGCCTCCAAACAAGTGTCCCCTAGTCCACGACTAGAGCGCCCCACCATGTGTCTCACATTCCCATTGTTTTTCATGTTGATTCTCCAACACCTTCCACACACACACACACACACACACACACACACATCCTTAGACCATGACCACATCCACAACCTTGACCAATGATTATCATAGTCAATTTTTTTATGCAACAAATGATCCTATATGCTATATGAGACTTTACCATTAATATAGCTAGATTATTTAATTTCTTAGGGTTTCCCTATGACTTTATGGGAAACTATACTCTAGATGGTGTCAGCGTATTTCAGCTAACAGGTTTTTCGGGTACTACTCCGGTTGTTAGGTAGTAGGGGTGTGCGTGGTTAGCTCACTCCTCTCTTCTCTCCCAGGGAAGAACGCAACATCAAGCACCAAGTTTACCCAGGTTCAGGCCCCCTGATCGGGTAACAACCCTAGTCCTACTCAAGCTCCTTACAATGTGAGTACTGGCTACCTTCGGGCGATCGATCCAGAAAATGATCAACCAACCTCCTTTACAGAGGAACCTCCCAGCCTTATATACCCGGGCTGGCCTGGGTCACAGAGTACTGAACAATATACATTAAATGATCCTCGCCATTGTAGTTGTCCCATCACTGACCGCACGTCGAAGTCGCCACCCTACAGCGCTCCTGCAGCGTCTTGGGAACAGGAAGGAGGTGACAGGGCGGGCACCTAACCCCGCTCCTCTGTCGCTGCACCTTGTCACACACGCCTATAGAAGCTACGCGTAGCTGACGCCATGGAGTGGTGGGGCAATCATTACGTCAGACCCTTTCCCACTCCATCAGACCAGTTCCATCGAATTGAATGCACCAGATCCGAGACGATCTGTGCTCGTCCTTAGGAGAGAAGCTTCCACCCTCTTTCGCTCCGCACCATCTGACAGTGAGGCCCTACACCTTCTGGCTAGTCCTGAATGCACCGGTCCTAAGTGCGCCGCTCGCCTAGCTGCTCGCTGGATCGACACACGTACTAGGCGCCTGGCTTCGGGGCCTGCTCGCCCACATGCCCGCAATCGCGCCACGAGTTTGGATCCCCCGGCACCGGGGCCTACGCGCCAAACTGCTCACCGGATCGACACGTTGCCTGATCGCTCGGCGTCGGGGCCTGTTTGCCTGCCTCCTCGCTGGATCGACACATGACCAAAGTAGACAACTCAACTAACTTTACTAGGAACCAGGCGTTGATCTTCTTGGGATCGATGTTGCTGAGTATGGGAAACTCCTGGATGGACTATTTGTCCCACAAGACAGCGGCACGGGGGTACACCCCGGTGTATAATACACCGACAGTAGCCCACGGGATCTTCTTTGCCTAGGGTGACCAAACTGTTGCATTGGGAAGCGCCGAGAATACGGGGGGTCCCATCACTTTCTTTGTGCAGCCAGCATGGTGGATCCTCGCGTCGCTGCCTCTGCTTTCTCGGGAGCTGGCGGTCATGGGGATTGTGATGCGGCGCTGTAATGTACCCGCCGAAAACGGCTCCACTACCGCCACCTCCGGTGAATTGAAGTGTTGCGGCCCACGAGGAGGAGCTGACATGCCATGGCCTCACCTATAAATTGTGGGACTTGGCCACATGACTCTCCACACCAGCCTTTGAAAGCTCTTGCGCCGCCACCTCCCTTCTGCGAGTTAGGATTCCCTCTGCGAGTTAATTAGGATTCCCCCCACTTAGCTTTCATTCTCCCTTCTCGCCGCCGCAGCAACCACTTCGCCGCCATCGCCATGCCTATCCTTCCCAGCTCCAACATCGACGGCGAGCGCGAGGGAAAGATCAAGCTGATCATGCCCTGCGGCTCCCTCGCACCGCAGCCCCGGGGCGATGAGATCGTGACCTTTATGTGGGCAATCTTTGCGGGACTTATCCCGCCCTACTCCGAGTTCTTTCTCTCCATCCTCCATTTCTAAAATTCCACGCTCTTCACCTCACCCCCGACTCCATTATCTGCATCGCTGCCTTCGCTCATCTTTGTGAGATGTTCGTGGGGGTGGTACAAAACCTTCCGCTCTTCTGCTACTTCTCCATTTGCCCCAACCAGGACACCCACATGGCCGATAGCAGGCTCCGCGACAACCTCAGCGGCCAGTACATCCCCCTTGCCACTGAGGTCCAACTGGCGGAACTGGAGGGCCGATTGGGTGTACATTGCCGACGGCAGCGGCATTGATGCCCTAAGGAGAGAGCGGTCGCCATGGACAACTGGACCGCGCTAGCGGACGACACGGCAAAGCTTCAGATGATGGTGGAGCGCACTTGCCCCATGGTACGCCGATTCCTCAAACATGCCTATTTTTCTAACTTGCTAATGCTTCGCCACACATTTCCTTCTTTGCCTTCTCCTTCTGATGCCGGCGACCTAAGCGCCACCGAGCTGAGAAAAATGTTTGATATCCTGGGGGTTAGCCACCAGAGCGCCGGTCGTTCCCGACCGGAGCCCAGACTCTCTGCGAGATCGTTCCTTTGGAGCGCACCCAAATTGTGCGCTTCCTACCTGCCATTGACTCCATCGACGTGGCCGTCACCCCGCACCAGGCCCCCCGGTGATCCGAGACCAGCCCACCGAAGGGGGATCCAGCCAAGACCAACCCATCGCCACCAACCTTGACTCCGGCGCTTGCACCACGGAGGCCGGTGGATGGCGACACCCCCACCGCCAAACGGGCGCGTACTGCGGACTCCTCCACCGCCGCACCGACCATGGGAGAGGGAGGTGCCGCCACCGCCAAGCCAACCGCGCCCGTCGCGACACCGAGCGCCGCTCTGGGCGCCGCAACATCTCCACCAGCCGTCGCGCCGCAGCTTGCCCTAACAGCGCGCACAGTGCCTCGAACCGCCGCGGCCAACCCATGGCCGTCGAGCGCTGGCGGGCTAACTGTGCCCGTCGGCCGGCCCTACGTCGCCTCACGCTACGACCGGTAAGGCTCTATCTCGCTTACTTGTTTCCTTAGTCGCAGTAGTTTTTGCCTTAACTTTTTACAACGCGCTCCGCTCCCATGCAGCCCCCAGACACATACTGCTGCCACCGGGAGCTTGCCGCCGCCCTATCAGGCGCCTCCGCATGCGCCCACCGGGGCCGGCGCCGGGAGCAGCTCTGCGTCGATGACGGCCTTCCACACCTGTCGCGATGTTACTTTGGCCGAGGTGGCCCACTTCATGCAGACTGTCGCTGGCATATAGGACACACACCATGCTGCCACCGCCGAGCAGGCCCGGTCGGTGGCGGCACTTCAGTTGGAGATGGAGCGGGAGAGGTGGCGACGGAAGCACTCCTGGCAGAGCACCGCCGCGAGCTGCACAACATCCCTGCCAAGCTCTAGCTCTCCTTCCGCCGCTTGTGCCGCCGCCTCGAGCTGTTTGTCGTGCGCGTGAGCGGCCCCCTGGAGAACACTTATTTGAGCCATTCGAGCCACCGTGGAGTACGTGCTGGCCTGTTGCGCCGACAACGACCCCAACTTTGACGCACGCGCCGTAGTGAAAAGGGCTGATGGCAACACCAGTGACCTAGCACGCCTCTGCGTGTGCAACGCCATCGACCTCGTAGCCGAGACTTTGCAGGTGGGGCCTCCTCCTCTGCTGGAGGGTTTCAGAGATACAAATGAAGGCTTCCGCGGCGCCAAGTTATCTTTGCTTTTTTTTTTGCTTATCTTTCTTTTGCCTCGAACCTTGTAAATAAAGAATTTTGTTCGTCTAGCCATTAGTCCCGCTTTAACCTTCGATTTTCTGCTTGCTTTCACTTCGGCCCCTTAGAGCGACAACAGCCGAATGATCACGCCGCAGTGATCATGATCAGGTCATGCCCCTGGGTGCTTAGCCTTGTCTTCTTTTCCTCGCACTCAGACTGGTCGTGCCACGGTGGTCGCCGGCTCAACCAAGCCCCCAAGCATTTCTTAGCCTTCCGCGACGTGTTCTGTACTCCGTTCGAATTCCACTCGCAGTCGGACAATGACCAAAGTAAAATTTAAATTTTAGAATTGGCAGTTCGCTCAAGTTTAAACTAGGTGCCTCCAGCCGAACTAACAGTGAATGCGCCTAGTCGCCGTTTTCCCAATGCCTTTTCTAGCTGATTACTTGCAGTCTCTTGAGGTTACATCACAGAGTCATGTGGCTAAGGCAGTAGGTGGTTAGAGGTGGTCATAAACCAACGACGCCCACGATGACACAAGGAGCCTAGGCCGTGCAAACGCCGTGCTAAAACGCACCCTCCAATCACCCCTTCCTCGCCCGATGCAAACACCAGACGCACACATTTATCGACAAGGTACCATTAAGGTTACAGATACTCGGGGTGACTACATAAAACAGAGACTGGGGAAAACCCCTCATAGGCACAGACATCTCACAGAACTTTCTTTCCTTAAGAACAACACACAAGGACTATGCACTTTAGCCCCCAGCAAGCTAGTGGGTAGCGAACACTACCCACCAGCTGGGCTTAAAAAACACAGAGGACTTATATGGTTTTTAAGGGTAAAACTTGCGAAGCTGCTCTATATTCCACAAATTGACCAGCTCACGCCCGTCCTTGTTGACGTCAATTAAACGCCAATTTTATACGTCAACATATTCTGGAATTTCGGCTTTTCGAGGGAAAATCAAGGTTTATACTAGCATTTTAATTATTATAATAAAGTTCCACTAGTTGTGGTAGTATTTTGCATGCAGGGACCTACTGAGCGAAAATGGGACTAAGCCGGGCAAAAGAGTGGGTCGGCCGACCCACCCTAGGCCGGCCGACCCAGCTCCTTCACCCAGTCAGGCCAGGATTGCACCGAGACTTCTATAAGAGATTCTAGAGTACATCCAAGCCGTTGATTCCAGTCGGTTTCATCCAGAAAGAGGAGTAATCCTCAAGTTAAGCATAGGATTCCAAAGGAACCCAATGCTACCGGTCTCCAACTGCCAAACCGACTCTGGGAGAAGATCTACACCATCAAGGGAGCATCCCATGCAAAATCCACGACCGGAAGACGAAGGAAGTGGGTCGGCCGACCCACCTAGGCCGGCCGACCTAGTGGTTGAGCCCCCTCGGGTTCCCCTTCGGAGGAGGGATGGAAGACACATGTCCCTACATGTGGAGCACCCCGGTTGGCTGCGCAACACTATAAATAGACCCCCTCTCCTCACTTGTACAACAACACACAACACTTTCACCTCTTCATTCCACTTTGTAGAGTAGCTCTTAGTTAGTAGAAGTTGGGAGTTAGAGTCAAGTCGAGCTACGCTTGGAGTTCCGGAAGTGTCTTCGGGAATTCGGGTAATTGCTCTTGTACCCTTTCCTAATTGTTTCAATTAGTGAAACTACTTCATTCATTGCTATAGTGTTGAACTTTATTTGAGCTGAGTATATCTGCATAAATGAGTTGTGTAGATTTGCTTTACCGGTAGCTTATATTCGTCTGGAATCAGTTTAGGTTCTCACTCATATACTGTTAGAGCTAGGCATTGAACCTAGATCAACTTCTTTTAATACTGAGGAAGATTGATTAGGAATAGTCGCAGACGTGGTGTCTGAGACTAGGACTAACTCGGTTTACACCCAGGCCCACGTATATGTGGTAGATACCCGGGGCCCATGTAGTCCACAGTAGCCCCCCGAGTGCTTTACGATCAGGTCAGATGTCCGGCCGATTGGCTTCACCAATATCTCCTGTAATCTAAAAAGAGATTGTAAAGAACTCAAGAAATTATAAGTTTTGTGTTGAAACAACGCCTGGATTGTAGTACCATACTCCAGCTTCTTTCAGCCCATTGGGCGCGTCACCCCAACAGACGAATTCGGCTACTGGACATTCACCTTCGCATTTAGATGTGGTTATTCCAAATAAAGCTTTCCCACAATTGTTGAGCTTAACCAAAGAATAAAAATTATGCAAATCAAAATTTACCGGACATTGTTATAGTTTTGAAATCATTGCATTCCCGATATAAAAAATTCTTGTTTAATTATTTACCAATATTATATGAGCAAGTGACAGAGATAAATATCAACAATAAGGCATAGGGAACATACCAGAATTTTTCGGAGCCGAGTGGGCGAAGCTGGTGGGTCGGCCGACCTAAGGGAGGCCGGCCGGTCTGGCTGGGTCGGCCGGCTTGGTTCCGTGCCCGGCTGGGTCCAAATTTTTCCAGTAGGTACATCTCTCTCTGTACTTTGCATTTCTCATATGTATGTTAGTAACAAAATCGATCGGTGCAGAAAATTACAGCGGTCGAGGCAAGCATGCACAATTAAACAATTGAATCTTTATTTCCTTGAGAAGGTAAGCAAACATGGGCACATACATTGGGAAATCAAAATATTTGAAAATAAAATTTTCACGCCTCTCTTTATTCTACCCCACTCCCGTCTACGGACTAGTCGGTGGATCATAAAGCTTAGGCGATCCTATCGCCTTCGCATAGCGTTTGAGCTTTGCCGACGTCGACTTCCGCAGGACCGTGAAGTTATCATCGTGGTCCATCATTTGGATTTGGACCTCCGCCATTTGCTCTTCGAGATTGTTTTGCCGCTGCTTGAGAGGGGCCACCACTTCACGGAGAGGAGGCTCCTCCTCCTCACTAAACTCCATGTCACCGCCTTGCCCACGGATCGAAGGAGGTGGACGAGTGCGTCTCACCCTCCTATCCGGCAAAGTGGAATCGACTGACTCGACCATAGGTGGCCTCATGTAACATCCCGAATTTTAAAACCAATTTGGCACGTTAATAATTTCTTAAAACGCATGATTTAAAAATGTTAAATCATTTATTATATAGCATCATGGCATCGCCATTGCATGCATTGCATTTAAGTTGGAAAATCGATTTAAACTTTTCAAGCATGTACCCTTGGTGGAAAAATTTAATAATTTGTTTGTATAATATTTTCTTAAAGCCAATCTCAAGGTGAAATTTATTTGGGAGTGTGTTATTATGTTGGGTAAACAAAAGTACTTTCCCTAAAGTATTAATGTATTTAAAATCCATTCAAATTAGATTTTAGGAGAAAATCAGGAAATCCAAAAGTGTTTTATTTCCTTTGGCCCGAGCCGGCCCATTTCTTTTTCCTTCCCTTCTCTCTTCCCCGCTTCTCGGGTCCTCCGGATGGGCCGCAGCGCCGCGCCTGGTCCATCTCCGCCGCAACCCAGCTCGCTGGCGCCTGCGAGCGTGGTGCCACCGACAGGTGGGCCCACCTTGTCAGCCCTTTCCCCCTCTTCCTCCCCTGTTCTCCCCTCCTCTGTTCGCCTATCACCAGCGCTGTTCCTCCTCTCTTCCGCCAACGCGTGGGCTCGCTCTCCCACGCGATCGTGCGTCTCGATCTTTCCTTCCCGGACCCTCTCTACCCTCTCTGCCTGTTGAGTCTTGTCGCCAGCCAACCTGCCTCGGTATCGCCGCATCCAAGCGCGATGCCGTCATGCCACCGGCCGGAATTGGCGCCGGTGATTGCCACCTTGCGCGCCGCGTTAAAACGCCGGGCGAAGCGTGCCTATAAAAGAGGCGATGCTAACCTTTTGCCTTGTTTCGCGCCGCCGCCGTGTCTTTTGCCCGAATCGGAGCCGCGCCATCGCCGCCGTTGCGATCCCCCTTGCTCTGCCAACTCCTTCGTCCCGGCGAGCTCGAAGGTATCATCTCCGTCCATCTTTGTTCATTCTCGGCCGAAGGGATTGGGCGCCGGTTAATCGCCTCGTCAGCACCGTGTGGTCCATGAATCATCACCACCGCGGATCGTCGCGCCGCCCGCCTCATCCACCTTTCGGGGTGTTTAAACCGCCATTGCATTTGCCTCCTTCACCTCATGCTCCCCGTAAGCCCGATTGGTCCCCGGTGGTCGGAGTCGCCGTCGCCGTATGCGCCGTCGCCGCCGCCGGCTGCTCCCCTGTTTTCCCCTCTGCCTCTGTGGGAGACGCCGACAGGTGGGGCCGTGAGAGGGTCCCACCCATCGGCTCGCTGTGCCGTTCACTCACGCAGAGCCAAGCGCGCCTCGCCATTGGGCCTGTGAGCCAAGCCGGCCCGATTCCGAAAATCCCCTTTTCTTTTTATTTCTTTTTACAGTTTCTGATTAAACCCTTGTTTGGTACCAAAAAACAATTGTTAAAAATATCTGCTGAACGATAAAAATTCTGTAAAAATTATCGAAAATGCTTTGATGATTTCTGGACCCTATAAAAATTTATATATATGCATATCATCCTTGCAGGATTTTTTTTTTTGTTAAATAGATAGTTTGAGGTGCATTATTTCATGTGCATTTTAGGGGTGGTCATAATGTTTCTTTTAATGAAAATGAAATACTTTATAAGTCCCTGGACCTTAGGAAATAATTGTTGCCATGCTATCCTTGCAGCATGCATTTGTTAGCAGTATTCATGGCTTAAAAATGGCATCGTTGCATATGTACATAAGTCATTTGGCATAAGATTTCTTTTAGATAAAAATGCATTAAAAGTTGCTGCATGTTTCCTTTTTCCAAAAACAGCAAGTCATGAAATATGTTTCTTATGTGTGATGTATTGCTTTGCATATGCGTGTGCGCGTTTAGGAGGTCAAGCCCCCGAAATCCCGATCGACGACGTCCCCTTCGCTTTCCCCGGAACCGATCAAGGCAAGTCCCCCTTCGATCATATCGTGAAGCCATTTTCGATTGTTTAGAAAATGATTGCTAGACTTGAAAATATGCATGCTAGTTTAAAAATAATAAATACCGTATTTACTTGAATTAGATATCGTGCCAAATAGAAAAGGTAAGAATTATGGTAGGATTAAACCTAAGGTTAAACTATAAACTGCTCATATTTATATACTCGTTGTGGTAGGCTAAATGCTTAAATTCATTTATGCGGAATGATTCAATCATTTGTGTGAACTGAGAATATTGTTGAGAAATGTTTGGGAAAGGGTGATTTAAAGGTAGCGCATCAAGGGTGATGCTCAGTAGGAAATGATTTCCTCTAACCCCAAAATCTTCCGACTAGGGAGAGATATTTTGTCGGTTGGAGCAGTGCGGCACCGTTTCGAAAACTAGGCTAAAATATCAACACTCTCCTAGTCTAAGGACTGCTCATCCTATGATCCTATGAACTGAGCCATAACAGTACGACCTCGAGCCCCGGTATGGGACGGGCCCGATCGTTGGTCCTCGTGCATGGTTGACGGTCTTGTGGCGAAACACCGTCTGGGTATGTAGCCTCTCGAGGGTAAGGCGTACGCACTCTGCAGAGTTAAAACTGTCATGATAGCCGTGCTCGTGGTTATGAGCGTGCGAAGGTACTGATTATATGGTAGTTTCTTCATTTAAAACCAATTTAGAAAAGGGTTTTGAACAAAGGATTTGAGATGTGTAAGGATTTGAGAAGGATTTCGTTTGAGCTAGGTACCACCGGCGATATTCCGGATTGGGTGACGGCCTACCGGAAAGTGTCGCGCGGAATGGACCTAGCCGGTTTGAGAAAAGAAAATGAGAAAGGATTTTGTTCTCGCTATGGCACTGAGGCGAAGTGGCGAGACCCGTTTGAGAAGAGCCCAAAGAAAATATTAAGATTTATTATTTCTAAATTGCTTTGCCAAAACTAGGCTAATAAATGCATTTCCGCAAAATATCCTAAGCTTTCCTTGTACTAAACCACATTTGCATAATTCTGGACTTGCAAGTACAAATTGTACTCACCCTTCTTTTCTCCTTCCCCTTTTTAAAATTTCAACAGCCGGTCCATCTGAGTATGGCCCGCCTTCCGAGGAGGAGGATCCGGACTACGTCGAGGAGGCATTTTCCGATGAAGAATATGAAGACTAGGGTTGTGCGTTCCTACAGCCCTCGTGCCTGTGGGATGGATAAGTTTTTAGATATTGTATTAGGCCTGTATCTCCGTGTACTCTGAATTGCGGCCTGCGAGCCGTTGTATGTGTTTGTACTGTACTATGTTCCCGGTTGTAATAATAATATCGTTGGCACTGTTTCGTTTCTGTATATCTGTGTGTACTAGCCATGATCCTTGGGACTAGTACGTGTTTATGCAGGTGGAATCTGATCTTCTAAATCGGGTGCCGACACCTCATCCTCACCAAAGGTGGGGTAAGGACCTTTCTGCTGTCGGCCGTCTTTCCGCGCACGAGGAACGTGGCGGGGAGTCCGGTGGTGTCTCCGGTGTGTACTCCGGTGAACGAGGCTCGAATTGCTCGTACTTCATGAGCGCCTTGCCTTTCTTCATGTGCAGCGCGGCCCGATGCGTTACATCGGCACTACCGGACGGTGGAGAGAGGACGAGCTTCCTTGCCACTCCTGCCTTGAGGCCGAGTTGGCCCATCATCGGTCGCGCCGGTGAAGGAGCGCGCGGCGCCTTCCCCTTGGTGATAACACGTAGAGGGGAGAGAGGGCGCGACGCACCAATGCGGTGTGGAGACGTCGGCCGGCCACGTGATGTAGCACGGCCATGCTCGGGTTGTGGTGTCGCCTTCGGTTTCTCCTCCGATGAGAAGTTCAGCTGTTGCGCTTGCACCAGCGAGTAGTTCAGATTCCGGCCAAACGTCGGCTTGCCGGATGTACTCTTGGAAAGCTTTGGAGCCGGTGGGTCTCTAGCTACAATCTCGTAGATGGACGGGATAGACTTAGGGGTGTTTGGTTTAGCCATGGTGGTGGTGAAAGGTTGCAAGGTGAAAGGTGAGAGGAGGAAGATGAAGAGAAGATGAAGCAAGTGCAAAGAACGACTCTTCCCGTCGCTTTTCAAATGAGGTGGGACGTTCAAAAGCTACAAAATCAGAAGATACGCTTCTCCTCCAAAAATTTTTGAATTTGGAGACAGTTAGTCCCCCGGCCGATCCACCTAAACCCGGCCGACCTGACTGGGTCGGCCAGCCTGCCCGTGGCCAGGTAAGGGTCCCCTCTTCGTAGGGTCACTCACACACTAGGCCTAAAACCTAGTTTCACAGTTAATTTGTGTTTGAAAAGGAAAATTTTAATTTAATTGCTCATTTTTTATCGGTCGGAGCTAGACCGCATGCAAAAAGACAATTTTCAAAGAATTCGAGGACGTCAATGTCCTCGACCTCGGGCATTTCGGGTTCGAGAAAGATTTTTAAACGCTGCCCGTTTACTTTTGACGTCCTCGACCTCGGGCATTTCGGGTTCGAGAAAGATTTTTAAACGCTGCCCGTTTACTTTGAAAATTCTGCCATCATTATTTCAAAGAGTGACGACACCAAGATCAAAAGTGTTTAGTACCGTGAATGGTCCTTCCCATTTGCTTCGAAGCTTTCCGTGTCCAAACAATTTCACTCGAGAATTAAAGTGAAGCACTTTATCACCAGGTTTGAATCGCTTTATGACTATTCACTTGTCGTGCCATCTTTTTGTTCTCTCTTTATATAGCTTTGAGCTATGGTAGGCTTTCTCCATTCTTCCAATTCAGCTAAGTGCATACTTAAAGCTTTTGTGCATGAAATGTGATCCTCCATCGTTAATGACGATCCTAGGGACGCCAAACCTAGGGAAAATAATTTCTTGGAACATTTTCTTAGCGTGGATAGAGTCGGCTGCACGGTAAGGAAGTGCCTCGACCCATTTGGAGACATAATCGGCGGCCACTAAAATGTACTCACAAGAGTCTGATTTTGAGAATGGGCCCATGAAATATACCCCCCATGCGTCAAAAAGATCAATTTGAAGATTAGTCCTTAGGGGCATAGCATCTCGAGAATTAATATTTCCCACTCTTTGACATTTAGCGCATCGTCTTACAAATTCCCTCGCGTCACTATACATGGAGGGCCAAAAGAATCCAGTTTGCCAAACTTTGACATGGGTTCTTAAAGCGCCAAAGTGGCCCCCGGAATGCATCAACGGAGTAATCCGTCGTCGCAGACTCGATACAAATAGGGCTCATCCCAAAGATGGGTCCTACTGTCGCGGATCAATTTATTCCTATCCTCCCCTGATGGTATGTACCCAGCTACCAAGTAATTCACTATGTTAGCATACCAGGGGTAGACAGAAGAGACTGCCAGCAGGGTATCATCCCGTAGATAATCATCTATGGGGACATTCGACTTCTCCTCAACTTGCATTCGGGAAAGATGGTCGGCCACATAATTTTCTACTCCTTTCTTATCCTTAATTTCTAAGTCAAATTTTTGGAGCAGAAGGATCTAACGGATGAGCCGTGGTTTTGCATCTTTCTTGATAAGAAGGTATTTGAGGGCTGCATGGTCTGTGTAGACAATCACCTTCGACCCTACCAAGTAAGATCAGAACTTTTCTTTCGCAAAGACTACGGCTATGAGTTCCTTCTCTGTGATGGCATAATTGAGTTGCGGGCCTGTCAAGGTTTTACTCGCATATGCAATGGCATGATGCTTTCTATCCTTGCATTGGCCTAACACTTCCCCTACGGCAAAATCGCTAGCGTCGCACATGATTTCAAATGGCAAGTTCTAATTAGGTGGTTGAATTATAGGCGCAGAAATTAGAACTTGCTTCAGGGTTTTGAAGGCTATGAGGTAGTCTTCATCAAAGACAAACTTGGCTTCTTTTGCCAGCAAATTAGTCAAAGGCCTAGCAATTTGGGAAAGTCCTTTATAAATCGTCTGTAAAATCCAGCATGTCCCAAAAAGCTACGGATTCCTTTGACATTTATTGGTGGCGGCAACCACTCTATCACTTCAAGCTTAGCTCTGTCCACTTCTATGCCTCGATTTGACACTAGATGGCCTAGGACGATTCCTTCTCTTACCATGAAATGGCATTTTTCCCAATTCAGTACTAAATCTACTTCTTGGCATCTCTTAAGGGCCTTCTCTAGATTTGCCAAGCAATCATCAAAAGATGCCCCATAGACAAAAAAGTCATCCATGAAGACTTTCATGATCTTTTCGATCATGTCAGAAAAGATTGCCATCATACACCTTTGAAAAGATGCAGGAGCATTGCAAAGCCCAAATGACATGCGTCGGTAGACGAAAGTGCCATACGGACAAGTGAATGTGGTCTTACTCTGGTCATCAGGGTGAATGGGAATTTGATGATAATCAGAGTAGTCATCGAGATAATAGAAGAATGAGTGATTTGCCAACCGCTCATGCATCTCATCGATGAAAGGTAGGGGAAAATGATCTTTCCTGGTAGCTTGATTAAGCTTACGCACCGTGCCAGCCAGGAAGCTGTTCGGCAGGATGCATATGGGCCTGATAGAACCTTCCAGGGATCTAGGCCCTAGTAGGCTGTTCGAATGGGCCGTCAGGGAGTGGGCCATGGCAATAGGCCGTAATTCTATCCCCGACATATAGTATATTATACATGGTTCTCAACTTGGTTGACTATTTGTGCATGTTAGGATCGTTGGGCTACAAGAGGCTACTTATGCTTGATGGGTTTCCAAGAGTAGAGTCATGGATAATGTCCACAATAATGGTTAACTCATTCAATCATAATGCAACGCATGTACTATGGAAGGGTGAGGGAGACGGGTTAGAGCATCTCCAATGGTGCAGCTAGCTGCTAGTTATAAACAAGTGCCATATCATCTATAGATAACATATAGTTAGCTTGTCCAATGGGACTAGCTATAACATTGACTATAATATTGAATATGGGTCAACATGTGATAGATAGTAGGTGCATTGGAATCAGCTATAGACTAGCTGCAAGTTAGTAGTTAGCACACCCTCCTTCTCTCTTCCACATAAGCAAAAGGCTGAGTTGGAATCCTTGTAGCTAGCTGATATAACACCATTGAAAATGCTCTTAGTGTGGCAAAAAAAAGCTAGCATACACGTTTGAAAGGTCTCATCACGAATTTCTAAACTGGTAAGCAGTGGCCGAAAGGCCTAGGTGATCCTCATTTTGAAGAAAAGCAAAACCATGTGTATTTACCGAGTAGTATTATGGATTATCACAGGTCATTAATTGCCAGCTACCTCAAGTCCTTAACTGCATTCCTCGGAAGAAATGAAAGTCCTTAACTGCAAGCAGGCCAGGCCCAGCAGGCCCAGCCCATTTCCTCTTGAGCCCTAACTCTCTCCCTCAAGGCCCCAGCCCCCAAACCCTTCGCCTTCTTCCCCCAGCCGCCGCGCGTAAACGCTCTTCCCCACTCGGCTCTCGCAGAGGGACAGAGGCAGGGGAGAGGGAGCCGCCACGCGCGCCGCCGTCCACTCCTCGGTAGCTCGTCATCGGGCGCACCAGCGTCGCCGCCGGCGACAGGTTCCTCTGCGCCGCGTTGCGCTTCGCCGTCGTCATCGTCCTCTTATGGCATTCTGGGGTAAAGCTTGGTTCTTACCCCATCGCACTTCTTGGTTGCTTCGTTGCTGCTGTTCTTGTTGATGCTTGCTGACTAGGTGGTCTATGCAGGCGTGGAGGTGAAGCCTGGGAAGCCCTACACCCACAGCTACCACCCCTCCCACGGCCGCCTCCGCATTTGCCAGGTTCAGGGCTCCCTGCCTCGTCGGGCTTTCCCATTTTGCACTTCTAGATGCTGTGGTTCTGTTTCCACTTGGTAGATGTTCGTGCTGACATTTACCTCTCCTGATCATCAATACGCTCGCTTCTCAAATTGTTCTGGAAAGCAATATCGTAATTTGATTGTCAGTGGTTGCTTATGATCGCTACCATTTTGATTTATTTTTTGTGTGCGATGTAAACGTTAACCAGTAAATCTATCTTACTGTATGATGTGATGTTTCATCTGTTCGTCTACAATCACGGGCACTTAAAAAAGGAAATTAAGTTGATGTATCCTGCTTTTTCATTTGGATGAAACATTCTCGATTTCTCATGTGCTTAGCTGTTTCCATGTTGTTACTTGTTTTCTGGGTCTTTACAAAATTACTTTGAGTGGTCGAATGTTTGCTTCTAAGCATCACAGCCTATTTCAGCAGGTCCTAAGGGCATGATATACTTTTCCTTAAATGATTTTTACTTTTTTAGGCTACACTGGGCAGATGTGATGGTGATGCTAGGACAGTGGTGCAGTGTAACGTTGGTAACAAGACACCCATCATACTTTGTAGCTTGAATCCTAGATTGGCTGAGATGTGCCATCTGGAGGTTGAGTTGGAGGAGGACGATGAGGTGGTGTTTTCAGTCCTAGGTCATAGCTCCATTCATCTCTCCGGATATTATATCCGTTCTAGCAGCAGAGGTCAGGCAGGAGACGATGAATCGTATCCTTGTTCATATGCCTATCTCTTCTTTTTTTTTTTTACTTATTTGTCGGGTTTGACACTTCGAGTTTGCGCTTAACATCTAACTAGAGAATCTTATGGGGAGGATATTGGAGAGTCTGATACCGATGAGGAATATGGTGTGAGTGAGGACAGCTATGAATCAGATTTTATTGATGATGGCGACCCTGCAGTATCTGAGGACAAGTACAGATCTGATTATATAAATGATGGTGGCCTGCACTCCAACCCTGAACACCACAAAAAAGAAGGTACAGTATTGTGTTGTGGCACTGAGTTATCTAGCATGTTGTTACCACAATATATTGCTTTTAACAATTTTTTTAAGCTGAGTAAATTAACTTGTAATGAAATGGCCTTTTTCATAATGCCATCATATTCAGAGCTAACAGAGAATGAAAAAATAGTGAGCAAATTAATCTTGCACTGGTTTGTTTCACAGGAGAGGTTTAGGTTATTTTCATTTTAGGGTCATGGAGATTCCTTGTAGCTATCTCAAGCATAGTAATTTGTGTCATTACTTATTTTTCATTTGCATAATGATGCATAGCTATAAGCCTAAAAGGCTGTAACTTGCAATATTCTTTGCAATTTGTTGGTTCCATGTATTTGCATCATTGCGTGTGACATTATTATAATTGTCCGACTTTATCTAGGATCAATCACTTAATGATATTTTTTGTTTGCTTCTGGATTTATGTTATTTTGTGAAGTTGAATTCAACATGCTGCTCATACTTCTATCCTACTTATATGGAACAAATTTATAATCTTGATGCCATAGATTCTGAAAAGCCAATTGGTAGTAAGGTTGAAAGACGGCGACGCTTAAAGAAGAAACACCAAGTTGACATCGTTACTGACATGGGTGATGATTCTCCACTCAAACCTGCTGTCAGGCGCAATGGTCCATCAATATTTGATAGTGGCAGTGAAGATGAAGATAGTGTGCCTATATCTGTTTCTTTGGCTAATAAAAGTATTGCTGATGTTTCCAATGAAGTCAAACCTATCGTTCAGGCAAAAGATGAGACCAGAAAAGAGAGTAATGATGTCAGGAAGAGAAAAAGTGATGCCATCAATCAGGATTCTGGATCGCTAGTGTATATCTCTTGCTTTCATACTTAGCACTTATTACATATTCCTATAATGACTACTCAAATGTACATTGATAAATGTCATGAGCAGGGATGTAACAGGTGCAGATGGATCATCGCAAGCTGAAACAAAAAAGAAATCAAAGAAGAAGAGAAATCAATTAGAGGGAGAAGATGGAAAACTTTCCGACGAGATAAGAACATTGGAAGATGGGCTGATCATAGAAGATTTGTCACCAGGAAACCTAGATGCAAAAATGGCTTCTAATGGTTGCAAGGTAGCCTCTAGGTTTCTTTACTTAGCTTTCTGTTTTATATCTCTGTAATTGTACATTTCATAATAATTTGCCTGGCAAAGTACCATTTCTTTGTGATCATCTTTTGACGAGCACCCAGATTTCTACTAACAGTGTTCCTGGCAATTTTTTATTTGTCATACATGCATTGCTGTCAGTACATTGAATTTTCCTCTTAAGGATCAAGCTACCTTGCCCAAAACGAAGTGATATAAACCAAACTTCACCTATGCAGGTTTATATGAAATATGTTGGCAAACTACAGGGTGGAAAAATTGTCGAGTCTAATGTCAATGAAAAGCCTTGCAAGTTCAAGCTTGGTAAAATTATGCCAAACATATTCACTTTCATATATTATGTTTTGAATTCTTAGTAAAAATACTTATAATGCATGTCATGCTGACTAAAGGTGCTGGGAAAGTAATTCGTGGATGGGATATCGGTATTTGCGGTAATCATTTCAGAGCTTATTTCTTACATTTCAAAATCTTTTTCTGGGGTTTGATCTATAGTTTTATGATTGTCAATTATAGGTATGCGAGTTGGGGAGAAAAGGAGGCTCACCATCCCACCATCCATGTGGTATGCATTTGGCATATGTTGCAACTTTCAGTTATATATACACTTCTCTTTGCAAAAACCTTATTCTGTTTTGGATCATATTTGTTTTGTAGCTATGGTGATAAAGCGGTGGGAGAAGTACCCAAAAATTCAACAGTCATCTATGAAGTTGAGTTGGTGAAAGTCCGATAAGCCAAAATCACATCTCCGGCTTCTGCATGTTTTTTGTCTAGCTCCATATGACATTAGGTGATGGTATACCTAATCTTTTGTTCTGTTCGAGCAGAATTACTGTACACTACACCATAGAATGTTATCTATGGTTAAACCAGCAGCCTACCCCGCGATTGGTGTGCCATAGAACATGTGCACTAATTATCAGCCAAGAAAAGGCCTTAAAACAGAATATTTTATATGAACATAGGCTGATGTTCAGGTTTTGCTACGCATCTGTGGAAGGTATATCAGTCCTAGAATTCCAGAGACTCACTTTGTGAACTGCATATGATCTGCGAAGTACTATTCTAGTATGCTAATATTTCATGGAACCTGATGATTTGGTTGTCTTGGTACAAAAGTCATCCATCAGTTTTGGAATTCCAGTAACTTGCTGTCACGTTGTGAACTTCATGTGATCAGCGAAGTACTAATATAGTATGGGCTATTGTAATTTTTCATGGAACCTGATGATTTGGTTGTCTTGGTACAAAAGTCATCCATCAGTTTTGGAATTCCAGTAACTTGCTGTCACGTTGTGAACTGCATGTGATCAGCGAAGTACTAATATAGTATGGGCTATTGTAATTTTTCATGGATCCTGATGATTTGGTTGTCTTATGTTCTCATTTCCATTGTAGTTAGTGAGTTCAGAGAGCATCGATTTTTAAGTCGGAGATAAATTTATGAGGATATGTGCAATTTTTCAGCTTCATTCTCTCGATACTAGACGGTTCATTTGCCATACTAGCACAGTTGACGCGCCCATGGCACGTTGCATAACCTCTGTAAGGCACAAGCGTGCGTGAATTTTTGTAAGGAAAGTTAGGCATTAGTTTTGTTTTTTATTCCTGTTATTTCTTATTTTTAAAAATTCATTTTTTATTGGATAAATCTTTTTATGTGCCATTATCATGATATTACGGTTCCATTTTATAATTTTTTTTCCATTTTTTTTGTTGGCCACAAAAGTTAGAATGAGGGAAGAATAAATTATTTCCTAATTCAATTATTTGTGAACCTGAATTTTTTAAAGAAAATGGATAATTTTTTTAATGGACATCCACATGGAATTATGATTTGTATGCTTTTAGCTATAGTTATATTTTTTGAAGTTTATTTTTATTTCTATTATTTTATAATTCATTCGTTGAATTTCACATTTTTAATACTTAAATTAACTAATGGACCCTTATCATGATTTTTTGTTTTTTTATTTTATTTTTGTTTTTTCTGGAATGTTCTTTGTACGGTTCCATTTTTTGAGTTTTTCATCTTTTTGGATTTTTTTGTGACACAAAAAAGAAACGTACATGGGGGAAGGATAACTCTAAAAAGATAAAAATGACTTTGTACATATGTGTTTTTTTACATGATTATATTCGTCAAAGTTTTTTATTTCTGTTATGTCTTAATCATTTCATATAATGTAACATTTGTAACACTTAAATTTATTTATGTATCCTTATCTTTTTTTTGTAATTTTTTAATTTGTTTTGGATTTTCCCTGTACGTTCTTTGTGCAAGCATGGTTCTAATTTTTTAAGTTTTTCAATTTTTGGATTTTTTATGACCTGCAAAAAAGGAATGGAAAATGTGGGGAAAGAAAAGTCTAAACCTAAGATAAAAATAACTTTGTATGTATGTTATTTTTTTGCATGGGTCAATTTTTGAAGTCTTTGATTTTGTTTTCTTTTTCTTGTAACGTATCGGATGGAAAAAAGGAAATGGGGAAAAAAGAGAAGCTGGCTGGAAATAGAAAGGAAAAAAGAGCGAGAAAAAAAAGTTCGCTGTGAGAGAGAGCGTGTCAGAGAACTGCGACTCTGCGAGAGAGAGCTGAGAGCGAGCGTGTCAGATAGAGAGCGGAGAGCTGCGAGCTGCGCGCGCTTGGAAAAAAAAGCCGGAGAAACGGTGGAGGCGGGATTCGACCCGCAGATCGCACGTACTCTTTCTAGCGCAGCTGGTTCGCGCAGGATTTATTTTTATATGTTAGTTTTGTATGTGCGATCGGATCTGCTACAACGTGGCCATCCAATGGGAATAAACGGACGCGATTTTCGCCCGACGTGGCCACACCGGAGACAGCCTGTTAGTGGCTTTGTAATATAGAATAGAAATAGATAGATAGATAGATGTATTCATATAACCTTTTACTACTAGTTGGGTGTTTGTGTGTGGCAATGAAATCTAAAAAAAATGGCAAGTATAATGATAGAAATGAAACAACGTAAATTCTTTGGTAGCCTAAATATTATAATGAAAACATATCTACGTTGATAAAAAAAAACCATATTTTGATAGTGCATCTTGTTTTTTTACAGAATCTTTACTTCAAGATAGATAGCTTAGTAGACGCACCGCTAGCGCTGGTGGTGATTGCCTCATAGTTGTGCATTCCATGAAACGATGGCGTTTGGGTCGATAGGCTGCCTTTCGACCAAGCATCCTTTTCGGTGTTACCGTTGTGTTGGCGTATTACTGTATCAAATATAAGAGCCCTAAAAAATCTAAAAACTTTTAAAAAATAAAAAAAACATAGTTTTATGATCTTTAGGAGGACTATTAAAAGCCACGAAAAAATCGTTATAAATTATCGCAATATATAGTCTATATTAAAAAATGCTACAGTAATACGCAATTGTACGTAACGCTGAAAAGAACAAGGCCTTAGATGTGTCGATGTATATTTTCCACCTGCTTGTAGGGTTGCAAACGGTCCGAATATTTTTCGGACCGGTCGGATTCGGATTCAGATAAAATTGGGACGGTTTTTTTTTGATATTTTTGGGTTCGGTTTTGGTATTGGATATTTAGTTTCGGATATGGGACGGTCAACACCGTCGGATCGGATAATTTTTCAGATATTCGGTCCAAATATATTTCGGATATCCGGGTAAGACCCACCCTCTCTACAAGCAACATCCCAATTGAATTAAGGCCCAACAGCCCAACTTGCGTGAATTATATAGGTATTTACTGATTTCTAAAATTAAATACACATGTTAGATTGTCTTGTTTACTTGGCTTTTCCTATCGGGTGAATGTATCTACATGACGCTATGTTTTGAAAGGTAAAACTATTTGTTTGCTTATTAATATATGCCGCTTTGTTAATATGATTTGAAATTATTTATTGTCTGGTTATGTTTCATACTCGATAAAATATTCGTAACCGTATTTGGTTCGATTCGTACTCAATTCGTATTCGTACCCGACAATATCCAATCCCGTATTCGTATATGAAATATCCGTGACTGGATCCGATTCTGAGAAAAACATGCGGTTAAGGATATGATTTAGCCATTATCCGATCTGATCCGAACCGTTTACACCCCTACCTGCTTGTTGTCCAGGACTCCTCTTAATGAAGGTAGATTTTTTGCCCGATTGGTTTTTTAAAAAAAGATTGTAGCTTAGCAGGAGTTGGAGCTTACAAGATTTCTTTTAGGAAGGAACAAAATGTACAGAGCAGATTGCGGAATAAGTGAATATGAAACTGTAGGAACATATTGTCACGTTGGATACATCCATAGGACAACCATGACTCGCTCGCCAATCATCGGATCACGACCCCAAAAAAAAATCAGGTCAAGAAGTTTTTACTTCCCCAATGTTACTGCATACTCGCTCGTGTGTGCTCACTCCATCCCTGTAAAAAATGATGGCCCTCATTTGTAAGCCGACGCAGGTGGCATCGTATGCCTATGACTAGGGTCTTGTTCTTTTCAGCGTATTGTTGCGTTGGCGTATTACTATAGCATATTTGAGAACACTCGAAAAAATCTAAAGATTATAAAAATAAATAAAAATAGTTTTAGGTTCTTTGTAAGAACTACTAAAGGCCATAAAACAATCGTTATAAATTATCGTAACATATATGTTATATAAAAATAACAAAATTTGTTATAATAATACGCAACAGTACGTAACGTTGAAAAAAACAAGGCCTAGAGTAGCATTACTCTAGGAACATTGTTAGCCTTTAGGATGGGCATCTCCTATCCAGCAAATGTAACACTTGAATCTACTAGCTTCCTACAAAACTGTGCATGATATCTTGCTTATTAACTGTGCAAGGCCGGGCAAGCCATGTGTCAAACGGCAATTAGCTCTCAAAAGAAGGGTAAGAACACAATTGCCCCTTCATTTTTATACTTCTATGGCATTAGAAGTAACGACAAAGAAGTATATGGCACAAGATGAATCACAAGCAAAGGTGATAAACCAAAATGGGCCTTTTTTTTAGAAAAATAGAATTTCCATTAATCATTCACCACCAATGGTTACAATCATTTGAAAAACTATTACAACGCAACACCACCTATTGAACCAACACCTACTAGAAGTAGTATTGAGATTAACTTGCATTTCTCTCGCCTGGATCAAGTATATATAGCATGTGTGATATGGTGCTTGCACTAGTATCATACTAGAAATTTTTTGCACATCCGTTCGGGCATACTTCTTTCTTGCCAAAGATGAGGCACGAACATCCCAATTAAACTCCTCCGCCATTCTTCTCTGATCTGCTTCCACCGACCGCAACAGCAGATCGACAAAAGCATCCAGCATCGCTGTGTAGAGTAAATCTACCCGACAACCCGGCACAAAATTCTCATCACAAGGAGACACAAACCCCAATAGCTAGTGAATAGATCGAGTACCATGAGTACCAATCCTACCAAAGACATCGCCGAGGAAATTGCCGAAGGCAAACATCACGCGGCAGTAATCTTCAAAAAACTTATTAAAAATCGAAATTGTTGTCCCAGAGGACAAGACAAACACCAAACCCTAACCCTAGAAAACAGATCTAACAAAAACCTAAAATTTCAAGGCGAGAAGAGGGTCCCCATCACCTCTCCAACTCCGATGAGATCGTTGGAGTTAGATGGGTGAGGGGACCAGAAACTCCCCGCACTGATCTCCGAACTCTATTTTTTCTCCACCGCCGCCGCTGTTCTTTTTCCTCCAGGAAACGGCTTTCCAGCGCCTAGATTTGCACGCTTTCAAAATGGGCCATTTGATTGGCTCAAAGTGTATATAAGAGATGGGAAATTTCAAAATTGCATGTGCCACCATGCAGTGATGCCATATCAATTTTACGATTTTCTCAAAACAACTATTGATCAACTTTGGCAACATAAGATCATTCATGTTTTGGGACACAAATCATTGAGTGATAGCAGTAGTAAGTTCAAGGATTGCAGCAAGGGCGCAAGAGAAGCCATGGAAAATGTTAAGATATGGATGTCCATATCTAGTACAGTAACAAGTAACAACTAATAGTAAGAAAAATAAATCAAAGGAGCTTGTACATCCCACATTAATCTACATGTGCCCTCTCATAAGAATTAAGCTCGAATCTACGCTAAGTCGCTGAGAGCATTTAATCCTCGATTTATGGTTAGTAACTAGCGTCGTCTACAGGATATAGCAAACTAGAGGAGTGGTTACCTGTTGCGCTCTGTCAAATCTTACAGACAAACAAAGTTCAGATTAATAAAAGAGAAGCAAAATATTGCAGCTCCTATGAAAACGGATTGACCATGCAAAGATACAGATCTGGCATCTGCAACTTTTTTACGATAAGAGAAATGCAAGGCAACCGCAACTGAGTGCTCTCTTTTAAAGGAATCACAAATTCAAGGTGTAGCGGGGACTCTGGACTGGAGACATCCACTTCAATTCTGTAGGGAAACATTTGAATGATATGCTAGCGTTGTACCTCACAATAAGACTGATGATCATAACAATAATAAAGAATAAACTACTTGGCCGACTCAAAATGTGGTGGAAAAGTGATTTGTCTTTATTTGTGTGGAGATGAGAAAGACAATTATATTCAATCAGTCACTTATCTAAACCAATGTAGAATGAATTATACAAAATGATGTGTTTGGTGTTAACCATACTAAAAGGGAATAACTATAGTCAACATTTGGAAGCGTTGAAAGATTAAATTTTGAAGGCACTAAGTGAGCTTAATCACAAAAGAAAATTAAGCAGTAACCCAGTTGTAAAAAAGAGAGGAACTCTCACCGTGTATGTAAACGACATTTTCATGTTATCAGCATTACGAGCAACTTGATGTGTTCACCTTAAAACACTTATCCCTGAAATAAAGGGAACTCCCAAACTGTGGTTGGAGCAAATGAGAGAGCTAGCAACCATGCTTTTGAATTTGGATATGGTTTAGGCATTACCTCAAACACTTGTACAATGATCTAAGGTTCAAGCCAGACAGCAACTCAAAACAGTGAGGAGCAACCGCCACCACTCACTCCTCTCTTTGCACGTTTGAAAAACCCCTAAACTATTTTAGAACTATCCATCTCAGCAAAAAAATCAATTTCCACAGATGAAGTCTTTAATAATAACGAAGTTATCAGCTATACAAGGACATGACCAAAGTTACAGACCTTAAATCTAATTCTAGTTGCTTAGTAAGGACCCTACCCTGTTTAATTTTAGTTCGAATCATATCTTAGCACTCCTAGATTGATTGCTTGGTTGCTAAAACTACGGCCAACAACATGTACAGTGTCACAGTGTGTTGTCGTGAATTTTTTAAAAATTTTAGATCAAGTGTGTTGTCCTGAAATTAGTTGACCGCTAGAGCCTATTTTGATTCTCATGCATATATAACAGACTTCCTTAACTATAATACAATCTCCACAATCAATACTTGTGTTGTAGGGTGATGATGAAAAATGCCCAAGCTTCTCGGCGGCGTGATCTCCTCTGCCCAAGCTCTGGCCAGGGCAGCGTCAATGTCTATCGGTTAGAGAGTTGCTCGTATTCCCGGCGCTGAGCCCTCTTCATCGCTGCGTCCGGCATCGTCGCTGTCATAGTAGGAGGCGTGGGAGGAGCCAGAGGAAGAAGAGGACATTGTGATGACTTAAATGACCTGGATGAGTTCTTTCCGATCCTTTGTCTCTTCCATTTATATATAGATCCATCATAACCGTCTTATTTTGTGCTCCGTTCTAACTTCTCACGCATGTGCTGAGTTCACTCTGCTCGAGAACCCAAACCGGCAACGCAACCGGCGCGAGCATTTTAGTTGCCTTCCCGCGCAAAGAGCCTTTCATGTCCCAATTTCCTAAACACTTGGATGATGGACACGCATTGGTTTATCAGCCGACGGTCAAAGCTCCTTTGACCGAGGGCTTGGAAACGATGTCATGCCTAAAACCAACCCTTCTTGATGATTTTAGCCTCAAGGAGATGATTTACCTCGCTTAAGCCTCAGGGACTAGCCATTGGGGATTGAATTACGTCTTACTGACATCATGTGACCTCCCGCAGTGGGCCTAAACTCATGAGTAATTGGGTTTAATTTTTCCGGGCCAAAATTACATTTAGCTTATGGCCCTAGGGTCCCTTGCTGGCTTTTGCCAAGGGCAATGCTTCGCATGAGACCTGAACCTTCTAGGCCTCGTATGATTCGGATCAGGCTGATATTGTGTATCGATTGCATAATATTTTCTAATTTAGGTAATCTCTACATTTTCATGTAGGGTACGAAGATTAACTGCATGCTCAAAATGGCGACAAGGATGCTTTGTTTTGGAAGGTCCCAAGCGGTCTTGGAGATCAAGTTCAAAACATGTTCGACGAGGACGCCACCGGCCTAGGGTCTGATAGCCACCATGTTATACATTATAAATGATACCCAATGTATCGCTCCTTGTAACAATAAGATGAAGCACGCAATACCATAGAACACATCCTATATCCGGCGATATCTTCTCTCATCTAAGTTAGACACACAGCTTGATCTTGACGCCTCACTTAGAGTTCGGATTGTCATCTTCCTTTATATTTGTCATCAATACAGTCAAAAAAGGTTGGGCATAATGCTATTACTTTCTCCAGAAAGGTCCTGAACCAATGTAAAATCATTGTCCCCTCTGTTTTGTGTGTTGATCGTTCTGAATGTCAAGCTTTTGAAGGGAAGAGTGTGGTTTCCGTAATAAACTAAGTAAGATAGGGGCCTAGTTCCTCGCATCGACGGAGGCGTATGAAGCATGGGGTGTCTATGGACAGTGGAGATGACTGTCTTTTAATAGTGGAGATTCTCCTAAAAAGTCATCATGTGTTGTTCGAAAAAATCCTAATCCTAACCCTTCACTTAGTGACTCACACCTGCAATTACTCAACTATTGACTATCATATATTTCATCAAAAATATTTAAAAAAATTATGTAAGCATTACAAAATCTATAAAATCAAAACATAGAGTTGTATGTAACAATTTTAATATGCTTGTTAAGATTGATGTTTCAGGCTAAAACAAGTTTGGAACAGATTGCAAGGAGAAATAGGGTGAGAAATATGGAGAACGAGAGAGAACGAGAGAGAAAGTAGGGAGGAGGGTAGTGTTTCCTCTTAGGATACCAAATTACATGGTCCATTACAGACCCGTGCTCGGCTTAAAAGCAAAAGCAAAAGGGAGCAGGCGCAGCTGCTTGTCAGGATGTACCCGTTTGAAAAGCTACGGTAATTACTACTTGTAGTCTTAGCCGTTGGATCGAGATCCTAGGCCCCTCGTTGCATACCCCTTCGATTGTGAAAGCGGCGGTGTTTATATTGCAGTGACGGCTTCCCTAGTAACATGCTGAAGCTATGACAGCTCTTCCCCCTTAGAACAATCCTTGTCCTCAAGGATGAACTTAGGGAAAATCTTCCTGATGAAGTCTTCATCCTCCCATGTTGAAGCTTCTGTAGGTAAGTTGATCCATTTAATCAGTCAGCGAACAACCGAAACATTGTTTCTAAGAATCATTCGTCTTTCCAAAATTATTTCAGGACCCACATGGATGTAACCATCATCTCCCACCAGGGGTAGCCCAGGTGTAGGAACTGCTTTAGAGCCAATGTGTTTCTTGAGTTGGCTCACATTGAAAACAGGATGGAGATGAGTACCTTCAGTCAAAAGGAGTTTGTAAGCAGCTTTCCCAATTTTCTGAAGAACTCAGAATGGTCCGAAGTATTTTGTATGTAGTTTCAAACGCTTGTGAATGCTAAAAGTTGATTGCCTGCAAGGTTGCATTTTCAGATATACCATATCAGAGATGTTGAATGTCCTTTCAGATCTGTTCTTGTCACTATACCTTTTCATCCTATCTTGTGCCCTTTTTAGATTATCTTTGATGAGTTGATTTGCCAATTGTCGGTGGGCAATGTAGCCTTTAACTTCTTCTAGAGTCTCTTCCGGTACTATGGTTTCTGTAATCATGGGTGGTGGGAACCCATATAATGCTTGGAAAGGGGTCATCTTTAAGGATGAATGGAAGGTGGTATCGTACCACCATTCAGCCAATGCTAACTAGCCTTTCCATTTGTTAGGATTTTGAAATGTCATGCATCTGAGGTATGTTTCCAAGCACTCATTTACTCTCTCTGTTTGGCCATCTGATTGTGGGTGATATGATGCGCTAAAATTGAGTTTAACTCCTGCTGCTTTCATTAGAGATTGCCAAAGATGGCTAGTAAATACTTTGTCTCTGTCAGTGACAATATCAGTGGAAAATCCATGCAACCTATAGATATTTTCCATGAAGGATGTTGATACATGTTGCACTGAGAAAGGATGGCTGAGTGGAGAGAAGTGTGCATAGTTAGTAAATATGTCGACCACCACAAAAATCACATTTTTGCCTTCTAATGTAGGTAGACCTTCAATAAAGTCCATAGAAATGTTTACCCAAGCTTTTTGAGGTATAGGAAGAGGTTGTAATAAACCTGGGTAGGGAACATGTTCAACCTTGTTCTTTTGATAGACAGGACATTCTTTAACCCATTGCCGGATGTTGTTTTTAATGACTTTCCAGTAGAAGTTTGCTTTGACTCTCTAGTATGTAGCCTCTTCTCCAGAGTGACCACCCAAAGCAGAATTGTGGTATACTTGAAATAATTTTGATCTGAGGCTGTTGTCATTGCCAATAACTACATTACCCTTGTACCTGAGGAGGCCTTTATTAGCAGAGAAATTTTTGATGACTTTTGCATCGAAGACAAGTTTTTTTATTAAAGTCTTGCACCATTCATCTTCTTTGTAACTATTCAAGACTTCTTTGATCCAAGTACGGATGGTTGATGTAATAGGGCATCAAGTGGTCATTGTGTGGAAGTCTAGATAAGGCATCAGCAGTTGTGTTCTCTTTTCCCTTCTTGTATTCTATTTTGTAGTTGTATCCCAATTGTTTAACCAGTAGCTTGTGTTGTATCCCATCCGCTAGTTTTTTATCTTACAAGTATTTGAGGCTTTGGTGATCAGTCTTGATGATTAATTATGATCCCAAGAGATAATGCTTTTTTTTTACTGCTCTAATAATAGCCAAAGCTTCTTTATCATAAGTTGAGTAAGCCTGGGCTGTTGGGCTTAGTGCTTTACTAAAGTAAGCAATAGCTCTGCCCTACTGCATAAGAACAGCTCCAATTCCTTGTCCACTTGCATCAGCTTCCAAAATAAAGGGTTTGGAAAAATCAGGTAGGGCTAGAACAGGAGGCTTTGTCATTACTTGCTTAAGGGTGTTGAATGCCTATTGTTGAGAAGGACCCCATGTGAATCCATCCTTTTTGAGGGCTAGAAATAATGGCTTGCATATGATGCCATAATGTTGTATAAATCTTTTGTAATATATAGTTAGTCCTAAAATCCCTTTGAGCTGAGTTGAATTTGTTGATATTGGCCAAGAGAGGATGTCCTTGATCTTGGTCTATTATGTGGAAACACCTTGAGCATTGATCAGATGACCCAAATAGTTAACTTGTTGCTTGGCAAAAGTGCATTTTGATTGCCTAGCACATAATTGGTGACCTTTCAGTTTTTTTTACTGTATATCAAGATGTCATAAGAAAACTATGACAAATTTCCTCAAAAATGGAGCCAAAATCTCATTCATGAGTGCTTGAAATGTACCAGGGACATCTGGTAAGCCAAAATGCATCACCAGATATTCCAAGAGTTCAATGTGAGTGGAGAATGCATTTTTGAAGATGTCTTTATCTAACATTCTCACTTGATGATAGCCTGATCTCAAATCTATTTTGGAGAATATTACTGAGCCATGTAATTCATCCAAAAGGTACTCAATGATAGGAATAGGTTATTTGTTTTTTATTGTACTTTTGTTTAGCTATTTGTAGTCGACATAGAGCCTCAGTGTGCCATCTTTTTTCCTTACTAGTATTGCTAGTGAAGTGTAAGGACTCATGCTTTGGTTTGATGATGTTGCTCTTGAGGTCATTGATTTGTGCTTCCATAACATCTTTTTGCTTATGAGCAATTCTGTATGGCCTTTCGTTTACTATTTTGTGTTTGTCCATAAGTGGAATTTGGTTATCACAACTCTCTTTGGTGGTAGGCCTTTAGGTTCATCAAAGAGAGCAGCATAATCATGATGTACTGAATTGATATCAGAATTCAAGAGTGGAATACTGTCATCAGTTGAACCAGATTGAATATTATAGATTATAGCACCAATAGCTCCCTTATCTAGGATCTTTTGTGCCTTCTGCATTGATATCAAGTCATTTTTTTGTGGGAGAGCTTCGTCATAAAGGTTGATTGTGTGACCATTGGCTTCAATAGAGATTTGTTTGGTCTTGAAATTTAACTGGACTGGACTATATTTAGATATCCAATCAGCCCCCAAAATAATGTCATAGCCCATTAGTTTCAGAAGGTGAAACTGGTCTTAGAATTGGTGCCCTTTGATACTATAAGATATGTTGGTGCATTTGGCTTGATTGTGTAGTGTTTCTCCATTTGCAACAATGGCCTTGATAGGGTGTGTAGCTTGAATGGTAGCTTTGCATTTTGTAGCAAATTTTGAATCCAAGAAAGAAAATGTTCTGCCAGTGTCAATAAGTGTTGTACCCAGAAAGGGACCTATTTTAACTTTTAATGTGAAAGTACCCCTGTGTGGAAGAGTGCCGATGGCATGAGCTGATATCATGGTAGTAATTTCCTCTGTGTTCTAAGCTAGTTGCTCACTTTCTAGCAATGTTGTTTCCATTTGTTCTTGGAAGATGGCTTCCTATTCCTGATTATCCATAAGCACTTCCATGGACTTTAATTTTTTTGTTCATTTTGCATTGCAATTTGTGTCCAGGAAAACAAGGTTCTTGGCATTTGTAGCACTTGTTACCTTCATTGGTTGATTTGTGAACTGACTCCTACCGTTTGTTATCAGGAAGTGGACTGGTCTCTTTATGGGTCACCTTGGGAAAATTCAAGTTCTTTGGGCCAGTCATCTTAACTCTTCGATTGGAGTTAAAAGTAGTTCTCTTGAATGGATTAGATTGTTCTAGATTTCTTGCCATCCAATATGCAGTATCCAGGTCAATTAGCTTTTGTATTTGGAGATGATACTTGTTGTATTCTTGCAGACTACCCATAAAGTTATTTAAGAAATAGTCTTCAGATAGCCCAGAATATGTCTTTTTGACCTCTCCCATTAGACTTTCAAAAGAATCAATATATTCAGACACAGTGCCATATTACCTGATAGCATGGAATGATCCTATCTTATCACATTCAGATTGGCCTTCAAATATTTTTGTCAGGAGCTTGGAGAAATTTTCCCAAGAAATGGTGTGAGTATTGACACCACTGCTGTTGGGCCAAGCATCTGCTCTCTCCCCTTGAAATATAATGAGGCAAATCCTCTGCCATGGTTGAATTTGAGCTATTTCAAAAAAAAATTCAGCCTATTTGATCTAGAAATCTACCTCATCACCTTCAAATTCTGGCAAATGACCTTTGATAATTGCTATCCTCCTGAATGAACCTACTGTAAGACCTTAACCTAGGTAGTGAGGTTCACTGACTGAAGTGGCACCACTTGGCCCTACCCAAGAGATGGTTGTGTTGCTGATAGTGCATGGCACAGTTGCTGTGAAGGGATTGGATAAGAGTGGTGGTACTTGGGTGCTCAGGAGATCTGGATTCACGGTTCTAGCAGTAGATGCACTAGGTTCCAGTGGGTGGTTGGTAGGAATGGCCATGCTTGTAATAGTAGGGTTTAGGGAGATTTCAGGAACATTTCTGTGGGCTAGGGGTGTCAGCCCAAAAGGTATGGGAGAGCTAGTGTGAATATAATTGGCATGGTGGCTAGATGCGTGATCAGTCAGATAGGTGTTTTGATGTCCTGAACAACAGGGTATTCAAGGTAGTCAGGAGCTGGTTGATCTGTTTACCTTGATCTTGTTGGGCCTTCTGAGTCTGGTCAACACCAACTCGTAGTTCATTCAGCTCCACAGTAGTTGCATACACAACTTCACCTTCTTCCGCAGCCTCTTTGCCTTGCCTTGTCATCTCGAGGAAGGCTTGCACGTGTGAATCTGTCGGTATCGAGGCTTAGGGATTTTACAAGGGCCTAGACCCTAACCCTCACTTGATTGACCTCAGATTGCAAGGAAGGAGAAAGATTCAAAGAATATTACAACAAAGCGATGAACTTTGCAACCTGAAATTCATTCCCTTGCCTCAGAACAACACTGGATGGAAACAAAACGGTGGCTTAAGAATTTTAATGAGTGATCTGCACCACGACCAGGCCAAGAATCGATAGTTTTGATACCAACCTGTCACAGCTTCGACAAAGATCAGAAATAACAGCAGGTTTGGAACATATTGCAAGAAGAAATAGGGTGAGAATTATGGAGAACCGGAGAGAATGAGAGAGAAAATAGATAGGAGGGTAGGAGTTTCCTCTTAGGATACCAAATTACATGATCCATTACGTGGTCGTACTCGGCTTAAAAGCAAAAGCGAAAGGAGCAGGCACAGCTGCTTGTCGGGATGTACCTGTTTGAAAAGCTACAGTAATTCTCCCTCTCCTCCCATGTCTCTCCTTCCACTACCCTCTCCCCGCTACTGCTGCTGCTTCCTCCGACGCGCCGCTCGACAAATCGTCCCTCCCGTCACTGCCGCGCTCGAAGGCCGGTAGGGACCGGACATCACTGATCCTTCTCCCTTCGTCTTCTCCTTCCAGAGCTTCACACGCGGCATCATCAGGCAAAATTTTCCTGCTTCCTCTGATGCCAGCACGCGATAACCTGCGCTCGTAGTTCGTGACAAAGGACCGGGACCGGGAGGGCGAGGAAGAGATTCAAAGGATAAATTAAATTAAGTACGGTTTTGATAGACGAGAGATTCATCGATTCCAGCGTTCCGGTACGAAGAGGAGCAATATGGCCCATCAGTTCGTTCATGCCGAAGAGAAGGATAGCAGCAGTAGTTCGCTAATAGCACATGGTGCACTAATCTAAATCGCCCCCAGATAGATGAGGGAAGCCATTATTTGTACATCCAAGGACCAACCCCTGCTACCTACCAAGGAACAACAGCACAGTGGCGGCACACTACACACAATAACCTTATTAGCATTTTCTGAGCGAACAAAGTGGGCCAATACTACACGCCCTGGCTAGGAGGGGGCGCCGAGGTAGGACGCCAGCCGCAGGATGTCGCAGAAGACGCCCCCGGCCGTCACCTCCGCGCCCGCGCCCGGCCCTCGCACCATCAGCGGCTGCTCCTTGTACCTCGAGGTGGTGAAGGCGATCATGTTGTCGGATCCCGACAGCTGCGCGAACGGATGCTCCCTCTTGTACCTCCGCAGCTCCACGGTACCCTTCCTGTTCGTCACATCCACGGCTCCCACGTACCGCAGGACCTTCAGGTCAAAATGACAAAAAAAAGACATGCTCAAGTGACTGAGCTGATTGAATAATCTGTCCGAGCTGAACTTTAGGTTCTGTCATTTTCAGTTTAACGACTTATTCATGTTTTAAAAAGACATATGATTTGGGTTTTTTTAGTCTATTTTTTCGCTGTTTTGAAGGCGGGTCCTAGCGCTTTAAAAAGCAAGCCAAACGAAATGGATCCGAATTTTGACACTACCTCGAGAAGCTCTCGAAATTCTGCCGTTCAGATTACCCAAAAAAATAGAACCTTAGTTGTACATGGAGCTGAATAAATAAGCTGGCTAAAATAAGCACAAACCACTTTAAACATGCCAAGCTTAACCTATTTTGGACATGCTAAGTATTTTTGGGGTGATTTGCGGGGAATGGAACGAAACATGCGGAGCAGAAGCTAGATGTAGCAGGCACAAATATTTGGGTTTCTGGACAGTGCAGGGACGTTCAGCAGAATAGGTGTGCAACGTGGGGGAATCAAGAGTTCGACAGAGGTCTACTCACTTCGCCAGCAGCTTCGGCATCTTTGCGCTGCCTGGCCCAGTCCTGATCGAAGGATGGCAGATTTTGCATGAATTCATCTGCGGTCGGGCATGACTGCATAACAAAATCAGTTAGGAGGCGTGGATACATAACAAACCATCCTCTGTCAAGACTACTAGAATAACCTTACCCTAAGTGCCTCTGGCACAAGGTTCTTCACAGGAATATCAGAAAGCTCAAGCCTCAAACCAGACTCCCTTGCAAGGATAATAACCTGACGAAAAAAAATTAATGGTAAGTAACAACAGAAAGAAGAGGAAAACAAGAACATTAGATTAAAAACATGTCTATTTTTCTTTTTACTTTTTA
The DNA here is from genome assembly GCA_005191435.1 of Raddia distichophylla. Lineage (NCBI taxonomy): Eukaryota > Viridiplantae > Streptophyta > Magnoliopsida > Poales > Poaceae > Raddia > Raddia distichophylla. The sequence continues at coordinate 122,239 of SPJY01007880.1, read as the reverse complement.
TCAAAATCAACAAAGAACACAACATTAGGTAGAGATGCAAATCTGCTCACTGATATACAATCCTTTATGTAAACCGGGATAAGAAAATTCACGGTGAGACAAAAGTTAGGCTCAAGAAGCAATTGCAAGCACAAGCTTGAGAGGGATTGAAATTCTAACCAAAGGAAATCAAGGGTAAATACATTTTTGGATGCACGTGGCTAATATAAAGCTTGCAGTTAAGCCTACCGAAGAAACAATTCAAAAGGGAATGTGTGCCCTTGGATAAAGGTTTCAGAGGGCATAATGTCTGGCACCCTATATATAAATGTCACCCTAAATAGGCCCTAAGCATTAATAGGGACAACCTTAAAATCTGATGAAGATCCTTCATGACGTGGGTATGGGAATAAAAAAATGAGTTAGCTAAGTTCATTAGTCCAAAACTCCAAGTACAATGCCCAATATTAAAGAATACATAGGCCTTTTTTCCACTGTTTATTATGAAAGGAACCAAGCTCTACCTTTCTGGCAACGTCAGTTCCAGATAGATCATCTCTTGGATCCGGTTCAGTGTATCCAGCCTCTTTTGCTTCAGCAACAACATCACTGAAGGTCCTTGTTCCTTCAAAACTGTTGAAAATATAACTCAAAGTTCCACTGCAATTGACCAGTTAACAAATATTTTATCAGATAGCATCATACTAAGGTCTCTCTGTGGTTTACCAAAAGTAGTGTCAAGGTAGTTGTGTTCCTGGTGCATAAGCACAGACCTGAAAATTCCCTCGATACGCAATATCTTGTCACCTGTCTCTAGAAGACCTCGCAGAGTGCTAATGATTGGGAGGCCAGCACCAACAGTTGCTTCATAAAAATAATGGGTATATGATGCACGCTGTAGAGTCCTTAGTTTCAGATACTGTATGCAAAGAATAAAAACAATTTCTTAGTTGATAAACATTCCAGCAGCATAAAACGTGACATGCAAAAGTGCAACTTCGTAAACACAGGGCATGCACAATGATGTGGCATGCAACGGTGCAAGTTCGTACGCATAGGGTAGGGCATGCACATTGATGGGAGCAACATGATTTAAGTTACAGTGCTTAGGACTATGAAGAATGGATTAATGGACTGTCCATGATTTGCAATCTGGCAATCAGTGACAATTATTGGTGGCTGGGCATTACGTAACAGGCTAATTATCTGCAATTTACTGGTCTATTGGCTGGTTTCTGGTGTTATGAATATAAGATGTATATTGTTCTATAGGCTAAAGGCCCATATATGTAGTGTACATGGGAAGTCTAGATAAGGCACCGAAAGCCCGGATAAAGGCAAAGGATCTAGTCTATCTTAATAGGATATAAGGACTCCTAATAAGTCCTGATATACCACTAACATTAGCCAGACTTGACCATTCTTGGCAAAGTAGAATCAACTATTAGTGTGCTTTTTTCATTCTATACTTGCAAAATATGTAACAATATGGACTTCATCCATTTAAAGTTTGGAGTTTGATGATGTACATAGTGATAGTCCATGATCTTTTAAAAGCTAAGAACAGAAATATTTCAAAACTGACAAAAAGACAGAGAAGTATGTTTATGTATAGTTACCCGATCAAGTGGCCCAGAATTTGCTTTCTTATTTGGCGTGATGACATGGATACCCTTCTTCAACCAATCATAATAGTGGGATGCCACATTTGTATCTGCTGTGCAGTCCACCAAAACTTTGTTTGGAAATACATGATTCTCAGACAAATGATGAACAAAATTAGCAAGATCAGCTGGTTTTGCATCCTTTTGTAGGAGGTCTTTCCACTGGGTTAAGTCTACTCCTCTATACAAAGAAACCCAAAAAAAATATTATGGAACATGCAGATGCAGGGAAATGTAATATACTTGCAACAAAAAAGAAGCAACCACCAAACTATTAGGTTAGTAAAACATTTTTGGTGGCAAGAAAAAAAAAACACATCCAGTTTGTAACACAAAATCTATCAAGGTCCTGCCTAGCTAAATATGTAGATGATCCTGGAAATGCACATGATCAAACAGAAGCAACGGACATTTTATGATATTGGTGTAAACCTTGGTTCACAACTTCACATCCGGTATACTGTGTGGAAGATGGCCCGGTGGCATGGCTTGAAGGAGATCAGGATTTCTAGAAAAGTATATACATAGACTGGAATGAGAGAACGTTGGGAGAGAAATGACTAATTCGTCACTGTACTAACATAAAATGGATACATCATATTCCTTTTGTATGGATAAATTAAAAAATGTCTGTCCCTACAGAAATGTCTCTAATGGAATATATCACTTAGGAACCATGCACAGTATTGCATGAAAATGAAATGAGGAATTATCTGTTAAACTGACTCCACAACTACAGTCATTTCTTTCGTTTCTGTTACTTACAAAGTAGAAAGAAAAAACACCCAACCAACAAAAGGAAACTAATTATTAATATATCTAATTTGCAGCTAATATTGTTGCGGTCCACATGTATTCATCAGCTGTATTACCATATCACAGTGCTGATGTACAAGAAGGTATTATCAACAACTGTTAATCATTATTAGGCAGCACAATGAGGGAGCCATCGATGTTCTGATGGGCAACCTGGCAAGCAGTAACATGATGCCATTGACAGCCACAAGAAATGGCCAGAGACCAACGGATAAATTCATGGTACATCACCACTTATGTCAATCATATAAGAGGGCATATCAAGAAAACAGAAACATTTTATGGAGTTCTGACAGTGTTAAGGATGTAAGGTAAATTGTTTGCAGCATGCACAACAAAGGAATAATTACTACAAAAAAAGAAAAGGGGGGTAGGGCCTACATACATGTCACTCAAAAGCATTGTGCTCGAGCCAGTTATTCCGATGACGCGTACATCAATGTTCATGTTTTCCTTAAGCACGGCAGCCTGCAGAAAAAATTGAATCAGTAAAAGTGTAGATTGTAGAAATGCTCTAAATTTCAGCTTCAAATAACCCTCCTGTAAAGCCAAGGCCAGAATTAATTTTATGGTAGACTTGTGACATAACATAAATGGCTTACTTTTTCTGGTCATGTAAGATTCAAAATAAATTACTGTATAATATATTCTAGTATTGCTTGCTTTCCCATGTTAGTTATGCATATCTTAATGTTTCTTTCCATTCTGGTCAAGTTATTAATGTTATTTAACCACAAAGTGTATAAACTGTCCAAGGCCACCAACAGTATACAAATACTGCTCGCTCCATAACCAACAGTTAGCTTTAAAAACATAATAACTGCACTTCTCCCTTTTTCTACATATTCCTTCGCATGATATACAACTATCAGCTGCCAGAGTATCAAGTGCTATCTGCCTTTACATTGTAATATGCCAGTTTCTCTTTGGGTGCCAATCAACATGGAAAATTCTGAACAAAAAGATGGCATAGTCTTGGAGTGCCTTAGTATCCTTTGAATTTCTTCTTTAATTGTTATGGAGAGAGAGAGAGAGAGAAGTTTCCTATGGACAGTAACATTCGTCATTTCCCTTGTCATTATTCAGAAATTTCTCATTTTTGTTAGTTTTTAAAGTGCACATTCAATTTCTCATTTTTGTTGGTCTTTAAATTAAGTGGCACATTCTCTTATCTTTTTCTTAAAGCAAGAAATAGGTATTCCACTAATGGGACTTTCGAATTATCCATAAAAAAAATAATGTATATTATGGGTACACATTTTATAATCCTAATCATGACATGTGACAACTCCAAATAAAATGGTTGAATAGTATTCATGATAGATGAGAGTAATAGACTGAAGATACCTGATCCCTCAACTGTTTAAGCAGTGTCCTACCAATCAAACCAGGTCCAATAATCCCAACAGCAAGTGTAGTTTTGGATAGGAAGAACCTCGAGTGGGAAGCTCTCAGGGCCCTGACACAATCTTCTTGCTTCAATACAACAGTGATATTGTACTCGCTGCAACCTTGAGCTATGGCTCGTACATTAATGTTTGCCTGCCACATTAGTACAGAGTAGATCAATCTCCATATCAATAGAAATCCCAATTTTGCACCAAAACTGCAAGTACCTTAGCTAGTGCGTCAAAAAGGATTGCACTGACACCAGGAGTGCTGGCCATCCTCAGCCCAACAGCAGCAAGAATGCTGCAACCATGAATGATTTCAACCTGAAAAGAATTATTTGCATGATATGTACTACGTAGTATGGTGGAAGTGATCAAATCAATAAAATGAGGACATTGTTATGCATTTGCATGTACAATGGGGACTTCTAAAACTCTTAACCTTTGGTGCCATAAATAGTTCATTACATCATATGGGTGATGCTATTAATATTGAGGAGTTAACTTTGCCTAGAAGTGTCTGTTCTCCTAGTCATATTTGCTCATATGAATAATTTAATACTACTCATGTCGACAAATATATGTCAATTTTTATATTTCCAGTCACTCATGCAAAAAAAAACTGATTTTTTTATTTTAATCAAATTAGGAAATTAAGTTGCAAATAAATACAGCACCATATTTTCGAGCAGTTGATATGTGTACTTTTACATAATACATATATCAACAGTGGTTTTAAATGTTAGCAGTGTCCCACGGCAATATATATGTAAAAAAAGGGAGTACATTTGTAGTAGAGAGATTGTAGTATATTGAAGACAACATCATTTGGTGAATTTTGTATCAAATAAAGTTCAAAAAAAAATCAAGACTAGAATACCTTGGATAGCCTTCCTGCTGCTAATGCCTCACGAAACCTAACATGCAAAGCCGCCGAGACTGCTGCAACTTCCTTTTCTGGAACAGCAAAGCATACCGAGTGTTCGCTGCTAGCCTGAACATCTTGCAGTGATGAACATTATTAATGAATCATATGGATTATAGAGAGAGGAAACAAAATATGAAAGGGCATACCTGAGATATCATGATAACATTAGCTTCTACATCTTTGACAGCTCTGAATATGGCACTTGCTGTACCTGGGACACCAGCCATTCCAGTTCTGTATTGAAGATATGGAAACACATTCAGTTTTAATAATTAAAAAAAGTTAGGCCGCCTTGCATGTAACATTAATGGTTTTATTCTCATGTTTTAACCCTGCTATGTCAGCACAAAACAGCATTTTGAGGGCTTCAGAATAAGAAATGATGTTAACTTACCCTTCAACATTAACCAGGGCCAATTTATCTATAGTAGCAAATGATTTGACACAAGCATCTAAATCACCATTTTCATTGGCAGGCTGCTTGCAAATCATTGTTCCAGGTGCAGAGAGATTGAACATGTTCCTAATGATAATGGGTATATTTTCTTGCATCACAGGTATAATGGTACGTGGATGCAACACATTTGCCCCAAAATATGACTGCACAGAACAAAGCCAAGTTAGCAATGAGGTTTATTTGAACCAAACTTAGAAATGAGGTTTCATGTGGCAAGAAATCTAATAGCTTGGAATGCAAGAACAGCATGGTATTGGTATTTGGTACATAAGGTGACCACTATTTCTGGGTTCCCGTGCCCAGCAAGCAACTCTATCTCCATCAAAGACCTCAAAGTGATGAAAGTATGAAATGAACTTTTTGGTGCCCTTCTTTTTGCCTTATCTTCTTATCTTTAACTTTGTAGGTGGGAAGATAAGATAATGTGACAAGGAGATCTTAGAGGAAGAGCCCCTCTTGTACTATGCAGCTTCCCATGGACTGTTGTGCATCAGCGCTCAACCAGAGGTGAAAAAAATGAGTGACAGTAGAGAACACATGTCCTAAGAAGAGAGAAATTACCATTTCCCATGCCTCCTGATATGATAATGTGCTTAAGATCACTGCTTCACTAACTGCATTATTTAGATGATTCTGAAATCAGACCAATTTTGAACTGGAAAACATAACAAGACCAATGTCGAACAAACCTTTTCTAGGATCTGCACTAAATACCCCATCAACATCAGTCCAGATTGTGACCTGACGTGCCCTAAGAAGGGAACCAATTATTGCTGCTGAAAAATCACTTCCATCCCTTTTCAGAGTAGTAGGAATGTTTTCAGCCGTAGTTGCAATGAACCCAGTAGCAACTATTATCTCTGCAGGTTGTCGTGAAAACCATTTCTGAAGTCGTTTCTCAGATTCCACATAATCAGGGTCTACCTGATTAGAACCACTGGGTTTTACAACTAGAACTTCTCGTGTATCCATCCAACTGCAAGGTACCCCAGACTGCATAATTTGGATGGGGCAGTACAGGTCAGTTTGTTTAGAAAGGTAAAGCACTAGGTCAAAATCTCTGGATTCCATGGCAAGGGAAAAGAAAGATTTTCTTCCATTGTATGTCATGGAAGATATGTCACTGTTTAAGAAGGAAATATTTACCTACAATAGTTAAAACTACTTTGCTACTTACTACATGTAAATTTTGGCAATACGAAAATAGAAGAAAGAACCAACCATGAAGCCACTGATTCTATTAAATTCAGTCAAAATGAATTTGTGACATTTCAGTAATGATATTGAACTACAGCAACATATTACAATGGTCACACATCGTATAAGGTACTTTAACATAAGGACTGAACAAGTCTACAACAGCATACATTACTTGCTGCACGCAATGAATGACTTTGTAGGGATTAAGGCCTTGTTCTTTTCAACGTATTCGTTGCGTTGGCGTATTACTATAGCAAATTTTTTAGAGCCCTCGAAAAGAGGTCTAAAGATTAAAAATTAAAAAATAGTTTTAAGATCTCTGTAAGGACTACTAAAAGCCACAAAAAATCGTTACAAATTATCACAACATATAGGCTATATAAAATAACAAAAAATGCGGTACGTAACGCTGAAAGAACAAGGCCTAAGCCTTATGTATAAAAGTAAGAACTCCAGCAAAACTATACAAAGAGACTTCAGTCCCAGCAAAACTTGAAGCTCACATGCTCAGTGACCTTTGTTTTTTTTTCCTCAGGTGTATTGTTCATTCAGAGAGAGGGGGAGTATTGGTATACGTGAAAAGCCATTGCACTGTTGTGGTTTAGTTGGCCAATTGCCCAAGAAAATACAGCGCAAGTAGCAAGAAAAAAAAAACTGAGGCATCTGCCAGTTCTGCAATGTCAGAATGCATAAATTTTATGCAGCATCCACAGATTGTTAGACAAAACTGTAGAATGATTAAATCATTTTTCATGCATACCTTTTTTATAGCATACGAAAGCATCTGAGCTGACCACAGCTCTCCATGCCCAACAACAAAATCAGAGAAAGACTCTGTTGCATGGCCCGCTGCAAAGATATTAGTAAAACAAAGGTATTACAAATCTGAAAAATTATTAAGTTCAGGTTATCGCATTTTTTAGTAAAACAACAGCAGGTAAGTCAGCCAGCCCATTAGCATGATGGATCACGAGAAACAGCATATGCTAGTCAATCGGTCATTCGTAGAATATATGAGAATATATGTGGCTCAACAGAAGCCATACCTTATTTAGATTGTGTATGCCCCAAAACAAGAGCTGCAACCCAACATTCAATGTTTTTGCTAAAATGAGGTACAACTAAAGGTGAAACAACAGAATTGAAATACTAATACATCAACAAATTGTCCTGCGTTCAGTACATGATTACCCATCTGGCAGTTACTAATGGATTAAGGCAGCCCACCTGCCTTCAACTGCTTTGTGTTCATACTTTAATTACAAGGGAAGCACACGTGGGGAGGGACAGTGGGGAATGGGGAACGGTGGATAAAATATGATGGCTCAAACAAATACATAAGCCCAAAACAAATATAAACTTATATAGTAAATAAATGCTGACAAGAAGACGGTGCTTCTCGTGCAAATATCAAAGAGTGATGGACTCAGCATCTGACAGTCATTAACAAACTCTCCAAGGTAGCAATAATAACATAAAACAAAGCATTCAAGTATTCAGACAGTATAATTTCAGGCCTAACAGCCAAGATTTATCTCTCAAAAAATAAACATAAGATATGAACAATTTGTAGCTCAAACCTATGTAAATAGCACGGAGCATTGCTCTAAGGTTACTGATGTCCGAGTGCAACTGAGACAAGAATCTTGCAAGGTCTTCTCCATCAAGAAGATCCTTCGCTGCAGCCATATGCTTCTCAAAAACTCCATCCAATGCTATAATGTAAGAATCATCTCTTGACTGAGCCTTATGCACAAGACTGTACATCATGTCAGTGACTTTGGACATCGCAGAAACAATTATCAGCTTCCTCTCAGAATAGTCACCGAGAACTATATCAGCAACATTTTGAATTCTTTCGGGTGTTCCCATACAAGTCCCGCCAAACTTGTGCACAGACCACATATCACCTTTCGGAAGGCAAGTACTAACCTCATCTTGCTCTACTGAAATAGCAGCTGCAAGCAAAAAAGCATGTATGCAAAGAAAAGCAACAGATGTAAGATGGTTACATATATAATTCCAAAAAAGGTTATGATAGTATGTATAGCATCTAACACTAACACTGATATTGTGGTGTTGCGATTGTAACAGAGTGATTGAAATGAACAGTTCCAAAGAAGTAGCAAGGGGAAGCTAAAGCAAGTTATAGAGCCGGATCTGTTTATTCTGAGCCCAGCACAGCCAGGATGTGAACCTGGATGGGCTAGGAAATTGATTCCCATACACCGGAGCTGGTAAAATACCAGAAACTGTTATTAAGAGTATTATATATTCAAATATAGTTGTTCAATTTCTCGTTGATATAATCTAGACTAACATCCCATTGCATAAAAATACAGACTCCAAGCTTGGGCTCCAGGTAAGTTAGACCAGGCCAAGTCCTTAGGCCTGAACTCAGCCCAGCCCAAAGCCATCTTAAGCCAAACCTTCGAACAGGTTTGGACACAACAGACATATTCAACTAGTCCAGTAAGAAAAAAAAAAATGAAGGCCAAATTATAGTTTTCGAGAAATCAATAATATAAATTCTAAAAAAAGAAAAAGGAAAAGGAAAAGTGGTTTTCATGGTTATTGTTTATCAATTAAATGATTTTACGATATTTCGATAAGAGGTAAAGTAGTGGTAGTTTACAAGATTTGAAGGATAAGAAATTACCAGCTGCTGGTGTTAGCAAATTCTTGGAACAGAGTCTTTGCAAACTTCCTTGAGAGTGACCTATCCTGTAAAAGATAGTAACAGAACAACAGAGAATATTAATTGAAATTTGGTCAGGCATAACAAACTAGAAATTTGCTAAAAAAAACAGAAATTTGGATAGTAGAATTGATGAAGTTATCTAATACTTCTGGAACCTAAAGCAAAAAGGATAACATAAGACTTCTAGGAACAATGGCATTGAGCAATGAGCACTCAGCATGCAGCTTAAGCTGGAAAGTGGAAATGCCAAGTAGATTGAATGAAATATCAAAGATATAGCATGATCATTGTCTGTTGCTATTTTGGACTGAGAAATGCATAGGGCAGATCATTTCCAGTGGGAAGGTACTTGATTGATTAATAACAGCATTCAGTGCACAAAACGGTACCTTAGAGAACCTGAGCCTCCCCAAGGTTGGTCCTGATTTATGGCACATGCCCAACTTTGCAGAATCGTTTCCCTAAAGATTAATCACAGCATAACATTAATGCGACTTGTAGACAAATGGAAAGAATTCTGTTAAAACATACATATAGAACATTGAAAACCTGTTTAATCTCAGGGGGGTTAAATAGCAATAAGCCAATAACAATGCAGAGTGTGTAATCTAAAACATATAACACGGAAACTAAAATTGGCGTTGGCTAATCTAACAGCCATCAAAGCTCACGATCATGTGATTAATTGAAAATGCATCATTAATCATCCATGTGTTTCACGACTTATGGAGATCGGCTCTATGACACACAAATTTCACATTTTTGTTTGTATTCTCCTGGTTTTTTATAGAAGGATATAAAGAATTTGAAATGGCCACTTATTAATCTGTATTTGTTACCGAGCTCCCTTTTTTTGCATGAGTAATGAACCCCAAACAAATTCACCATCTATTCCTTAATTATGAATTTAAAAAGGTCTAATTCTTACTCTTTTTTTGCCATTTCTTACTGACATAAGTTTTTGCCCTCTTTGGTTCGCGGTTGTGGTTTAATTTTGGTTGTAGTTGGAAAATTTGAGGCCATTTAAAAAGAGACTCGAAAAAACTAAAAAAATCATTTCAAAATATTTTTATGATCTTTGAGAAAAACCCTACAAAGCCTCAAAAAACTATGACAAAATATTACAGTGAATGGCCTGTACAAAAATGACAAATTTTACAAACCGAACCAGAACCAGAACCAGAACTGCAAACCAAAGAGAGCCTTTATATCCTGGCCAGGTTTATAGTCTACAATTCTGATACCACATGTAAAATAATTTGGGCTGCACAGTTTGTTGTGTTTAGAGAGAAAAAGACATGCAAAAACTGCAACTTTAGATGGATAAGCACACCACAAATTTCCCTGTTGCCTCAGCAATTTGTTAATACCTTTTAGCATTACCCATCGGTGTGAACGTCAAACGATCCTTTTCGAAAACATTAGTAAGGCAATCTCAGCGTCAGCCGCTGGGTGGCCATACACCATCAAAAAAGAAAGAAAAGAAAACCGACCAACTTATCAGCGCCATTTTGGCACCTAACCCACACCCCTCCCGAAGTCCAGACCACTGCATCCTGATCCAGCCTACGGCCACCACGGCTCACCGCTGCCCGCTGACCTCCCGCAGCAGCCCTCGACGGGCCAGCGAACCAACGCGATCGAGCCGGCGGCCGCACCGGGACCACGGATCGCGGCGCCGGTGCGCAATGCGACCGCGAAACCCTGCGGGCGCAGCCCCGTACGCCCGCGCCTCCGTTCTAGCTGGGACTAGGAGTGGGCTCCGAGGGCGAGGAGTGGGGGGAGGGAATGTGGAGAGGGGCACCGAACCTGCTGCCGGCGGCCGGCGCGCGCGGGCGGCGGCGAGCGGAGGCGGGCGGGAGGGGGCTCGCGACGGCGAGGCCCCCCATCTCGCGGCGAAGCGGAGGGGCGGGGAGGGAGACCCGGGAGCTGGAGGGTGGAGCAGAGGAGTGCAGTGCGAGTGCGGGACGAGGCGAGCAGCAACCTCCGGAGGTAGACGACTAGACGCCAAAAACCCTGTCCCCTTCTTTAACCCCTCGCGCGCCCGGGCCACGGCCTTTCATGCTGTCGAAGCAACTTGCCTATTATTAGCCTGATAAATTAGCCCTCGGTTTCTTTTTTTTTTTTTGGTTTCAACTTTAGGTGGCCTTGGGAGTGGCAGGTGAAAATGATGGATAGGACAATTTTCAGAATGAGAATGAATTCGGACAAAAATTCGATGACATCTACGGTTATAAGACTTTTGCTATTTTTACAAACCAAATGCGATCACATTTTATTGTCATTTTTATAAGACTTTTAGTGATTTTTCTCAAAGACTCTAAACCAGTTTATAATAATTTTCTACTTATCCAAACCTTATGTAAAAGGCACACAACTTTTTCATATTATACTATACCGCTAGTTTCAGCTCAAAAGAACGGCGTTTAAAGACAACCATCGATAAAAAAAAATGGCACAAAACAGCTACCATTACTTCCATGTATATAACGCTCTCCCCGTTGGAATTAATAAACCATATTTTCTTAACGTAAAAGAGAGAGAATCTTACATTCCATTGTGGACTGCTCTCCCCACTGGCATTAATAATCCGGATTTTAAGTGTTTACAAAAAAGTTGTATAAAATTCAAGCTTTTTAGGCTCTGTTTTTTCAGTGGTGCGGTGGCACGTCACGTTGCTAGCTATTTTTAGGCTTCACAGATGAATGTGCCAACTCAGTTGAAACACGCGAATGCGTTTCAGAAACACAGTTGCGGCCACAGTGCCCAAAAAACCGCGACCTTATTGTTATTTTTTAAAAATACTTTGAGAAGAAGCAACGACATTTTGGAAGGATCTTATCGCTCCACTGTTTTAAGAGTATATACAATAGTGCACGAGACATGCCCTATAAAATAAGAATAAGGTAACATCAGGGAGAGAAAAGGAGCATAGAGAATTGAACCATCTCTTAGAGCTCCCCAGTCCCTTTATACCACCCTGTAAAATACTATTCATACAAACATAAATAGTGTTTTACAGGGTGGTTTAGAGGGTCTGATAGGGATGCTCTTATTTGTAGTTAGCTAAAACTTGAAAATTTTGAAAAGAAAATGTATTAAAGGCAAGTATCGGTGTTGGTGTCTAACTAAACAGTCTTCACCCTACATATCCTTAAGTTGTGCAATTAGTTTCAAATAACTGACGACGTCGCTCACTACTTGAACCTATTGGATGAGCCTATAGATGGCCGAACGGGCGGCCCGGCCCGGCACGGTTCGGGCCCAGTAAGGCACGACCTGATTTAGACCAGGCCCGGCACGGCCCGAGGAAGATGGCGGGCTAGGTCGTGCCAGCCCACGGGCCGAGGCAAAGGCCCAGGCACGGCCCGAAGGGAGGCCGTGCCGTGCTGGGCTGGCCTGAGACACTAACGGGCCTGTTAGGCTATCTATACTAAATAGAGAAAATAGGAGGTATTGAACCTGGAACCTCTTGACATCCAAAGCTTTATTGCCCTACCTAGTTGTGTCATGTTATATATTGATAAGCAAAAAAATCAAAAAAAATAATCGGGCCGGCCCGGCCCGCCCCTAGCCTTCGGCCCAGGCACGGCACGCCTGACCGGGCCGGGCCCGACATGTGTCGTGCCGTGCCGTGCTTCGGGCTGGGCCAAAATGTCGTGCCTCGTGCCGACCCATTTGGCCATCTGTAGATAGCCTCCTTGATTCAAGATTTAAGGGGTATACTCGGTGAATTAATCCAAAAGAATAAGAAAAGAAATTTTAAAATAAAAAAGAAAAACCAAAAAATCTTATTTAAGGTGTCGGATTGTTTTAGACCATTTAATGTGAATTTCAGCCATGCAGGATCCAACATGTGGACACCATAGACGGGTGTTTTCCCTATTCTCGCATTTCTCCAATTGATTTTTGTAGTTCCAATCCTTCGGATAATGCATTCAGAGAAGGTTGCCATCGCCTGAAAAGCAAAACAGAAATATTTAGGTTGTTTTTCCTTTTCATTCTGGTGGCGTGTGATTGTGCAGTGAGAACCCACTCCCTTTTGCATCATGGTGATCGTGACTATGCAGCAATGCTCCAAAGTTGTCATGACCGTGGGTCTAGTGCGAGAAGAAGACATGAAACGACATATAGGGCCTTGTTTTCACCTTAAATTAAAATAAATAAAAAAATGATATTTTTATAAACTAAATGATGTAATATTTTGTAAGCAATTTATTGGTTTTAAATAGTTTATTTTAAAGTCTGTAAAATATTTTTTAAAAATTTTTAAAACTCTTTAAAACGTCTTTCGAGTGTTCATAATTTTTTTAGATTAAAGTTTTCGGCAACTTTTAGCTCAAACAAATAAAGGCTTAGTAGCCACGGAAAAAGATGTGATGCCTCATAGCAAAAGAAGTAAAAAAATAGTTGTGCATGACAGCTTGTTTATGGGCTAGATCAAATCAGATACGGCTGAATCGATGATTTTTAATACCATATTCAAAGTGATTTAAAATTATTTGACTACAAACAAACTAGCTTTTTAACCAATTTTTTTAAACATGAAGCCACCTCTAAAAACTCTTAAAAATAATATAAACGACAACTCTGATATGTAAGTTTTCTCATATTAAAGGCCTTGTACATGTCAGCGTAGCGTAGCGTTTCAGTATAATTTATCTTTTTTAATAGCCTATTTGGTGTAATAATTTGTAATGATTTTTTTCAGGTTTTTAGTAGTCCTCTTAAATTCTAAAACTATTTTTAAATTATTTTTTATAACATTTAAACCTCCCTTTAAAAACTCTCAAATTTTACTGAAACGCTACGCTACGCTACACTAAGCTCAAATGTACAAGACCTAAAGTCGGATCATCACTGAGAATTTCAAAGCGAGAGTTTCGATGCAACTTCCTTTTGCTTTTCTTTATTTCCCCTCTAATTAATTAAGGCTTAGTTCTTTTCAGCTTATCAGCTTAACGGCTTAACAGCTTAGCAACTTATCTACGTTTTGAAAAGACATATGATTTGAGTTTTTTGGGTCTGTTTTTTTGCTGTTTTGAATGTGGGTCCTAATGCTTTAAAAAGCAAGTCAAACAAAATGGATCCGAATCTCAAGACTACCTCGAGAAGCTTTTAAAGTTCGGTCATTTCAGCCGTTCAGATCAGCTCAAAAGAACAGGGCCTAACATTACAACAAAATTTGTAACAAAATATATTAAATTTATAAAACATGCATTCCCTTTTTCTTTTTCTATAGCAATCGAGTACATCTTTCATATGGTTGGTGGGATTTGGATTTGCCATGAAATTCACCGTGCTATAACGGATTTGTTTGGATGGCCGCCTTGGCTCGTCGTGTAGTTGCATTGGCACGAAGGTTGGGCCTGAGGAGACACATTTCTTTTCTTTTTTTGCGTAGAAACTACACAGGCGGATGACAGATTTTCAACGGCACGTCTTTTGAAGGTCACGAACCAAACGGTGTCAAAATTCACATACACAGCACTGGAAGGTAAGTAAGGATCCTGAACCAAACACGTCCAATACTCTAACCATGAATGTTGCTAGATGCTTATTATTGTCCATTAAAGTTTAAAGAGGTAGTACGTACACTTCGGCCTTGTTCTTTTCAGCGTATCGTTGCGTTGGCGTAATACTGTAGTAAATTTGGGAGCCTTCGAAAAGTGGCCTAAAAATTATTAAAAAATGATTTAAAAATAGTTTTAGAATCTTTGGAAGGACTACTAAAAGCCAAAAAAAACTCGTTACGAATTATCATAAGATATAGGCTACAGTAATACGCAACGGCACCCTACGCTGAAAAGAACGAGGCCTTCACCACAGGTCCACAACAAATCACATTTTCTGCTGGTTCCCTCAGCCGCAAGCTTGGTTCCCAGCAGTGGCCGGTGGAGCTAGCTAGTACTCTAGCTACCAACCATCCGTATAACGCCAATCAACACAAGGCATAGGCTAATCAACCTCCTATAATTTACCTCGCTAATCGCAGGCGTGCATGTCCGAAACAATGCTGCCTCTTCAGGCAAATGAGGAGGCACGCACACACGCTGGGCATGAGCGATCTCCAGAGTCCAGATTCTGGTGCGGTTTGCGCTGTGGAGTGGAGGATTTCATGGGGCCTACATGGATCGTGGCCATACAAGAACAACACACTTCTGGTACTGGCATCCTTTTATCTTATGGTGTCAAGGGTGTGTAATCCCAACCATATGAGAACAGAGAGAGAGACAGGAAGGCAAGGGTGGAGGAGGAATTTGGGATGGACGGTCACTGCAAAAATCAGTCAGAGATTCATTGGCCAAACCCGATAAAAATAAAACAAAAGGACGACAAAAAAGATAGGACCTACAGCCCTACATAGATCACCCATATGAGAATGGGGAGAGAGAGGGGAAGACACGGATGTCTCTTGGATTTGTGGCGGACGGTGAGAATTGAGAGAGGACACGTATCATTTTTACGGTGTTAGAGGCATCGTTCCACCCATTCGAGGAGAGACGAGAGGAAAAAGAGGAAGGAAAGGAATCATAGTGGATTTGTGGTGGATGGAGAGATTGAGAGAAGACCCCAAAGACATATGATACCAAAGCAAGACCTGCAAATTATCCACCAGGTGTTGTGACTGATTTTGATTGAGTGGTATGGCTAGAGTGGAAGTGCACACATAATTGCAAAGAAGGCATCACTCATGCTAGCGAGGAACCTACAGGCCTCAAATTTCTAGGCGTACTATGTGCTATAGTGTGAGTCTATGAGATATGACATTTTACGATTAGATTGAAGTGCACCAAAACCAATAAATAATTCACAACTCATGGGCGTTCCACAAAAATCATATGTCTTTTCACAGAGAATTGATTAGTTGCTTTCATCGTCTTTTATAAGCATTTTCGGATGAGGGTGTTTTTATAGCTTATTTTCTATATCAATATCAAATTCTAGAGAAAAACAAGTATGTTTATTGGCATTAACAAAAAAAAAACAAAATGTGAGTTCAATTACGTTTCACTTATTTATTTTAGAGATTTCAGATGCTTCATGATTAAAAAAAATCAAAAAATTAAAGTGTTTGTATTTCAGAATCGAAAATAAGTAGATGAGTAATAAGATTTAAACAAGTCTTTCTACCGAACCTATCTACTCCTATTTCTACTAGGACCGGAAAAGTAGAACGAGCAGCTCTCTACTTCTTAAGATTGATATCATTTAGTCTCGACTTAGTTCACCTTGTGTAGCTCGGTTGAGAAACGAGCCAAAGTTTTGGCAAAGGATGGGCTCTATAGTCAGTTAAAGCAAATAATGGAAGGAGGCTTCACAACAATGGGTCTGTGTCGAGAGCACGTTGGTCACTAACGTAGGGTAGCCAAGCAGTGGCTTCCTCAAGGTGGTGGCGACAACAGATCTGTAGTAGAGATTTATGAAGCAATGTTTGTATCTCAGTGAAGAGCAAGAGGGCAGAGGGATGGCGAGGTGGCCAAGTGGTACGATATGGCAAAGAGGGGCGCTTGAGCGGCAACGGTAAGCGCATCTTGTTGCAACGCGCACGGATTCACATGACATTGTAGCATGCACGCGTGTGCGGACTGGCAATGAACGAGCAGCGTACTTTGGCGAACACAAGGCGTACGACGGCGAGCGACAACAAGGCTAGAATGGATGAGCCAAGGAGATGGGCTAAGGCCACTGATTACCAAGAAATTGAATAGGCTAAAATGTTAAAATAAATGAACCGAAAATTTCATTTTACAACTCAAAATCTAAAATAAATAGGGAAGAAATGTTAATCCTATATATCATGGTATTAAAACCTCCATTAACAATAAAGGAATTTATAAAAGGTAAACCCCTTGTTCTTAAATGCTTCGAACTAAAAGGATTTTCACTTAATCATGCTTTGCAAATTAAAAATATTAAAACATTGCGAATTTATTAGGTAAAAAAATTGGGATGTTACAAACCTCCTCCTAAGGAGAATCTTATCCTCAAGATTCTAAATACCAGAAAAATTCGAGAAATTTTGCATTTATATCTTCCTCACATTCCTAAGTGGCTACAAGTGAACTCGACAGAACTGGGTAGACTTGCTCCATGTTTTACGCACAACTTCATCCAAAATCTTGAAAGGGTACTCTCTTTGTAGGTCAAGTTCGGCTCTAGGTCTTTCGGTGGCATCTAATCTTCGAGGATTCGGAGGCATTGTTTTAGTTGGAAAACATGGAACACGCTATGCACTTCTACTAGCTATTTAGGTAATTCAAATCGGTAAAGTATCCCCAGTAGCCCCTCTATCCCCCCTCTAAAACATTAGGGTGGGATGGAGGTACTATTGGGATGCTCAGCAACTTCACCTCTTCTGACAAGGACCTTGAAAGGGCCAATATACCTTGCATGCTTCAAATGGGGACACCTTCAAATACACACAGTCTCCTTTCGTAAACTTTAGGTCTCGTTTTTGTCAGCGTAACTCTTTGATTGTGCTATCCTGAGTTTGTGCTGAATTAACTTGACTTTTATTCGGCTTCCTTAAGCATCAAACTCACCCGTACCTGTATTTGTTCGGTATTTGTTATTGGAATTCATTTCTATTCCTATTAGGCAACAACCTTGTCTTAGGCTTCAGGTTGCATGGGAGAGCAGGCACGTGTCCAACGAATGAATGGGTCATAACCAAAACAAATGCCAAAATAACAGGATTAGATCATGCAAAAAAAGATTAGATCAGCTGACGAGAGACTAATAACATGTTGGTTTTGATTTTGAAATTATTGCATAATGTACCATCACTGTATGACATTTTCAATAATAGATGTTAGGATTTAGGTACGTTGTCAGCCCGATCGATACGTCTGGTCAATCCTTTCGCCAACATCATCTTGTTGGCCACGGTTTGCACGGGAAGTGCTGCATCACGACACTGGAGGTGAAGCTGTGAAGTGGATGCGGAAGGCCAGGGTGCGGCATGTTTTACCGTGCACGGACGACGTGGTGCGCGGTGGCGGGCTAGGAAGATTGCTTGAGGGGCAACCAAAGTTCGGGTACAAGGATTCGCGCAATATGCTAGAACGAATTCAAGGTGGAGAAGACTATATTCTCCAAGGTGGAGTTTGTTAGGTTTTATGTCGAATATGTGTATAAGTAGGTTACATTTACTCTGTGTTGTAATAGGTATGGTTGATTTAGAATTGGAGTCAACTCTAATATGACCTTCACTATATAAAAAAGAGCAGCCCTAATAAAACCAGGTAAACGACTTCATAATAGTAGTATAGGTCTGAGGGGGTCAGCAGTCGGCATGTGGTCTTGACCTATGCAACTGGTATGTTGCGGTATTATGGATTTTGGGAGAAGCGCCCATAGTCAGAGCCCCGCAGATAGGGGTGCTAATGGGTTGGGTTTTAGAATGGGTTGCTTTGGATGGGTGGAAATGATGTTGATGTTGCTAATGGGTTGGGGTGGGTGGGTTTTAAGTTGAAATGGATTGGTGTGGGTTTGAAAAGGTTTCGGTTCAACCCACGGGTTTGTACCGAATGAATTCATATGGTACTATAATATATCATAAATTTTTACATGCGGGCCCACCTATTCAGTTTGACATGCCAATTTGCACAAAGTTACTTTTAGATATGTCGAGTTATATAAAAAAAAATAATTTTGATGATTTTTTATGGTGTGAATGCGATGTTTTTTAAAAACTAAACTGTTTTATAATAGACCTAGCCATGAGCAGCCCGAGCCGGGCCAACCTAAGGAGTACACCAGGTCGACTTGGCCGCTTGGGCTTCGATCTAGACCCCGCTCGTCGGGCCGGGACCAGGTCTGAAGAAAACATGAAATAGCACTGGATCGGGCTATGCTTCAGGTTGGGCTGGGCTTTGAGCCGGGCTCAAGCCCGAGATTGGGAAAAGACGTCAGACTGGACCAGGCTCGGGCTAGTCCCATGGAATCAGCCTTTTCCAGTCCAGCCCGAAACCCGGCAGACCTTTGGACAGATCAACTTTATCGAAAAGCACCAAAATTTACATATGGCCGGGTTTCGGACCGGGCTTTCGAGCTTCGAGCCGGGTTCGGGCCTAAAACAGAGACCCGAAGCGTCGGGCCAGGGCGGGCTCAGGCTTGGTCCTGCGGAACAGGGCTTTTCCAAGCCCGGCCTGAAACCCCGCCCGGCTCGGCCAATGATCAGGCCTAGGTTGAACCCATATGAGAGGTGTAATAGATTGGTTTGGATTTATATAAGAAATAGGGTGGGGTGAGGTGGGTTCAAATAAAAATAGGGTGGGGTGGGTAGAAAAAAATAGTTTTATTAAAATGGAGTGGGGTGGATATGGGTTGGGTTTTAAACCCATTAGCAGCCCTATCCGTAGATGTAGGCGAAAGCCGAACTGCGTAACCAAACATCGTGTCTGTTGATATCGTTCGTGATCTTGCATCGACGTAATCCTAACAATAGAGATGAAAAGTAGTCAGGTCTAGTTAGACAAAAGCGTGGAATGCCTGCAATTCCTAGGTACC
The DNA here is from genome assembly GCA_005191435.1 of Raddia distichophylla. NCBI lineage: Eukaryota > Viridiplantae > Streptophyta > Magnoliopsida > Poales > Poaceae > Raddia > Raddia distichophylla. The sequence continues at coordinate 102,588 of SPJY01007880.1, read as the reverse complement.
ATTCGAAGAATTTTCATAAAGTCCCAGTGCCGAAGGGAAAAAAGAAAAAAAGATATACTTGAGGGTATTTCTTTGCAAATGTCTGAAAATTTACTTTATAAATTCTAGCGATTCTTATCCAACATGTTCTTGGTTCAAGGAAACTTTACTGCACGCATGCTGACTTTTCTTTTCAGGGGAAAATAAATAATACATGTATATTACAATTTTCTTTCTTCTTTTCTTTTCTACATATTTTCCTATCTAAAATTTCTGGGCCTTGTGCCTGTCCAAGCCTTCATTTGCCGTCACCATGCTCCGCCTATTCCAAGTCGACCTGCACACCGTGAGCGCACAAATAAATTTCAATTCAAATAAATGACAAATCTATGAATAGTAAAAATTTTGCCAATTAAAAATTTAACACGCATTAATGGAATTGTAGGCCGTTAGAATTCCAGTAGCATTATGTTCATCGGGACACCAGGCCATCCGGGGCCAGCCGGTCTCCCTCACCGCTACATTCTCATCACTCGACGATTAATACAAACCTGAACTTTTAAGCACCGCATTTCAACCAACATCTGCCCAGCAATAAAAGGAGAGCATAGATCACTGTATCATAGCAGCAATAACCATTAGAGGCACATCACCCAACGATATAAGCTAATTAGAGCAGCAAGTGTCCATGCTGAGAGCTACATACACAGCTAGAAGCCAAGGCAGCAATAGATCGGTCAGTAATGACCCATAAAAAAAGACCCAACCCATAGTTTCAACCTGAAAACCACCTTCCAGCCTTTCACCAACACTTGGCAGCAAAAAGGGACACGTTTGACTCTCCCCTTTTCAGCCAAGTTACAGCACCAGCAAAGGAAACAGCACCCAGCCACCATTTTTCACTCTTCTCCTTACCTTCTTTGCTAAGGACAGCATCCATCCCTCTCAAACCAGCCACCCAAAAACCAAAGGGGAAGCCACAGTGAGCTGATGGAAGAGATGCATGCATAGAGGAGCTAAGTACGAGTGCAACAAGCATCCAGATGCAAGGAGGAGGAGGACAACAAGGCAAGCCACATTTTAATCACAAGATCAAGTGAAGGTCAAAGCAGATCAGCCAATTAAGGTAAATGTGCATGCCCAAGCACCATCTAGATGAGCTACATGTGTACATGCATCCTCACATTCAGCATACATACCTTCAGCCCCCCACCTAATCCTTTCTTGCATGTCATTTTTAGACTATATACAGTAAGCTCAGCACCCTCCATATTCATGCATGTCATTCTTCCAACATCTATATCAAGTAAGAGAGTAGAATCATCCCCAACTCAGTGCGAGGACTCAGGTCACCGTAGAGTGGTTGCCGGCATGAGCTCTCAGAAGCTACTGCATGCTCCCTGGTGCATGAGTAATCTCGAGCACTGCATGTGACCATCCTACCCAGATCAACCCTCATTCTAAGCCCTACCCAAGATCATCACCATGAAATTCCTAGAAATCTCTTCCTAAACCAAATCCAATACAACCTTCTCAAGTTTTATCATACCCCTCACATATGCAAAGCAACACAATATACTAAATCAACTAGTGTATACTAACTCAAGCAATCCGCTGCATCTAATTAATTAACAATGAATCAGGAGGGGAGGGATTTGAGAGCTAGGGTTAGGAATAAAAGGTTGAGAGCTAAAAACCGAAGGGGAGGGCAGGAGCTTGGCCGAGCCGCTGCAGCGTAGCTGCAACCGCCGTCGCCGGTCGGGAGCCGCGCCGCCGTCGGCCGGGGAGCACGGCCGGCCAACACATTGCCTGGGAAAGAGGAGGAAGAAAGCCACCACTGGCATCAGCCGAGAGTACATAATGAAAAGAGAAGAAGAAGGGAGAGAAGGGAGTGGCCAGAGCCACCGCCGTCGCCGGCGCGACCGGCCACGGCCACCAGAGGAAGGAGTGGGGGAGAAGAGTGGGGAATTTAGGAAATTAGGGATTTGGGGAAGGGGAATGGTTTCAGTTGGGCTTGGTGGGCCGGATTGGGCTGGCCAGTGAGCCCAAAGGGTTTCCCTCCTTTCTCTTTTAAATTTCTGAGTAAATTCAATTCTAAAACAATAAAATAAAAATAAAATAATCAATAACTTAAAACCATAGTGAAGAAATAATTTATTTTGGAAATCAGTAAAGTGTTCTCTGTTGACGGTCAATTTCGACAACATTTCATACACTTCCGACCGTCAACATAGATCCCAAATGAAGGAACATGGACTAAAAATGTGCAAATTAACAAAGTTCCACAAGTTTTGGTAAGTTTGTGTCTCCAGGGAGGTAGGACCTACTGAGCAAAAATGGACCCAAACGGGTGAAAACCCCTGGTCGGCCGACCGACCCTGGCCGACCGAGCGGCACTTGGTCCAAGCTGGGGTTGCCCTCTCTCCAAGTATTCTTAAAGCACAAAAAGAGACCATCCCAACCGTTCCCATCAAGCCGTTTTGATCCTAGGGATGACATTGCATTGTAGAGGATCATTTTGCTCTAAAGTAACTCAATTGTACCGGCCTCAACTGCCAATACCTCCTCAAGGGGATGATCTACACCGTCAATAAGGGATCCCATGCAAAACCGAGGGCTGGGATCGACCGAAGCCCGGTCGGCCGACCGGCTTGGCCGGGCGACCCCCTTTGGATCCACTTTGGATCATTCTCCTTCGGCTGGGGAGAAGAAGACATGTGTCCCTACACGTGGCACACCCTCACTCGCTGCGGTTGGCTATAAAAGAAGCCTCTCTTCTCATTTGCAAGGCACAGAGAAGTGCGGGAAGAACACAAAGCAGCGGAATGCTGCCCATTTATCAAGTAGAGTAGGTGAGAGATGAGTGTTATTGCTGAGGAGAAGCTGGCGTGTCGGCGTCCTTTCCACTAGAGCTCCGGAGCCGAACTCGAATGTGAGTGCTGCTTTGTCTTCTATCAGTAACACTTAGTCCCATCCTTTATTTATAAAGCAAGTTTATTTCTATACATTATCTCTCTGTTGGTATTAGGCTCGTGCTAGATCTTAAGTGCTAAATCTCTGTGATTGGGTGACACAATAGATGTTAGTGCCAGGTTTAGTGGGAGTGCGTATCAAGTGACGTCCTGGTACGTAGTACTGCTAGGAATAGACGTGGTGTCTAGACTAGTTAGTACCCGGTAGACACCTGATTCAACGCTTGAGCGGGTAGGTAGTAGGTGGTGACAGCCCTGCTATCCGCGCGGCAGTTTGTGAAATCCACCCCGTTAGTCTCAGCCCAATCAAGCCCAATCGAGGGTGATCATAACTATTCGGTGTTCTTAACTGATAGCGGGTGGTAGTGAATCAGCCGAGCTTCGATACAGAGTAGCTATTGTGTGTGGATTATCCTTGTACCATTAACTAGTGTAAACCTTTAGTAGAACCTCTCGACCTGAAATATCTTACCCCACTTTTGTCATTTCATCATATCCATCCGGCCAATTCAAGACTAGAAACTAGACTCTTCTCGTTCTTCACGGGAAATCGATACCTATGGAATTCTCCGTGGTAAAAGCTACTGCGATATCTGTGCACTTGCAGATTAATTCTAGTAGGCATAAGAATCGTCAACATTCTCTTATTTTTAGTACATTCTGAAGCTGATTAACGGTATTGCAGGATTTAATCTAAATCACTGATTGAGAGGGATCAACCGGAGAGCAGTACCGGATAAGGGATTGAGATAGAAAGTAAGCATTCCTTTGATGTTAAGTAGAGTATTTTATCTATAAGCATTATTTTTATTACATATGCATGCACACTTTTAGCATACCAAATCTCAAGTTTTATTTGAAAATAAACTACCTGGAAGACGAAAGTACTAGCGACTCGATCGATGGAGTGATCAAGTTGTTATAATTATTATGGTGGGTGAAGGGTGCCTTGGAAAGGTGCAGAGGTCAGGCGTGGTCCTTCATAGGGTAGCATATAAGGATAACCACCCACTCGGGTACGAGCCGTATAAAAATAGTATCAACCTTGGTCTCGTGTGGCGGTCAGAGGAGGTTATCTATGTGGTGGTTACATTCTCCACATTGGGTATGTAGATAATTAGGAGGGGTGGGTGAGCGGACCCATGGTGTCCCCAACCAACGACACTATATTATGCCGAGATGATACTCATTAGCCGGCGTCAGGAATGAGTAAAACGAAAACGAGGATAAGTGATGAAGGGTGAGGTTGTGAGTAAAGCACATCTAAAATTAATCGCCATCACTTGTTCTACGACCGAGCTGGAGATGTAACCTACCAAAATAGAATAAACACTCTGAGCTCCGAGTTTATTTGGGGCCACTACGGGTAAAGTGGTACAAACCTGGGCAGGGTAAAATCATGAATTCTTGCAGTCTCCTGAATTGGAGATTACGGAGGCTAAGCCCGTCTGGTATACGAGTGCTAGTAGATTTTTCTTAAATTAAAATTTTGTCCACTCTTTTAAATAAAAAGATATTTTATTTATTAAAATTGAAGGGAGAGACTGGAGTAGGTATGCTCTGTATAAGGAAGGTTTTCCCATGGTTTACCTAGACTTTAATGTTGCTACTATTGCTTGCTACTCACTCTTGCTATTAAAACCTTACTTAGATGTGAACCCAGAAGACAACGTGAACGATTATGATAATCTTGACACCGGGGAGCATTTCGAGATGGAGTCTTACCTAGAAGATATGGGTCCTCTGGAAGACTATATATAATAACTCCTAGCGTAACGTTAAGTGATGAGCATTACAATAAAAGGGTATCGTACGATTACTTTGTATGTTTAAAATAAGGAGGGACTATATCGAATCGTTAATACATTTGGCCCTACGTGGCATCATGATGTAATAAAGCATGAGACTGTTTAATGATTGTACGTAACAATAGTCTACGTTATGTACTTTGGGTGTATATGTTGACACCCACACAATTACCTCATGGTTTTGAATGTAAAGATGTCATTAGCATATGATAATTGGGAGGGGCGTCTCACCGACCACGATTTGCACGGAAGGCGCTGCATCACGACACTAGAGGTGAAGCTATGGAATGGATGCGGAAGGCCAGGGTGCGGCATGTTTTATCGTGCACGGACAGCGTGGTGCGCGGTGGTGGGTTGGGAAGCCTACTTGAGGGCAACCAGAGATCGGGTACAAGGGTTCGCGCAAGACGCTGGAACGAATTCAAGGTTGAGAAGACCATATTTTTCAAGGTGTAGTTTGTTAGGTTTTGTGTCGAATATGTGTACGAGTGGGTTACATGTACTCTGTATTGTAATAGGTATGATTGATTTAGAGTCAGAGTCGGACTCTAATCAGACCTTCACTATATAAAAAGGAGGCAACCCTGATATAACCAGGTAAACGACTTCATAATAGTAGCATAGGTCTGAGTGGGTCAGCAGCCGGCATGTGGTAATGACCTGTGCAGCCGGTATGCTGCGATATTATGAATTGGGGAGAAGCGCCCCATAATCAGAGCCCGCAGAGGTAGGCAAAATTCGAACTGCGTTACCAAACATCGTGTCTCCTGATGTCATAAATCCAAACAATAGAGATGAAAACTAGATAGTCTAGTTAGACAAAAGCCTGGAATGCCTGCAATTTGTAGGCACCGTTCGCAGAATTTTCGTAAAATCCTAAAGTCGGAGGGAAAAAAAAAGAAAAATAGATATACTTGTGGGTATTTCTTTGCAAATGTCTTGAAATTTACTTTATAAATTCTAGCGATTCTTATCCAACATGTTCTTTGTTCAAGGAAACTTTACTGCATGCATGCTGACTTTTCTTTTAAAGTCAATTGTGCGATGATCGAATAGAGTAAACTAGAAGCGAAAGTGCCAAGAACGGAATGCTCGGATTCCTAATTGTCTCTTGCAATTTGATAGTATGTTGTTGCAGAAACGATTTTCACAAGATCTTGTTTTTCAGATGGCAATAGATAGACTTGCATGCAATTTGGTACATTGATCTTACTATTATCTTGTTCTAACATGACCAAAGGAGAAGCTTGTTAGATTGTTTCTTGTAGAAGCTATCGATTGTTTCTTTGAGGATCAAAATTTTTGAAATATACCACGCTGCTATGATAGACATAGTTTCCACCTGGAATGAGACAGTAATATACTGACGTATTTTAAAACTTTGATTTTGGGATGGTATACCAAGATTTTTTTTTTTAAAAAAAGAGAAGGAACTAGAGGCCCAATTAGTAACTCAATCTGGGCCTGTTCTCATTTTGAGATGTAAATCGTAGCGCGGCCCGCAACTAGCCTTGTCCACAGCCCAGAGCCCACTTTCGCCACTCCGGTCGTGCTCACTGTTCGCCGGCGCATCGCTCCTCCTCCTCCATCCACTGACCACTCAGCTCTTGAGTCGTGTCGTCGCCAACCCAAAACCCACAAAACCCTACCGCCGCCGCCCGCCATGGCCGCCGGCGGGGGAGGCGGCCGCCAGTGGCGCGTGATCCCGCGGCCGGTCCTCGAGTCGGTCCTCCACAACCACGCGCTTCACCCGCGCGTGCCACAGCCGCTGCTCCTCCACGGGCCCCGCGGCGTCGGCAAGTCCACGCTCCTCCTCCACCGTCTCCTCCCGCAGTGGTCCGAGGCTCCGCACTCCACCGCCTTCGTCGAATTCCTCCATCCAGCCCCCACCTCCCCTGCACACGCCGCCGCCACCGCCACCGCCACCGCCGCGCCCTGGTCCCTCCTCGCCGACCAGGCCGCCTCGCTCCCCAACCTCCGGTTCCGGCTCGAGTCCGCTCTAGAGGGACTCGCACGCGCCGCCGTGCTCCACGGCGCCGTCGGCTCCAAGGACGTGCTCGCCGCACTTTCCCGCTCACACGGACTTCACACCGCGCTCTCCCGCCTCGCGGGCCCCGCCGCCCGCCGCGCAGGCGTTGGCGGCAGTACCGCCGTGCCGGCGCTCTGGGCGAGGGCCGTCCTTGCTGCGTCCTCCTCAGCCCGTGGGGACGACCCCACGTTCCGCATTGGTGAGGGGGAGGCGACCAATTGCTCCATGGAGGAGAGAGCTTACATGCAGGAGGCGATGGCGGCGCTGCGTGTGGCCAAGGAGGTGCTTGGGATGCAGGAGGGGTGGAGGAAGGAGGCGATACGGTTCATGAATAGGACAGGCCAATTCTCACGGCCTTTGGCCAATTCGGCCACAGACTGGCCATGCCTCCTGATGGATGTGCTGTCGGGCGCAGCCGAAGAGGATTTCTTCCTGGTATACTTATTTTGGTTTGGTGTGATGATCCATTAGTACAGGGTTGATATAATGTGTTGGTGACAGCACTGTGGATGTGCAGCCGAAGCTGGTGCTGAGCAATGTGGATGCACTGAGGAAGGCTACTTGCGAGGATGAAACCATGGTGCCTGCGGCAATGTACCATGACAGTTTCATCTGGAGGGTGGTAGCACTTGGTGCTAATGAACGGTGCCTGCCAGTATTTATGTCAACCTCAGATGGGTAAGGGTCTGTATCTGTATTTTTGCATGCTCTTTATTGTTCTCTTTTCTAGTGGTTTTAGGTGCTAAAGTATCAGAACGTCAGAACCACAGTAGCAAAAGGCATGCCCTAATTGGGAGCACTTTAGAGGCAATTGTGTTCATATTATCATATATAAGAACTGAAGGCATTGTTGACATGATTACACAATTGAAGCATAGATCTCGTGAATTGTGATGATTGAGAAAATACTTGCAATTGAACTTGTTTTACATTCCTCAAATTGTGACCTGTTGATCCTAGCATGCCCAAACTACCAAGATATGTTTAATTAGTTGATTTACCTATTTGAGGATAATAGACTATAAAAGTTGCATTATCTAGCATTAGCAAAAGTGAACCTTTTTTCTTAGGGAATGAAGTGGGGCTTTTTGAAAGGGAACGTATTGTGCATGACATCACATGCAATGCAATGCAAGAAATGTACATTCCAAAGCACAATTTTGTTTGATCCATGCCTTGACCATTTCATTTCATCGTGTCAAAGTAGAGCTTCTGTGCATATTTTCCTTTGTTCTTGTACATGTATATATGGCAGCCGTTCTGGCCCATGGAATGGATGCTGTCCATTTGTCCATTACCATTACACATCGGTCATGCTATTTAGTACCTCTGCATTGAATTGTATACAGATTGATATATTACTGCTTCTTCCATTTCTGTTGCACCTGAGTGATTTTTTTGGGTAATCTGCACATTTCATTTTATGGTGGACAAGTATCATAGAGCCTTTTGCCATCTTGGAGGGGAAATATGCCACTGCCTCCAAGATGTTTCAAATAGGGGATTCCTAAAAACTTTCATAAGGTGTCCAGCATAAGAAAGTACACTTTGTATAAAAAAACTGTAAGATAATTCAAGAAAGCATGGCTTTGCGTCTACATGAGCGTTGTCATAAGAATGGTTAGCTGGGAATGGTCAATCGAGCTTTGTTTAGAAAGGGTGAACTTATAATGAAATAACCAATTATGTTGAATAATTGGTAAGAATAATATGGAATTACCCTTTTGCACTTTCATCACCTAACATTCTAAAATCTGTTAATTTTAACTCTGTGTGTATTCATGATTTTCTCTCATGAACTAATGGTTGTGCTGCGAAGAATGTCAGGTAGGCAACCCAGAACTATTTGAATATGGTTTTGTTTAGTCCCCTATTATTTCTTGTGAGCTATAACTCCAATAATTTTTTCTTGGCATGCTTTGGGTTTGTGGAATCATTTCTTCAAAATAAATAATTGTGCTGCATGCACTGCTACCAGAACATTGCACCTTGTGGAAACTGATGAATCCATATTTGTTTAAAATTGTTGCAGCTACTATTCTTCTCAAGCATTTGTTGATTTTGGTTTTCATAATATCTTCATTTCTCGTGAGGTATGCTTAATTTACCTTTGGATTTCCATTACTATTTTAGTTTGCCTTCTTTTTTTTTTGTCTTTCAACAAATAGCTGTATGACACAGACATTCGGTTGGACACCACAAGAAGCTAAGCTGCATATGGTCCCTGAATTCTTTAGTGAACAGGAGGTAGTAATATTTAGACCTGCTGCCTTTATTTTTTATTTCTTGTGCAAATTCTTAGCATAATTTCTTCCTGATGTTTATTGAAGTTGTAGTGGAAAGTCATAGACGAGGTTCTTGGAACAAACTCACGGCAATTATCTGAGATATACATGCTGAAGCAAAAGGCAAATAGCCCAGAGTAAGTACCATGCTGCATACTTGCTTTGTTTGTCATTGATCTTTTGTCTGTTTTCTCTGAGGCTGAGATTATTTCAGCAACATTTTTTTGGGGTGGTGGTGGGACCGGGGGGGGGGTGTAATTTTTCTCCTGTTTGGCTGTGATTAACGAACAAAAAGAATTAGCCCCTACTTGTTGCTTGCATTCCTCTTTGGCTTTTTCTTGTAATCACAGAAAGAGAGCAAATTGAACAAGTTTTGATAGATTTAACTTTTACGATGAATTCTTTATATTTAATAGTTTCAGTCTGATACTCATCTTTCTTTTTGATTTCATTTGTTGGACATGTATGTTTGTCTGTACTGTTCATTATACCTCACAAGTCACAATGGAAAAAGTCAATAAAATTTTCAGGCCTCTTTAGTTATGTCTTATTTTTTTGTTTTGAAATTTTTCTTAGTTTTTCAAGCAATTGTAATTTCTTTCAATATATAGTCGCCAGCAGATCTATGCTTTGCAGTCTCATGGGTTGTTTCTGTTCATCATATCTAAGGTTTTCAAGCATACGTGAGCTGATGAGCATCCATCTAATTATTTTTATCTGTGCCATGCTTTATAATGTATATTACTGTTATCATTATTTAATCTTCAATGCATTACAGGATTTTGCATGACAAGAATATTGAAGAAATTATTGATACATACCTGGCACACCTTCAAGTAAGTAAAGGTTCAATCAGAGCTTGGGTACACTTGCTATTTGAAAATACACTCACCTGAACATGGAAAATGTAGCTAGATCCCTCTTTTCTAATCTGTTCTTTCATGGTCGGGTTGCTCTGTTCTTCTGTTTTGAATATCAGAACGCAGAATTTGGAGGATGTAGATAAAATACGAGGGCAAAACTACTAACTGTTGTTTATTTCTGCACACCAGGTGTCTGTGGTGAATCCTGCAATGGAGGCAGCATTAAGAATGGTGCAAAAGTTTGCCTCTGATGTCCGTGAGGGTAAAGTACCAGAAAACAGATTGACTTTTGGTTCACCTTGGAGACATCCACCTAAAGGTGACAATCCTCATGCAGCCAATAAGTGGGCAAAGATTCAACTAATGGATTTTGTCCAATCCTTTGTAAACACCGAATTCGGGGTAACGATTTTCTTCCTTTGACAAGCCTGACATTTTCGATTTCTTATGATAAGTCAAATAAATGATCAGAGGATAGTATTAGGGAGGTCACAGCCTTCTGTTGTTTTCATTTCGTACAAGAAACACACATAATAAATAACACAACAATTTATATTAAAAAACCTTGCAGATTATATATAACATTTATCTCGTACATTTATGGAATGTCAGAGTTTCACTCTTTCAGAGTCCGATGTTTTGAATGTCACAGGTGAACTACCTAGCAGATGATAGCCTAGAAATATTGGATGATCCTGCAGCAATCGCCATGATAGAGGTATTTTGGTCAAGTGCTAGTGAATATTGTCGTAATGATAAGATGCGGATATGATGCTTAAATGATTGTTGTTTGCTAGGTTGGCTTGCTTTATCAACAAAGAGAACCATCCTTTATGCGACCGATCACTCGTGGGATTGAGCGCTGCCTTGTTAGATGGTTTGTTTTTGTACTCCTTAGATTTTGTCGGGAGTGTTTAGTGTTTTGACTTTTGATGACATTTGTTTTTATGGATATATGTATAGGCTTGTTCAACAGATATTAGAGTTAAACCTTCAAGAGTCAATAGCATACTTATGGCAACGTGTTATACGTGGCCGAAGCTATCGGCACTTAATGAAAGAAGTCGGCTACAAGTAAAGAGGTGCATGGGACGTTTCCAATTTTCCATCTCAAGTCATTTTGCAGTGGAGGTCTTATGCTTCATTTGTCCTTCAGGTTATTTCTGTGTACATATCCTTATGACAAGAAGTGATTCGAAATGATCAGAAATTTCAATTTTGATGTTTAACGAACTAACTCTAGCATCCATAAGAATATTTGAAGCATATGATTCTGCGACCACACACATTCACTTTTAAGTGATACACTTGCCAATCCGTCATAATAATTTGCTATTTTTCTTTCAACCAGTCAGTAGGAATTAATCAATGTGGATTATTTAGTTCCGATATGTCAGTAGGAATGAAACAATGTAGATTATTTAGTTCTAGAGGGATTGTACCATCCTTGGAAAGGTACCTAAAGGTACCACCTTAGGGTAGACTTGGTATTTAGAAAAAGTACCTCTTTTCTCTCTCTCCAAAGTCCTAATTGACGCTACCACCGTCATGCCATTGCCGCCATCACAGGTTGGGCTGACGGCGGTTAGCAGCCGATCGAGGCGACACAGAGCATGCAGGTGGAGAAGAGTCCAATGCAATGCGGCGTGCGGCTGTGCGCAGTGTGGAGGCGGTGCGATACAGCCCGATAACGGCATGCGCGAGAGAGGGCAACCTAGTGTTGCCGTGATGTAGAGCACCTTGGGTTGGCTTGGCGTGGGGAGACCAGGGTTGCACAACGTTCTTGGGGGACACATTGATGACATGCGGTGCAGGGCATGCCGGTGGTAAGTCGGGGCAATTTGTGGCGCAGGGCAGGCTAGCGGCGAGTTGGGGGAGGCTGACGGCAGGTCAGGGCAATGGGGTAAGAGAGAGGAGAAAAGAAAGAGTTTACTTATGCATTACAATAGCCTCAAATGAAATTAAGAAATAAAAAATAGTAGCAAATACCTATGACATGCTTTATCCTGCTAGCAGGTAATGTTTTCAAGGTCACAAACTCATGTCAATTTGCAGTGATTGAATAAATGCACAACTTTTAAGCATAATTTATCTGCACTTATGAGGAAATTTTAATTAGAAAATTAACTTTGGTGCCTCTATCATTCTCCTTATTGGTGCTATATGAAAGTTGATTATGTATCCTGTCGAAAAAATTCTAATCTCAAGTGCTAGTCGCATAGCATGGACAAAGAATACTCAGAACAAGACACCGCTTTAGTTTTCTGAGGAGAATATTGGAAACCACCTGATGATCTTGTTCGATGTCACTCCTTCTCTTATATAAACTTTACCTTTTACTCCTATTGAACTGAGATCCTCGGCAACACTACTTTTACATCCTTCCTTAAAAAAAACTTTTTACATCCGTATCCTTCAAGTAGTTCCTAGTTGCGTATTTCAACAAGTATCATTATTCTATTCCTTAAAATCCGCTGCTCATCTAGTGCTGCCTGAATGAATCATTGCTTGTGCTCGTAAAAGAGGCAAGGCATTGGTGGCCTTATTTGTGCTCCTGGCTTAGAAATATGCACAACATCAGATCAACACTGTAATCTTCAACTGTCCAATCGCTGTTTCAGGAATTTTGCATCGCGCTGGACTCCCCAATGCTAACAAAGAGAATAATGTTAGCGGCAACATAGTTGTTTTACACTTTATTTATGCACCATTTTGGATGAGGATTGCCAGTGTTGATGTTCCAAGCAAGTCAATTGCAATGTATCAACAGAAGTTGACGAGAAGGCCGTTACTTGGTGGATGATGCGATAACCGCAGAAACTACTAAGTGTCAATTTTCATTTTCCTTTTTTGGTGATTTGTCATTGTTTTTTTTGTGTGCAACATGACCACAGCACCAGTTTGTTCTGAGGTAGTCGTATGCTCATAATAATACTGTATTTCTCCGCTTAGTAGAATGAGCAAATGAGGATGTAATGACGCGCGACGTGCCATTTTAGCTCATACATGATGGTTCTTAATAGTGTGCTTCGATTCATATCGATTCATGATATATTTTTCAGGGTTAAATTCTGCAAATTTCATGGCATCATGACTGGAACGATATCTAGCATAGCTAGTACTGTACCTTGGTAGCAACTGCCTAGTGCCCACCATTACATGGAGCGCTGGCATGGACATCTTCACAACGAGTTACTCGTATAAATCCACACCAGAGACACTAAACTACTTAGAGAAAATTGTCAATATGCCTCATAGTTGAGGTTTCATTGTTAACTTGTCATAATCCACACCAGAGACACTAAATTTCTTAGAGAAAGTTGTCAATATGCCTCATATTTGAGGTTTCATTGTTAACTTGTCATATATATTGTACTCCCTCCGTTCCAAATTGTAGTCAGTCTGCCCCTTTACTGCAAGAGCTTCTCGAGGTAGTTTTGAGATTTGGATCCATTTCATTTGACTTGCCTTTTAAACCGTTAGTGCCCACCTTTGAAACAACGAAAAAATGGACTAAAAAAACCTAAAATATATACCTTTTCAAAACGTAGATAAGTTAGAGAAGAGTCAATATGCCTCATAGTTGAGGTTTCGTTGCTAACTTGTACTTCTATGTATTGTAATTGCCAATACGCCCCATAGTTGATGGGTTAATCGTCAATTTACCCCTTTTTAAAGTTTTTCCCCGAAAGTTGCCAGATTTTCAATGTGAAATGAATTTGCTTGTCGAAATAGGTAAAATGACCTAAAATTTCTAAATTTGCATGAATTCACATGTTAAAATGGCGAAAAGTTTTGACAAAACATTTACTCACAAGGATTTTATGTTTAAAATAGTGAAAATGTCTTAAAATTTCTTGAATTTGAACGGATTTGGAAGTTTAATAATGAAAAGGTTCGAAAAATGTTTTATTCATAGAGATATATAGTTTAAAATAGTGTTTGATCCTTTTGATACAAAAAATATTCTTATTTGAACAACTCCAAAAATTTTATAAACATATCCTTGCCCCCGTCTGGGTTGATGAGCCTATGCTAATTTGCCCAAATTTGAGCAGCATTTGATGTTTTGCCTTGAATGGATCTAACTGTAACAAACACTTACAAACCAGTCCCTAGACAAGGTCCAGGCACGAGAAACCTTCGCGCGTAGGATCCCCCCTCTCCCCCCAGTCCCAGGCTTGGGTGCCGTCGCCCCTCTCCTTCTCCATGCGGCTGGGTGAGGCCGTTGCCCCTCTACTTCTCCTCCACGCGCATGGCGAGGCCGCCACCCCTCTGCTTCTCCACGCGCTAGGCGAGGCCGCCGCCCTTCTCCTCCGCGTGCGAGGCTGCTGGCCCTCTCCTTCACCTCCATGCAGCTGGGCGAGGCCGCCGCCCCTCTCCTCCTCCACACAGCTGGGCGAGGCCACCGCCCCTCTCCTTCTCCACGCGCGAGGCTGCTGCCGATCTCTCCATGCGTGAGGCTGCCGTTGGGGCGACCTTGGTTCCACCCCGGGAGGTGGTCGCAGGTGAACAGAGAAAGAGAAGAGGGATCCGTGTACTGATTTGTAAATTTTGTTAACAGTTAGATCACTTAGGGCAAAACATCAATGGTTACTAACTTTGGATAAATTAACAAACGCTCGTCAACTTCAGGGCAATCGGTAATTATTCCGAGGGGACTCATAGACACCCCCATTGAAAAAAATAGTGAGAACGGTAATATATATGCGCTTGAAAGGATGTGCTATATATCCGATCCATCTAAATAGCTTTGAAATGCATGGTCTAAGTTTGCATATTACCCCCTCCCAAGTTTCCTTCTCTTGCCCACTCCTGGCCTCCTGCGCCATCCCAGCCCCCTCGCAAGCCGCAGCTCGCATCCTCCTGCTCCACGCTGTGTCTACAAAGTTGCCCCACTGCTAGCGTACGTTGGTTTAGATTCATCGTCAATGCTTTGAGAAATTCCACAGGTTTCTATCAGTACTATAGGGTACTCATTCGCTATTGGCTCAGAACGGGCTTCACTGTCGATTATATTATCAGCAATGAATAAGTGGCAATGATGAGACTTCTTATTGCAGACAGTTTAAAAACCATAAGTGATATGTACCTATCACTACTGGTTTATGTCACGAACTGATATTGATATTCCCCGTATCCCTGTTGGTTCATTTAATGAATCGACAATGATAATATGTACATCATTAACTGCTCACGAAGAAAACCTTGCTGAAAGCGGTAGGGTTTTAATCCACGATGGGTAGCCGGAAGTCCAATTTGGAATTAAAGCTGGGTTGACATGGCCATTAGAGCCAAGTTCATGCGAGGGAAAATAGTCCATTGATAGGCAGCCCGAACACTATGCAGGGTCAGTCCATTGGGGCATAGTTTGGAGCTAAAGCTGGATTGTGATGACCATTATAGCAAAGTTCGTACAAGGGAATATAAGAATCCAGATTATTTTCATCAGCCAGGTACTGATGTAAATAAGGCAAAAACTGATGTAAATAGCTATTTACATGAGCCTGCTGATGTAAATAGGCTGATGTAATGCCGTTGATGTAAATGCAACTATTTACATCAGCCCTGATGTAAATAGCTTCTATTTACATCAGCCTGAGCACTGATGTAAATATTTCTTGTTGGCCCCTGCCGGTAGCTGGGATGCTGACGTGGCACTAATTTACATCAGCTTATGGCTGATGTAAATTGGTTCCATGTCAGCCGCAGGGTGCGTGTTCTAGCCATGTTGGCACTTAATTTACAACAGTCAGAAGCTGATGTAAATAATCTCCATGTCAGCATATGTTGTTGTCGCACTTATTTGCATCAGCCTTGGTTGATATAAATGATTTAAAAATTCAGTAGCATTTTCGTTGATTTATTGCCATTTCAAATAAATTTCATAAAATCAATTCACAACATATAATATCTACAATTCACAGCTCATAACACGCATAATTCACATCCATCCACATATAACATCGATCATACGAACCATTCACACATAAACATCTATATATCCTCACATATAAAGTTCACAAATCCCCAAATCCATATAGTAGTAACACAAGACGACAATTTAACAAAAAGAGTGCAATAACTTCATACATAAGCCATGTACGGCATACAACTCGCAATATCACAAATGCAACAAAAGGCTTCAATTTGGAGGAATGGCGCCCTGAGGAGTAACGACGAAGCGATGACCACTACCAGCATCACCTCCAGAAGTAAGGACGATGCCAACTGAGAAAGAACTTCTCGTCGAAGTTGCCTAAACCAACATCTAGATTGTCGACTTGCTGGTTACCTTCAACACCGGCATCAGGAAGGGGAGTGGGAGGAGCTGGTTGTGCAAAGATCGATGGAGGTGGAAGCGGAGGGAGATCCAACGGCGCTCCAAACTGTCGTGTCATGTATGCCTATAAATAACATAAGTATTGTATTATTATCTAAAATACGCAAATAATGCATTAGTAGATAGAACTATATATTGAAATGAAACTAACAATTATGGTCCAATGTCAAGTATATATTATTGTTTTACTCTAAATGTCTAACTATATATCTAAAATACGCAAGCAATACATGTCTAAGTATTAGTTCATTGTTTTACTCTAAATGGTCCAATGCATAAATATGGAATTAACTATATTTGAAGCAGACATATTACAATATGGAAAAAAACTCTTACTTGCAGAGTTGCTTCTTGTTGTGCCTGCCATGCCTGCCATGACATTATGTATTCTTGTTGCTTCTTTAACTGCTCAGCTAACTCAGCCTCACGGGTTGCACATTGCCTTAGTTTTGGCTCTAGACGAGTCTCAAGATCACTTGTTCCACCAACATGTGAAACATCAATTGAC
The DNA here is from genome assembly GCA_005191435.1 of Raddia distichophylla. Taxonomy (NCBI): domain Eukaryota; kingdom Viridiplantae; phylum Streptophyta; class Magnoliopsida; order Poales; family Poaceae; genus Raddia; species Raddia distichophylla. Next base: position 85,801 of record SPJY01007880.1, on the reverse strand, counting down.
TTCGCCAAAGCCAAGATAGCACCTGTATCCATGCAACCATTAAGCATGGAAAAACTTCCATGCTTCTTGCCACTTCCGCTAGTGTATAAAGCAACATGATCAACAGGTTCACTCCTTCAGTGGTAATCAGACCCATGAGTGTCAGTCATCATTTTGCCATAACTACATCGGCATATTCATCTTGATCAGACGTCTCTCTTCTCGATGCCTCGCCATGTTAATACCACGTATGATAGTTTGGCATGAAGCCAAATTTACATAGGTGGCCGATCATCACGGACTTCCCCACTCGAGTGAAAAGGGGACACTTAGAACATGGGCACTCCACTACCCCTCTCGTAGGAGTTGGGGAGAAAACCCGATCCAGAAAAGCCTGTGTATTGGTTTGCCATTCTTGCGAGTGACTCATATCAGTAGCCCAACCATCATACATCCATACACAATCATTTTCCATATTGACAACAGTGGCAAAATGAAAAAATAAAAGTGAAGGCGGGATCAGTGGTTAAATCCTAATAGAGTTCTAGGCAATGATAGGTCCTAAATCCACCCATCGATGGACGGCTAGGCGCGGTTTATGGTAGATGTTGTATAATCCAAACGAAATTTCGGCACATAACCCTGCTGTTCTCCGAATGCACGTTTGATACTCGTGCATCGGAGAACAACAGAGTTATGCAACCGAAATTCCATTCAAATCATACAACATCCATGACAAACCACACTAAGTCGTCCATCGTTGGGCTGTTCAAAAACGTGGACAATTCAGGAGCGATACATCTCATAATTCAATATGAATTATATCGCTCCCAAACGGGTGACGTATATGTTAGGTTGATGTGTGTTTTTAAAAATTTAAGTCATAACATTAAGGTCAATTAACATGTAAATACAAGACAATATTGCAAATTTAATCATTCTTACACAAATATTGTAAAAAACATTCACAAATTAAACTTTCTAGCATAGATTACCAAACATTGACAATTTCAATCAATCCTAACCATTTCAACCATATCAAACTATACGTAATCCTATGCTTCATAAGGAGATAACTATAAGCAATAATCACAATTATGCAGTCAAAATTTCAATATCATAAAACATGTCATGTCTAGTATAAAAATGGATGCGATCAAAAATAGATGCTAAAACCAAATCAAACCCCCTAAACGCCACAACAATCGCATTAACTAGAACCCATCGGAACCCCCTAAATGTATGCATCGGGGTGGTGCGGAGCGACGGTGAGGGGCGCAGGGTGGCGCGGGGCGGAGACGGCGGCTGAGGGGGCAATGCGGGGTGGCGGCGAGGGGCGCGGCGGCGGCGGCGGGGGATGTGGGATGTGGCAACCCTAAGCCCGATGTCTATTTGGGGATGGATAGGGGGCAAGGGTAATAAGTTATACAAATATATTTACATCAGCCTATTTACATTAGCCTGGCTGATGTCAATAGCCCATTTATATCAGCTAAGCTGATGTAAATAGTACGAGGAAATTTTGAAAACTACCATGGGCCTGCTTGGTGTATTTACATCAGCCTGGCTGATGTCAATAGTCTATTTACATCAGCTTATGTATTTATATCAGCTTGGCTGACATAAATAGCCTTATTTACATCAGTATGAAGAAACTGATGTAAATAGGCTCGTATTTACATCCGCTCTGTAGAAGCTGATGATGAAAACAATTTGGATTCTTGTAGATTTATATCCACCAATGGACAAGCCAAACACTATGCAGGGTCAAAAGGTGCAATCGGGGCACGGTTTGGAGCTGAAGCTAGGTTGACATGGCCGTTAGAGCCAAGTTAATTCGTGCGAAGGAGAGTAATCCACTGGTGGGCAACCCAAACACTATGCATGGGTCAAAAGTGCAATCGAGGTATAGTTTGGAGCTAAAACTGGGTTGACATGATCATTAGAGCCAAATTCGTGCGAGGAAAAGGTTGTCCACGGATGAGTAGCCTAAACACTATGCAGGGTCAAAGGTGCAATCGGGGTATAGTTTAATTTTTTAGAGCTGAAGCTAGGTTGACATGACCATTAGAGCTAAGTTCGTGCAAGGGAAAGGATGCAAATGATAGAGGAAGAAGAGTAGAAGAGGGAGTGCTGGGGAGACACTACTGCAACTCTGAATGCTTGCTACAAACTAACTACACTATTGGTTTTCAAATCGGCAGTGATCAAGTAAACACAATGACAACCCAGATATCTCTGTATACGCTGTTTTGTAGCTACCTTCTCGACCATCCCAAATAAAAAGTGAAAAATGCCTTTTCTTTAATTGGTAAAAAGAAAGTGTCGCACGTGCTGAATTGTGGTTCCAAGTTTTAACCACAAAATAAAGGCAGACCACTCCAGAATGGTTCAATATTCACATGCACTCTATTATAAGCAAGCCCTAAAAAAGCAGCGACGAAAACGAATGATATCCTTTCCTTGCATCATCCATTCCTCGGAATGCTCCACCACCAACCGTCACCCACCCGGAGATCGATGGCCGGCCGGCGAGCCCTGCAGGACGCGGTGGTGGGCATGGCGGCGCTGCTGGCGGCGGCGGCGGCTGGCGCGGCGGAGGCGGGCATGTCGAGCTGGGAGTCGCGCTCCGACGACGACTACCTGCTGTTCGTGGAGAACCGGATGGCGGCGACGATGCACCTGAGCTGCTACGCGGTGCAGGGCGGCGGCGGGGGGCAGAGCGAGTTCTACCACAGCTTCCGGGCGGACCAGGGGCGGGAGGTGCAGCTGCCGTTCCTGCAGGCGGCGCCCCGGGCGCGGGTGGTCTGCAAATGGGCCTGCGACGGCAACTACATGCGCGGCGTCGTCCTCTTCAGCAGCGCGTGGCGGGAGGCGTGGTCGGGGGCGTGCCGCCGCCGCGGCGGCGGCTGCGTCGTCCTCTTCGACGGCAGCGAGATGTTCGTCGTCGAGCGCGCGCGCGGCGGCCGCCGCCGCCTCCTCGGCGACCTGCCGGTGCAGGAGTGCCAGAAGATGCTGCTCGTCTTCAACCGCCGCTGCTGGTACAAGCAGCACCGCCATCCCTACGTCGGCCGCCCCATGAACGGCCTCGCCGACTACATGATGGCATAGGCACGAGCGTACGACGTACCACAGAGAGCGCGCGGTATATATACACGCATATCTACGTACATATATATACTACACCAAGGATATATATTCACGTACGTGCATACCATATGTCATGCACCAAGGACGTCCTACGTACGTGCGTCCGGTTTCTCGACGGAGCTGGGACGAACCGTACGTATCTCATACTTCGGTTTTGGATACGTGAAATTAGTGTTGTAGAAGTAAGCACTGTACTGTACGTATGTGATCTGTCAATTATGTAAAGGTTAAAGTCGGTTTGATTTGCTGATGCCATGTTTAGACGATGCATCATGGATAACTAATGAAGGGAAATTGGATATATGTCGTTATAAAGTGTCGATTTCTTAGATATGCCATTATAAAAACGAATGATATGGGATCGGCTTGATATCAGATCAATTTTTAGACCTAGATCAAACATTTCCATATAGCATATAAAAGATCCAAACGTAATATCTAGACATGTGAAAAAATCAATTTAGACTTATTTAAAAATCAGTCGTCTGATGATTAGCAGAAACGAATGATGCATTATTTAGCGACAATTCTTCAAGATATGCCATTATGAAGACTTTGGACCAAATTGCCTCTCTCTGTTTCTTCAACATCTAGCCCTTCCCCTGTTTCCTAATCTCTACCGGAGCTTCTCCACGGTGAGCTCCTCTCTGCTTCTCCTCCACGGCAAGTTGCTCTACGGATCTCCTCCACGGTTGCTCCTCCTAGGCGAGCTCCTCTACCGCCACTCCTCCACGACGTGCTCCTTCGCCTAGATCACGCCATCTCCGGTGAACTACAACACAATCTTTGGCAAGTCTTTCCCATGGTGGAGCTCCCCATGATGATCGGCGACCCGTTGGAGAGGCTTGTGTGTGGTGGTGGAGCTTCTCCGATCCGCTCGCCATCTCCAACGAGCTTCAGTACCATCTCCGCCGAGCCTTTCCCATCGGGACGCTTCATCTCTGGTGAAACATTCCCACTGTGGAGGTTGAATCAGCGCATCAGCGACGACGTCCAGCAACTTTGTGAAGGCACGAGGAGAGTACGGGAAGGATGAGTTCATTGGGGAAGAGAGGGGAAGCAGGGGAAAGGGGTGGAAGTTGGAGGAGGGTGGGGCTCTGGGGCGTCCCAACACAGCTGCTAGGTCACCGGTGTTGAAGAAGAAGAGAAGAGAGGAAGAAGGGCTGGGGTCAATTTGGTCCAAATTTGATCATAATAGCATCAATCAAACTTTTGTAACTTTATAATGGCATGAAGCAGATAATTTTTCTTGTAATGACATATTTTAATAACGGACACTTTGTAATGGCATATATCCAATTTACCCATTAATGAACCATAAATGTGCGTACGTATGCCAACGAAGCAATGCTACTATTAAAAAATACATATAACCACATTTGCAAATATATTAGGGTGGTAGTATAATTTAGATATAACCATCCATTAAGATATCTTTCCACACAAAATATATAATAGCACTGTAGTATCTATACTAATATAAAAATAGAAATCAATCTGATTTGTTAAATTGTAAGGTATGAATGGTTAAATTTTCTCCAAAAAATGGTTCATATGCACCAAATAAAATATGGTTGATTGGATAGATGCCACTGCACAACTTCTTTATTTGAGATTTGCCACTCTTCCTTTCATATTGCAATAGGTGCCATTAGAAAACTGTGTTTATTTGATAAATAATGCCTCTCCGAGCACCAATATCCCATTTTTCATATTTTTAACATTATATTTTAAAACTACATAGATGTTCTCCATCTCTATTATCTAATTATGTTAAATTGCCACCCCATCTTGCTCATCCTCCCTCTCCCTCTCTCTTCTTCCTGACCACCAAACCGGTGTTACCCCACACCTTTCCCTAACACCGTCATTTGGCAAGCTCCTCCTTGACTTGCTCCTCCCAGCTTCTCTCCCGTGAGCTCAGGATATGGCAGCGATCTGGTGAGCTCTTTTGTGGTCGTGCCCTTTCTTCATATTCGAGCTCGTCGTGCCCCTCTAGCAAACACGCTATCCCACCTTGGCTCACCGCTCCACCCATCGTCGTGCCACCTCGGTTCACCACTCTGCCCACCTCGCCACCCTAACTAGCCTCCTCAGCTCATTACTCCGATCATCGCTCCAGCACCTTGCCTCCTTGACTCGTTCGTTGTTGCTCTATCCCACTATGCTGTCTACCTACTTTAGGATATAATTATCAATCACCATGGTATGCTACTTTTAAAACTCCAAATGCCCATTACATTCCCTAAGCAAGCGCCCATCAATATGGGCTTATCAAGCAATGACTTCACATGCTGACTAATCATTCATTTCAAATTCAAAATTATCACGATCTTCTATGAAATCCACAAAGAACTGTAAGGCCACACACTATTGTAATTGATATCTTCTCATAGTTTATGTCAACCCAATCATATCTTTCATGACCATATTATACATGTCATTAGGTGTCTCACAACAGGATTCAAACCATTACGTCAATATGCACCACCACCTTATATATACTTTGTATTTCTCAACTAACCAACTATCATCTTCAAATTAAGATCATCTACTTCATATCCTAATACCACAACAGTGATGAGGACCATCCTAAGATTCAATCATAGTCTCCACCGAGAATAATTCTTGCATCTCAACTTGGGTCACATCGTCTTTTGAAATATCCATCAAATTGAACAGGATGTCTAGAATTATCCAATCATGTCAATTATTTCATCCATCACCCAAATATTAGATATTGCGATAATTAAGTTACCACTAACTAAACAATCCCTCACATGATTAATAATTAAATCCACCAACCATACTGTGGGTGGGTGACCCATTTCTAATAATATATATCATAAATTATTTCTCCCAAAGATAAACTAAATGTTTTCATAATTGTCTCAATATCCACACTTTATTTCCTAGGTTATTATACAAAGTGATTACAATACCAAAAGTGGGAGATGGGCCGAAGTGGACCGGGCGGTTGAAAAAAAGGAAATGAGAAATAGGACTGATCAGTGGGAAATTTGAAAACAAGGCCATAAAATTTTTGAAATTACATACAATAATTTTAGACGGGATGTGGCCAAGGCCTTCATGTATGGGCGACATATCGGCCAATACTAAAAGTTATTGAAAGGACCCTCAAACTGCTGAAATCGTATAAAACACCTTTTCTAGTCTATAAGGGCCTCATAGTACCAAATTTTGATATTGATTTTGCATTTGAAGCATATTTTATATGTTATTTGTATTCTCTAGTATATTTCTGAATAATCGCAGTATCTATTTGCATTCATTGCATTTTCTATACTGATAATCATGTTATTTTCTGTGCATTTATCTGTCACGCAGCAATATAATGATGGAATCTGTCACATGCATATGACAAGCATTATGAACCGTGAGTTTGAGGAATTGCCTTTCCACGATCAGAACTATTATGCATGGACTTTTGATTTGCAGATCGTCCTTGGGAACAAGAAGCTCCGAGTGGCCAATGGCATGGGTCCTTGATGGACGAAAAACCTACCGATGAACAAAATGATTAGACTCTACATTTTTGTAGACATAATCTTTCACCAACATTGAAAAATGAATATATGACAAAGAGAGTTGCTATAGCACTCTAGACCATACTTAAGAAGTGGTTTGAGAAGCTAAAATATGCCATCCTACCCTAGGCACAACAGGATTGGACACGTTTGAGATATGCTGACTTTAAGATTATGGCCGAATACAATTTCGTACTACACTGGATTTGTACCAATATGACTCTTTGTGGTAAGAATATCACAGACGAGGAAACGATCTAAAAGACCCTATGCACTTTTCACCCAAGTGTCATTCAGAGTGCTCGCAACACGCGACAACGCACACGCGTAGTACATTGATCTGATCGACATAATGCAAGTTGTCGAGCCACATGATGAGGTTCTCAAAAGGAACTTCATCTCTCAACTGATTGGCAAAGGCGTTGGCATAGAAGTCAATGTTAGGACATACAAGATAAGAAAGCCCACTCATCAAAAGAGGGGTAAGAAAGGTGGAGATGCGGGCAACAAACTAGTCGTTACAACATAGTCCAACGCCCATGAGAAGAAGACTGGCAGACCACAAGACAAACTGTATGGTGAACAAGACCAAACGTGCTACAAATGTGGTGTATGGGAACATTGGTCCAAGATATGCCAAGAGCCTAAGAACATGGTTAAAGCTTTCCAAGCAAAGAAGAAGAAAGAGAAGGGGAAGCAAAAGGCTGAGGCACACTTCGCCATGGAGGGCTACACTGAAGCCATGGAGGTAGACACCTTGCCATCAACGTCCTCTTCCACCCCTTGAATCTCATGTGAGCTGTCAAAATCTTGGTGGAAGAATAAAAAAACACTACAACTGAAGTAGAGATGAAAACCGAAGCTTTCCTTCCTGATTCCATTTAAGTTCTTGCATGCACTTCTTTGAACTATTTGAAGATTTGAAAATAATTTGATTAATTGGTCTATAAGATCTATAAAGATTGCTACTTGCACTTACTTTACATGATTGGTTACGCAATTTTCTAGTATTTTTATGCAATGCTATGTGTGAATCCCACTTACTGATTGCAATTATTATATACTTTATAGAATTGTATAGAGCCCTATGGAGGATTTTTGCATCATCAATAGTGGCACAACAAATACCATCTTAGCACATCTCAAGTTGCTACTCTTGTATGCATGGAAAGAGATGTAATTGTATTGCCTATAGGGTCTATATATCATCACTTGAAGAAGCATGCTCACACGAGAGAACTTTCATTTGCACTCAAGTTGCAAGACATCCATACAAATTAGTTTCACGATAAACCATGAATAAAGAATGTTAGATGTGAGAAATGTACTTTAAAAACTTTTCTTTGTTCGTATTTGGGCTCCATTACACTAGAAATGTGCACATGAAGTGTACGCTTCCCTATAGAATGCATTTAAGAAGCTCTAATCTTTTTCATATATGCGAGTAAAGAATTGTCACCCTATTTTGAAATAATGTGGAGCAATTAACTCGCAATGCCATTGTATTAGTGTCATAAATATTTCAAATCATGAAGATTCTTATGCACCCTCCATGTGCCACTAGGAAACTAATAACTAGGCACACACCAATTAAAGTGAAAGTTGAGACTCCTCCTTTCCTTGAATAAATCTAGGAGATGCTCACAATTGTATGCAACATGTGAATCTTTTAATTGAGTAACAGGGATTGTCGACATGAATATTGCAACATAAGAAAAGTAAACTATCACTACTATTGAATTTGATGAATGAATCATGTATAATCTGAACATCATCTAGACAAAAGAAAAAAATAGAAGAACTAAGTTTGTACTTCAAGGCGGAATTCGATCCAAAAGAATTGAATTAATAAAGAAGAATCTTGAATGGTTGCTTGAAGCCACCCTCCCTGCAAGAGACGGAGGAAGAAACAAAGGAAACTCATACTCGAAATCTAAATTCAAAATGAAATATTTGAAAATTCAATATTGCCTTAGGTTGCAGCTAAACCATATCCTCTAAGGAACTATAGTAAATCTGTTAAGTGTATCTTTCGGATTTGAAAGGAATATTTCACCGAACTCTCAATGGTCATTAGATCCTAAAAGCAAAAATATTAGATGAAGCATAGACCTAGAGAAGAGGGTGGAGGAATTCTAGGAGTAAAAGTTTATACTTAAGTGCAATTTTGAAGCATTCATATATCTCACGGACAGCATAAGACTGTGCATTGTATTTGTCATAAATTTGTTGGTAAGGTAATGGATCTTATTGAAAGATGTTAAGGATATCCTAACAAAATCATATGAGTTTGAATGAAACATCCACTATCAATTATAAAGATAATGCAGGTTGTGTTGCACAAGTGCAAATAGACTATGTGATATAAACCCCAAGTTCTTATATGCTCATGAAATGCATAATATGAATAACGTTAAAGTTTTTCACGCTAAGTCATATGTGAATCTTGTAGATTTGTTCACTAAGTTATGACCCGCTTCTACATTTGAAAGATGTGTTTTGCGGAATTGGATGATGAGACTTAGAGAGGTACATTTTTTAGGGGGAGATTCTTCATATACACCTAAAACAATCTTGAAAATGAACTTCAAGTATCCAATGTTAATCTTGAAGGTTAGTTGAAATTAGTATGAATTGTACGTTTTTTTCCCTAAATGAGTTTTCATGAAAGTTTCTCACGTAAGGTTTTTAACAAGCCAGTTAGTGTAATGCAGCAAACGAATGCCATGTACTCTTTCTTCAAGTTTTTTCCACTTGGTTTTTATGGAGTTTTGGGGCATATACACAGGGTCGTGTCTGAGGGGGACGAGCGGAGCCGCTGCCCTGGCCCCCTAGGCCCAGGGGCCCCACCTCCATGATCGCGCAGGTACGCAACATAGCACTACTTTTCCATGTGTTTACTAGGTTTCATTCCGCCGTTTACGAAGCCGAACAGATGGAAGTCACGAAACCATTGAGACCCATATATGAACCAAATCGATGGACGACGGAAACCATTCAATAGACGTCGATCGCAATTCGTAAATGCGCCATCGCTGCTCGCAGGTCGCAACGACCTCTACCCTTGTGCACCGCCTTCGCAAGTTTGCCCCTTCGGCATCGTGGTCGACAATATCGTGTTCGGTTCGATCACAGTTATTTTCTTCTCCTTTGCCACCATTGAGGATATCGTGGAGCTGATCATTCCATGGTGGATTGCGTCTGGGACTGGGAGGTACTCTCCTAACTCTCCCTTTCCCTCCCATCGGGACTTGTGAGTGTATAGATCAAATTTAAGGCTTGAGATGACTAATTGTTTCTTTCTTTCATTAGTGTAGTAACTGAAATTTGAGGCTTAACAAATTGATGAGGATTTTGCATCTTGAAATATTAGAAAACATTTTCTATGATGATCTCTACAAAAATGTTTGAAGTAAATAAACATATCATGATCACCATGCTTAGAAATGCATGTGGAAGGAATGAAGAATATATTTTCAATTCAATCAGGACATTATGACTTTCCATTTATAAATGGAAAAATTGGGTCTATACCATCGAAGGATCCATAGTTTTGATTTATACCACCGAAAGTGTATGGTTCACTTTAATACCACCGAAAGTTCCCTCTTCTCCTTTTTATACCACTATGTTGCCCTCCGTTAGTGTTCAATTAATCGGTGCCTAATCACGTATCACCGTTGCTGTGCTAATCATCGTACGTCTCACAACCTTCGATCTTGAACAGGAGCGATCGCCCAACTCCCAGGGCGCGCAGCCATTTCCTGGCGGCGGTGCAGCGATCTTGGCCATCTCCCTGGCGGCGGTGCAGTGATCTCCCAACTCCTATCGTCTCCTCTCGCGGTCGCCCCCTGAAGTTTGCTCTCCCGTGCACCCTGCTGCAGGTATGGGCTCAAACTCTAACCGAATAGCATTGTTATAGTTGAACTAGTAACAAGATTATTGTTGTTCATCACCAACAAGTATTAACTCAATAGGTTTGGGTCATCACCAACAAGATTATTGTTGTTCAACAAATTTTTGGCCTTGTCTATTGCAAGAATCAATATCAGTATGATCGAATCCATCATTCCTGAAGGGTAAATTTCAACAATCAGCATCTAGGTAAATTACATTTCTTCAAAATTTTGCATATTGGGTAAAGACACTAGTCACCATGAGGTCTAAATTTTATTGTATTGTGTGTGTTTTCTGGATTGATCCAAAGACGGCATGTAAAGTACATGTCAATGTGAAGTCTTTTGTCAGTATGATCGATGGCAGGCATGTGTGCAATAAAGGTAGAGCAATTGAATGGGATGTGGGTTCAGAATAGTACTCGATGGTTGAACTAAAAAAAGACATCAAGGAGTACTATGAATGGACAAGTTCTCAAGAGTGTAATCTTTGGTATACTGTGAGAGATGATCAACTTGTGAAGCTTAGTAATGACAATGAGCTACTACAGTTGTTGAGGGCTTCTAGGAATGCATCATTTGTCATGACCGTTGACGAAGTTAGAGAGATGGATGATATGGGGCTGCCACCAAATGATGGACATGATGGTGGTATCGATTGGGCATATGTACTAGATTATGGAGAAACCGTTGCAGGGCCTTCTAGGGTGGAAGAGGAAGATTATGATCATTATATGGATTCAGGTGTGCATCCTGAAGGAGATGAACCCATGGGAGTGGACGAAGAGTGGAGGTACTTCAAAATGGTCGAACAAAAGGGGATCAAGAGGAACAAATGAGTGATATTCCATATTTTGACCCATAGGGTGTCCCAGATGATGAGGCAATTATTGATACCGCATTTGTTGCTCACACATCATATGACAGAGATAACCCGGTTATTGAGAAGGAGTCAACATTTGTGGATAAGAAGGCATTTATCATGGCTATCAAACAATATGATATCAATAAGGAGTTTGAAACTATAATCACACACAGTGACCCACAAAGATATAGGGCAAAGTGTGTGAATACAGATTGCCTGTGGAATGTGTATGCAAGGAGAGTGCACGGTGGCACAACATTCATGGTACTTTTTCAGAATTTTTTTTAGACTTGTACATTCATTAGAACATTGTTGATTTATTTTTTTCTATATGCAGGTGATTAAAATTGGAACTGAGCATACTTGTTCAAGTACTACTAGGTTGAAGGGGAAGGAGGCGAGCAAGGCCTGGATTGTGGAAAAAGGAAAGGAAATCATGGCCAAAGAGCCTACAATCAGTGCAAGGCAGTTGCAAAGAAGGTTAGAACACCAATTTAATATTCCCCTGGAGTACAATAGAGTTTGGGCAGGCAAGCAGGCTGCATTGGCAGATATCCATGGTTCTTGGGAGGGTAGTTTCAAGCAATTATGGAATTTCAAAGCTGCACTGGAGAAGACATGTCCTGGCAGTATTGTAAAAATTGATTGCCAGATGGTTTCTGGACAAATGCATTTCTCCAGGATGTTTGTCGCTATCAGATCATGTGTGGATGGTTTTCTAGTTGGTTGCAGGCTCCCTCGCTGCTCCTTTGCTAGTACATAGCTCCTGCTCGCTGGTTAGTTTCTTAACTGAGCACTAACGGTAGTTAGATGAGAGCAACGGAGTGGTATGAAAAAGGAGAAGAGGGAACTTTCGGTGGTATTAAAGTGAACCAGGCACTTTCGATGGTATAAGTCAAAACTATGGATCTTTCGATGGTATAGACCCAATTTTTCCTTTATAAATTTGTGTGTTATGTAGTACAATCTTATCAACACACGTAATCTATTTTCTTCTATATGGTAACAGACGGACACAATCATATCACGATCGGCATGTTTTTGCTTATATATGAACCAAGGATCATGGAGCCGAGAATTAATTATGTTTGGCTAGAGATTCGGAAGGATGCATTTTCAATTTTCAATCAGCGCATTTGTGACCTTCCGCTGGTGAATTTGCATGTATCAACACGCGTAATCTAATTCTCTTATATATGGTAATAGCCGGGCGCAATCAAATCGTGATCGCCATGTTTTTGCCTATATGTACGAATTAACCAAGGATCATGGAGCGAGGATTAATTATGTTCGGCTAGGAATTCGGAAGGACATATTTTCAATTTTCATTTTTCAATCCGCATTTATGACTTTCCGTTGGTGAATTCGGAAGGATATATTTTCAATTTTCAATCAGCATTTATGACTTTCCGCTGGTGAAATGGCATGTAAAATGTACGTCCTTATCAACATGGACGCAATCAAATTAATTATTATGGGCGGTAATGTTTCAATTTGTTCCCTATATATATGAACCAAGGAGCAACGGAGCCCAGCATCCTCCTGCCTGTAGCCCAAGAACTCGGCATCCTCTGAACATCACCCACCTTTTCTCAATCTGCCCCGTCCGAATGGCACACAACATGAAGTATGCCGGCCAGGCATTGCTGCTTTTCTTTGCCCTTCTCGGATGCTTTGCCACTCATGCCCAGTGTAAGGAGTATAACTTTGGATTAACTATGACATGTATATATTTTTTTGGCTTTGATTCCTGTCCTGACAGCTTCGTTTCTCAGCTAGGCCTGCAAATATGAACTGTACCTTGCATGCATTATGAATTATATATATATGTATAAATGCGAGGGGTTTGTGATTAATCTGATGATAATGTTTAATCTGCAGGTGCAGGTGATGAAGGGCGCAGATCGGACCTGGTGATAGCACCGTGCGAAATGCAGCCGATTGGGCCATGCACGCTGTGCTACTGCTGCCCCAGGGGCCCCAACGACAGGCCATGCTTCGCCACGCAGGATGAGTGCAAGCAGAACTGCCCCAGCTACCATCCTCCCATCCCATCGGCTGCCTGAATTAACCAATGCACTTGTATCACTGAGTGTCAGGCTCAACTTCCCCCCAAGACGCCGCCGCCGCTGCCACGTCCTCCGCACCGGCGTCGCTGCTCGCACCCGCACCCGAGAGGGGCCGCCATGACCGACGACCTGGAGTTCTCCTAGTTCCTCGAGGGGACCGAGCCGTGCGCCTTGTTGGCCCGGTTCCTGGGCTGCGATGGGAACGGCCTCTTCTGGGGCTCGTGGAGCATCGGGACGTCGCCGTCGTCGTTGGGCTCCGGCGCGTGTGCCGCTGGGGTTTGCTCCACCGCCGTCCTCCCTCTCCGGCCTTCTCCGTGGGCCACCCTTGTGCTCTCCGGTGCCCTGTGGTGTCCAAATCTGGCGAGCTTCTGCCAGATCTGGAGCCTCCACTCGCCGGTCTTGTTTCCTCGGCCGTCGTGCCCCGTCTCGCCGCTTTCCTTCTCACAGGATGCAAGATCGTTCCATCCCGTGTCCCATTTCGCCCGCCGTGCGCCGTCCCTCGCTGGACGTGCGACTTCCCTTCTTTGTCCCCGTCTTCGCGCGCCGTGGTGGAGCTTGTCGCTGGTTTCCCTCTTCCTTCTTCCTTCTTCACCTCCTCCTGGGCCCGTCTCGGGTGACCGCCTAGGGGGGCCGCTCCATTGGAGGCCGGATCTGCAGGCAGGAGGCCTGGTTCTGGCGTTGTTGCTGGAGCGATCGGAGCGGGTGTGCTCCAGGTTAGTGGGTCCGGTGGCCTCGTAGCTCGGCGAAGCTCGGCACCGGCTTCTTCTCCTTCTTCCCCTTCCCCTGAGCCCGCCTCGGTGGAGGCCGCTTGGGGGGTCCACTTCGGTAGCGGTCGGAGTGGGCGGAGCAAGTGGGCTCCAGGGACGTGTGTCCAGCGGCTCCTCGGCTTCTCCCGTGGTGGTATGGTGGGCCGTCGCTCGTCTTCCGGTGGTGCGGTGACCCCTGTCTTTAGCCTGGTCCCATCCTCGCCTCCTTGCCCTCCCCTTCCTGCGAGGTGTTTGGTGGCGTAGGTTGGCGCTTTCTGGGTTAGTGGCGGGGTTCGGCTTGTGCCGTCTGGGTGGCGCGGCGTCCGGCTTCCTTCGCTTCCCGTGCGCAGGCCACCAGGCGTGGTGGCCCCTCTCCGGCGACATTGGCTGGCGACTTTGATCAGGCGGCGTCCCTGTTCCCTGCCTCTTGGCTCGGTCCCGTCCCCGCCTTCGAGACCTTCCCTTTCTCCGAGGTGTCGGGTGGCGAGGGCGGCTTCTTCCGCGTCGAGTGGCGGCGTTCGTGCTCGCTCTCTGGCTCTGCTTCTTCGGCCGGCGGCTCGGTTCTTCTGTTGCTTTTGCCCTTCGGCGACCCATGTCTTGTGCGCTAGTAGGACAGGTCCTGGGCGAAAGCCCGGCCCTTTCGGGCTGGTGTTGACGTCACCTTTGGTGTCGTTCCCTCGTTGGAGGCATCACCTTTCGGACCTTCCCTACTATGGGTGAAAGCCCTTTCGGTTTTGCGACGGCGACAGGTTCTCTGCATCGCTACCTTGTTGGAGGCGTCGTGGTCGTCGTCTTACACTTTGGTTTTTCGCTGGGTCTTCTTTTTCGGGAGTCGCTTGTCGCTGTGTGAGTGTTGGTGGTGTTTCCCCTTCTCCCTCCCTTGTATCTCTCTCCTGTTCGGCCTTTGGCCTTAGTGGTGGCAGTGGGGCTGCTTTTCTTCTTTGTGCTTTGTAGGCGGTGTTCCCGGCAGTGACCGGAGGTGTGTCTGGCTTTGGCCAGGGTTGCAGCCGAGCGCTGTGGTTATACCCCGTGTTTGCACGGATTTTTATTTTATTTTCTCCTGCTATTCAATGAATTAGGACAGCATTCAATGAATTAGGACGGCAGTTCTCCTGCCCCTCTTTCAAAAGTTAATAGCCGGGCGCAATCATATCATGATCGCCATGCTTAGAAATATGGAAGGAATGAAGGATATATTTTCAATTCAATCATGACATTATGACTTCCATTTATAAATTTGTGTGTAATCTACAATATTATCAACACACGTAGTCTATTCTGTTATATATGGTAACTGACGGACACAATCAAATCACGATCACCATATTTTTGCATATATATGAACCAAGGATCATGGAGCGAGGATTAATTATGTTTGGCTAGGAATTCCGGAGGACATATTTTCAATTTTCAATCAGCATTTATGACTTTCCGTTGGTGAATTCGGAAGGATATATTTTCAATTTTCAATCAGCATTTATGACTTTCATCTGGTGAAATGGCATGTAAAATGTACGTCCTTATCAACATGGACGCAATCAAATTAATTATTATGGGCGGTAATGTTTCAATTTGTTCCCTATATATATGAAACAAGGAGCAACGGAGCCCAGCATCCTCCTGCCTGTAGCCAAGAACTCGGCATCCTCTGAACATCACCCACGAACTCGGCATCCTCTGAACATCACCCACCTTTTCTCAATCTCCCCGTCCGAATGGCACACAACATCAAGTATGCCGGCCAGGCAATGCTGCTTTTCTTTGCCCTTCTCGGATGCGTTGCCACTCATGCCCAGTGTAAGGAGTAACTTTGGATTTAACTATGCGACGTATATGTTTTTTTGGCTTTGATTCCTGTCCTGACAGCTTTGTTTCTCAGCTAGCCCTGCAAATATGAACTGTACCATGTACGCATTATGATATAAATGTATATAAATATAAATATATGCGAAGGGTTTGTGATTAATCTGATGATAATATTTGATCTGCAGGTGCAGGTGATGAAGGGCGCAGATCGGACCTGGTGATAGCCCCGTGCGAAATGCAGCCGATCGGGCCATGCACGCTGTGCTACTGCTGCCCCAGGGGCCCCAACGACAGGCCATGCTTCGCCACGCAGGATGAGTGCAAGCAGAACTGCCCCAGCTACCATCCTCCCATCCCATCGGCTGCCTGAATTAACCAATGCACTTGTATCACTGAATGTCTGAATGCACTTGTGATTCTGGGCTCGAATGGCCGCCCCTCCCCTTGCTATCAACTGATTGCTTGTATGCTTGGCCCCGGCCGGTGAATAAAACCTCAAGCTTCAGTTCTTGTTTCAACTCTTTTATAAGGTTAACAATGGATCGATGCACCAAAAAAGCTAAATCAACCAAAATTCTTTATTAACCTGACAGGAAAGCGTAGATAAATTATAGATGTACACATAAAAGGTCTTATTGATTGCATTGCAAAATAGCGTTTAGACAAATATATATTAATAACATGATATAATATTGCTAGACGTTTGATCCAGTTCAGGAAGCAAACACAGCACAACCTTTTGTGCCGATCTGAGGGACTTTAACCTGAGCCGCTTGCAGAACTGATCGAGACATAATGTATGTAATTTGTGCTTCGTCAGATAACTCTGTAAATTGATAATAGGTCCTTGCGCTCTTCCAGATCCAAATGCTTGGAGCAAAGGTTTTTTAGCACGGCTTTTTAGTCAGAAACACTGAATCGATTAGCCAAGGGTACACAGATCTCCATTGTCTCACTATAGAGCACCACATGCATCTACCATTGCACTGTATACAAAAAAGATGTCTAGGTTGCAATTTAAACTAACCAGGTCAAGGACAACTACTACTCCTATGCTGATATATTCATATTTACTAGTACTATTACATAACCAATAAGCTCATGACAAAAGACTTGCTCGAATACGCAGTTTTACTTCTCTATGATGCAGAGACATAAAAGAATGTAATTTATTTAATGGTTGTTTGGGAGCATTCAAAACCACAGAAAGCGAGTCTTACATCAAAGCCAACATCTTCACATGGGAAAGGTCTACTGTACTCCCTCTATTCTAAAATATAAGATATGCATGTATTCGGAAAAGTTAACGTTTGAAACTTTTTATAATTGTTAATAATATATTGTGAGAGCAACTAATGGCCAAGTTCTTAAAGACCATGTAAAAAACTTATGCTCCCTCTGTCCCAAAAAGAATGTCATTTTAGACTTCAAAATTTGTCCCAAAAGTAATGTCATTCTATACCATGGATCCCACTCCATTGATTAAATATGGAGTATTTTTTGTTTGGCCATTGCATGTGCTCCTTTTTTATGCGCATTTATTATGATTATTTCCCCCAACGGACCAGCTTGAATCCAACCACCTAGGGGTACGTGCATCATTTGACTTGGGTAATATTCTCTTATTAGTCTAAATGCTGGAATGACATTCTTTTTGGGATGGAGGGAGTATGTCTTATATTTTGGAACATATGGAGTATTATCCTTTATCTTCTTTTTGAACCTCCGGATGAGGAGTGTCCATTACTAACCTTTGGTTCCTTTTAACTCAAGTACCCGAAAATGCCATGCAATTATATTAGAGTCGTGAACCATACCTTCATGAGCCTGATCATAGTTAGGAAATATCTTGGTCATATAATATCACTCAATAGATTGCATTACCACAAATAACATAGCTATAGCTAGAATTAAAACTTTGTAAGGTTCATGTCGGAATTGATAGCATAGATGGAATATACATGCAATGTTTAACACCCTTGGCTTGTGGCATTAGTTTTATAAGTAAAAGTGTGTTTTAGAAATTTTAGATTTTTTGGATTTTTCTATTTTTTCTTAATTCATTTTATATAAGTCAACATTTCTTATGTTTAAACTCATTTATGACCCCCCGTCAAGATTTTTTTTGATGCATTTTGGTTTTTTAGATTTTTGAGATTTTTCTAGAATTATTTAGATTTTTTAGAACTTTTTCCATGTGGGGTGTTGTGGCGCAACCAGAGAGCACCACGTGGCACAACCAGGAAGCGCCTGGTAGCCCCTTGTGATATAGAATAGATTTTTTGTTGCATTTTGGAAAAATTGCATTTTTTATTTTTTTGAAATTGTTTATTTTTTTTGATATTTTGGCCTATGGTGATGTGGCACAATCTTATTGCGCCTGGTAACCCCTCTAATATAAAATACGAAAGGTGTTGCCATGACCAGAGTTTAACCGCCAGAGAATGAGCTCAAAAGTCACTTGGTTAATTTCATTCTCTTCTTTAATTTCATATATAGCAACCTTCTTGGCTAGGCTTTTTTGACTGCCCAAGAACTAATATAATCTTACGAAGTTCAACTAACTACTGCCACATCATGACACCCCCATTGTCGTACTCTAGAATTCTCTAACGGTGAACGCTTCAAGAACCAAAGACAAAAATGAAGATATCAAAATTATATTGTTTGAAAATAAGGTTGTGCACTTCATTTACTTGCATTGATTTCTATGAGAAACTGGAACACTTGTAAGATGGCCGATCTGGTGTCAGAAAGAACAAGTGCAGGTAAACAAGAAGTGGCATGCACACAAGCTTAATGTAGGCCTCTATTGGAGAAATAATGACACTTTCAAGAGCTTCGAAAGCTGCTTTTGGAGAAATCATGACACTATAGTATGATGTCCATATGAAGGAAAAAAATTACTCCCTCCGACCCAAAATAAATGATATTTTAACTTTGTCCTAAGTCAAACATTTCTATCTTTTACCATAAATTTATAAGAATTTATGTTGTTTAACACCATAAAATCTATGTTTTTAGATTCACCATAAGAAATAATTTCATAATATATAATTTACATGGTACTAAACTATATGAATTTCTAGAAATTGATGGTCAAAGGTAGAAAAGTTTGACTTAGGATAAAGCTAAAACATCACTTATTTTGGGACGGATGTAGTACTATAATGTGGAGCAAAATAATAAACATTTCAAGGAAGCTCGGTATGAATCATAGTTGAGGATTCATTTCTTCACTTGCCAATTGATAATCTCACCACTTCCTCGGTCTTCTGCAGATACATGAGCCCTCGGAGCAACAATCGCCATGCAAATATGAAGACAAGGTAAAGCGAGCGGTGTTTGTCAGAACAAAATATATGTATCCAGTGCAAATGTCCATTGAGTGCTAACATATTCACAATGATATAGAATAGATTTTTTTTGTTGCATTTTGGAAAATTTGCATTTTTTGATTTTTTGGAATTGTTTTTTTTTTTATATATTTTGGCCTATGGTGACGTGGCACAATCCTATTGCGCCCGGTAACCCCTTATAATATAAAATACCAAAGGTGTTGTCATGACCAGAGTTTAACCGCCAGAGAATGAGAGCTCAAAAGTCACTTGGTTAATTTCATTCTCTTCTTTAATTTCATAGCAACCTTCTTGGCTAGGCTTTTTTGCCTGCCCAAGAACTAATATAATCTTATGAAGTTCAACTAACTACTGCCACCATGTCAAAAAAAAAAAAACTAACTACTGCCACATCATGACACCCTCATTAGACTCTTGTCGTACTCTAGAATTCTCTAACGGTGAACGCTTCAAGAACCAAAGACAAAAAAAGAAGATATCAAAATTATATTGTTTGAAAATAAGGTTGTGCACTTTATTTACTTGCATTGATTTCTATGAGAAACTGGAACACCTGTAAGACGGCCGATTTGGTGTCAGAAAGAACAAGTGCAGGTAAACAAGAAGTGGCATGCACACAAGCTTAATGCAGGCCCCAATTGGAGAAATAATGACACTTTCAAGAGCTTCGAAAGCTGCTTTTGGAGAAATCATGACACTATAGTATGATGTCCATATGAAGGAAAAAATTACTATAATGTGGAGCAAAACAATAAACATTTCAAGGAAGCTCGGTATGAATCATAGTTGAGGATTCATTTATTCACTTGCCAATTGACAACCTCACCACTTCCTCGGTCTTCTGCAGATACATGAGCCCTCGGAGCAACAATCGCCATGCAAATATGAAGATAAGGTAAAGCGAGCGGTGTTTGTTAGAACAAAATATATGTATCTAGTGCAAATGTCCATTGAGTGCTAACATGCTAACAACGGATCTGGGCCATCAGATTCATCAGGAGCGGCCCAGATCTGAAGAGGTGGAAGCCACTTTTCTCACTTAAACACTTTTACGAAAACCACTTGACTTTCTAAATGGAAGGGGGCTTCCACCTTTTCAGATCTGGCTTCCACCTCTTCAGATCTGAGCCACTCCTCGTGGATCTGATGGTCAAGATCTGTTGTTAGCATATTAGCACCCAATAAACATTTGCATCGGATATGTTGCCTTTAATTCCGTCATTACATGCAATCTAACTTCTAGGGGTCCATTATGAAATTTTTCGGTAATTCCTACAGATTAAGGCTACTTAAACAAAACAAAAAAAGAGATCGGCGGAGAGAGAGACTTCCCATATTTGAAAAAAAAGAAGCAATGCTCTTCCAAAGTTAAATAATAGCCCGTATTTGTTAGATTATTACGCGCTTTAACGATGTAATTAATCCCTAAAATAGCCATAAATAGCACGACATATATAATGAGTAAATCATCAATTACGAATAACAACTTCTTCGTACATAGATTACATCTATCTATCATATGTGCCAAATAAATCTATTAAGTCACGACATGTAGCAGATTGCACCGGCGCAAGTTTATATCGTGTCGGGTTCCCTCATAGATGAGAGCATATCCTGTGCAACCAGCACTGCGGTGCACCCCTGCAACCTTGCAACGACGACCATCCGATCTGAATCCTGCGGGTACTCCCTCCAAGCCATGCAATTTTGCAAAAGGACGCCCGCTTTCCTCATTTTAATTTTGCCTATGCCCCTGGCTTTCTTCACACGAGTCATTAGCTTCTCCGATCAGTCCGATGGTTCCGCCACTGCCCAAGAGCTAGGTCTAGCCACGCCACTAGCATGGAGTTCGCCGCCGACCAGGAGATCGCCGCCGACCACGGGGTCGCCGCCGGCCAGGAGTTCGTCGGCCAGGAGTTCGTCGCCCATGAGTTCTTCGCCCAGGAGTTCTTCGCCCAGGAGTTCGCAGCCCACCAGGAGTTCGCCGCCCAGGTTCGCCATGTCTACGCTGAGGAGACCGATCTCAGCTGTGTCGCTGCTAGCTAATTATTTTTTTATGTAGAGAAAGTGTATTCGATGAAGAAGGGAACATACTACAAGAGAAACCGGTTGACTCATTGGAGGCGACAAAGAGAAAAAAGATTTCAGATTTACGCAACAAGGTAGAAGATCTCATCCAACAAGCAAAGCACTCAAAGGAAGGACTTGACTTCTTAATTTCGAGTATGTCCAACCTAGAGGGTCCTTTGCAACAAATGATCCCTATTGTTAAAAGCAGCAAGCAGGACGAATATGAAGCTTTCATCGGTGCTAAAATTCCTAATGAAGTTGAAATACATCCACCGAGTGATATTCACTCTAAGGGGAGATGCAAAAGGATTAAGAAAAGCAAAGAAAGCCAAACAGGTACCAACTCAAGAATCAAGGATAGAGTGGCGAGAATGTGCAAGATTTGCCAACAAATGGTGCATCACGATGCTCGCAATTGTCCAAACAAAAATATCTAGGTAGCAATTATGCCTTTTTATATTTTTGTTATTCTACTGAACAAGACATGATCAATAAATTATTAATTTAGTGTTTTATTTATGCAGTTCAGAGCATGATCCGGCCCTGTGATGCTCCCTGGAATGGCACTAGATGGGAATTCTTTTGCTCACTGGAATGGCACTAGATGGGAATTCTTTTGCTCACTGGAATGGCACTGAAATGCAGCTCACTGGAATAGTTCTCTTTTTTCATATGCTGAAAATGGCACTGGAATGGTGCCCACTATAATAGTCTTCTTTTGTCATATTTTGTAAATGGCACTGAAATGCAACTGCTGTTCTGGACATGAATTCTAAAATCTGAAATGCAACAGTTGTTCTTTTGTCATATTTTGTAAATTCTGAATGTAATGCTCATCTCTGAAATTTATGCAAAATCTGAATTCAATGCCTCAATTCTAGACATCTCTGCAAATCTGAATGTCATGCAAGTGGTCAAATTTGTTCCAGAGCCATTAAATACAATCTCTGAAATCTGAAATCTGAAATTTATGCAAATCTGAATTCTGAAATCTGAAATTTGTTCCAGAGCCATTAAGTACAATCTCTGAATTCTGAAATCTGAAATCTGAATGTAATGCAAATCTGAAATCTGAAATAATAAAGACATGATGTCCATTCCCATTATAAATAGTAAATACAACAATCGCATTGCCAATTTACAATAGTAAATACAATAGTTCAGAAGTATTCTATTTACAAATTCAGATGTGTTCTTTACATACAGGTTCAACTCATACATTTCAGAAAGATATTATCCTGTACTCTCTAAAGATTGTCATCTGAATCCTAAGTGACCCAATAATCTTTGTAGCTTCCAAAGGAGCAGCACAGGGTGACGACATCCTCTCAGGCCAATCTGAATTTTGACATCCTCTCGTTCTCAACAACATCAAGAACCATGAACCATGCTGAAATTCTTCACAAATGAACAGCATCATGAACAATGCTGAGATCAAATCCAGTTTATATATGCATATGCTTGACAAGTGAACCATGAACAGCATCAGGAATTCTTGTCCACTGGACATTAGTGAAAAATCAACTGCATATAGATCAATCGGTACAGAAGCAAGCATTGCCTCAACCTATACACAATCATTTACATTCGCAATTGTCACATAAACAGTTTCTACAAAATCACCGCACACACATATATGAACGAAGAGAAACCCAAAATCCAAGGGGCAGTACGTCCTTCCACGGTGGCGGCACCAGGGCTTTTGAGGGTGGCGTCGGCGTTGATTCTAGGGTGGCGGTGCCGGAGGGTGTTGACAGCGGCGCCTGGGCTCTTTACTCCTTCACCACCTCTTTCACTTGCCCCCTTCTGTTTATCTCCTCAAATCCCCATGCACAATTCCTCAGATCTTGATCCAAATTTAGATTTAGATCCAACTAATCCTCACGACTTTGGTGTCATTCTCAGCATTGGGAGGACAGGCGGTCGACTGGCGATGGGTGCCTCCATGATTTGGGAGCCCACGGTTGCTTCCGCTCTTCCTATAGACGTGTTTCGTTTTCGTAGGGGGCATGTAAAATCTCCATGTCTGTTGATATATAAATTTTGACAGGGTTTTCTCAAGTTACATTAGTAGAACATCAAGTTTCATCAATAAATTCTTAAGTTTCATCAGCAGGTTCTCAAGTTATTGAAACTTCAATGTTACGTGGTGAAACTTGGGTTTCGCCTACTGAAACTTGGATTCCATACTTGTTAATCTTGCCGAACTGTCAAGTTTCATCAGGTTTAATCCAAGTTTCATCAAGTTTCAACAGGTTTCATCCAAGTTTCATCAGGTTACATCCAGGTTTCATATGGCGCACACGTGGGCCAAGGTTCATCAGCACACGGCCAAGTTTCACTAGTATACGTGTCAAGTTTCATAGGTGGGTTCTCGTAGGTTCAAATAAAAAATGAAAAAGTGAAAAATTCAAAAAAAAATTAAAATGGGCTGCCCTCGATTTTAGAAGATTTATGAAATTTATTGCATTCATTTTGAACATTGTTTGAATTTTATACAAAAATCAGAAGTTTAATTGAAAAATAATCAACTGCACATCTAGCACATCTAGCCAACATGCGCGCGAACGGAGTGACTGATCGGACGGTCGCCGCTGATCCGACGTGCGCGCATTTGGGCGGACGTCCGGACGCTGGCGCTCGCCTTTTAATATCCTTTTTAATGGCAGTATTTATTCCTAGTTGGTTCTGATGATGAAAGTTTCTTTCACCGTCTAAAAAAATCACTAGATATAGACAAATTAATAATCCATATATAGTACGTACCAGCTGTTCATCAGGAAGATCCATCAATCGATCAATTTGGGTGTGCACAGATCACGGATAGATCTGGCCACTGTTGAGCATTTTATCTAGACTCCTGCAAGCTGGGCTGATCGATCTGATCCCCGCTTTAATTTAATTTGATTCATTGACCGGTTGATCACATGAGTCCTATTAGGGTACTATTAGCCGCTGACAGCGTGTGTATCTGACATTCTTTCATGGCTGATCTGATGGCAACAGCATTTATGCCGTATTATTCGATACTATATTACTATATGATCATATGTTTGTTCGTGTACTAGCTGCAGTAACAGAAATCAAGGTTGATTATTGCGTTGCTAATCGGAGATATCCCAAAAACGGAATAATTCATCGCGCGCGTGATCTGTGTGTTAAGGTTGGAAAACCAGAGAGATTGATACGATGTTATACTTGTTTCTAAGTTGGACATAGAACGGGTGCATGCTATAACAGATATCATCTCGGTTTAGTATTTCCCCAGACTATTCCTTGATAGCTTAGATATAAGTTGAACGAACGTAATTTCCTGTAAGTTTGTGCGGATAGTTTTTAACTAGTATGAATTCTTTTTTATTCAATAATTTATTTATTATTATTATTATATAGTTGACATGAAGTCCTTTTCTAGTTTTTATTTGTTATGGACTTATTACTTTTATTTCGAATTTATTTTTTTATATCAGCTAATATGAACTCTTTCGTTTAATCTTGGCCATTATAATTCAAACTTACTGATAGTGTATATCTTTCTTTGTTCTCTCCAATTAATATGGAATTTTGTAGTATTTTAGGACTAATGTGACGGCTTTGTTTAACTCTGCTTTACATAATAGATAGATAGATAGATAGGACGGTTCTCACCTTGGTGCACATATGGTTTTTCAAAAGGTTTTTTTAATGGATTTTCATGTTTATATATTTTGTAAAAGCATTTAATTTCTTAGAAATAATTTAAGTGATATAACATGTTGTGATCCGACTCAACTCATAGCACACAACGATTCGGCTCCCCCCGAGACCAACACTTGGTCTCGGGTCCCAGGTTCCCACATATATTGGCCCAACTGAAAGCACAATCCTGGTCCTGGCCAATTTAGCCCAAAAAACTAGCCTTGTGGAAGAGGGTTGCCTCCACCTTTTAAGTTGTGCTCACCTATCACCAATAACCACCGATTTGAGACTAAACCCAACAATCTCCCCCATCACACATTGAACCATCTGTCCTACACCGTGCAATCTCTTGGATACGTTTCGGGTTACTGATCATGGCTCTGATACCACTTGTTAGGATTTACGTCAATGCAATCAAGATCACGAACGATACCAGAAGACATGATGTTTGTTAACATAGTTCAGCTTTCACCTACATCTGTGGGGCTCTGATTATGGGCGCTACTCCCTAAACCATAATACCGCAGCATATCGGCTACACAAGTCATGGCCACATGCCGGCTGCTGACCTCCTCAGGCCTATGCTACTATTATGTAGTCGTTGACCTGTTTACACCAGTGCTGCCCTCTTTATATAGTGGAGGTATGGATAGAGTCCGACTTCAACTCTAAATCAACTCTACCTATCATTACACAGAATCCATGTAACCTACTTGTACACATATTCGACACAAAACAACCTTTGTATACATCGACACCGTCGGCGTATATCAGCTGACAAGTTTTTCCGGGACCTAATCCGGTTGTTTGGCGGTGGGGGTGTGCGTAGCTAGCTCACTCCTCTCTTCACTGTTCGGTGCAAGAACACAAGAACAAACACTAAGTTTTACCCAGGTTCAGGCCCCCTGATATGGTAATAGCCCTAATCCTGCTCAAGTTTCTTGCAATGTGTGAACTTGCTAATCTTCGAGAGTCCGATCTCAGGATCGATCTTCCAACCCCCCTTACAGACGCACCCCCAGCCCTTATATACCCGGGCTGGCGTGGGTTACAACGTACTACACATTATGCATTAAATGATCCTGCCACTGTACCCATCATTCCTCCGGTGCTAGTCTTCGCAACACTCTTTCTTGCCCCTGCCCTGACAGCGGGACAGGGTGGATTGGACAGAGCGGCCCGCCAACCCCGAACACCTTTTTGTCACACCGTAACTGGCGTGAACGGGATGGCTACGAAGACGGGCAGAGTGTAGCTGACATCACTCGCAAGGCGGGGGCAATCATGTTGTCAAACCCTCGCCAACTCCGCCAGACCAGTACCGTCGCATTGAATGATCCGATTCGGTGTATCCCGAAGAAATCCTTAGCAAGGAAGCTTCCTTACACATTCGTCCTGTATCTCTGACAGTGGGGCCCGCACACCCCTGCTGCCCCTACACATACGCCTATCCGTATGCTTGTCGGGCGCCACGTGTCCTGACCGCCCGGCGCCTGGGGCCTGGTTGCCCGCCCGTGCCCCAGACGCCACGTGTCCTGGACAAACAGCTTCGAATCTTGACTTTATCTGGGACCAGCCTTTGACCCTCTTAGGCCCGAAGTTGCTAAGTATGGGGCACTTTCTGATTGGACTCTGGTTCCACATGGCAGCGGAGTGGGAGCACACCCTAGTGTAGAATACACCGATAGACACAAAAACCTAACATTAAGAGTTAATTTCCACCGTTAGGAAGATCACCATCGCCACTCTCCTCTAAAATTTTGTCTTTGTTTACCTGCTGATAATTAACTTGGAATAGGAGCCGATTTGACTTATTTTGCGAGAATAGAATTGATTATTTTTAGAATTTTTTGCCAGCACTGTTGCTTGGAGTGCTCACTACTGTCAACTGATGCGGACATTAATTTCAGTTTATATACACAGGAGAACTATCAATTATCTAGCTATCGATCGGAAGCGGCCAAATCGATCAGCTAGTTATCTAGATCACGCACTCGATCAGATTAATCTGGAATAAAAAAATTCTCCAAAAAGCGGAGATTAAACCGGGATCGATGCATGTCTAACCGATTCTTGTTTGTTGGCGGCGCCATTTAATTTGGGTGATGTTGATTGCTAGCTCTGTCTCTCTCGCTCTCCATGTGATTATATAGCTTTTTGTCAAAGCATCCACGTATCGATTAAATATCCATGTCATCATTAGCTGTCGGTTTATGCAGGAGTTAATCGATCTGACTCTATCTTACCCAAAACTACTTGCATATATTGCTGAGCCTATATGTAGCTAGCCTTTGTCATATATATTGGCAAGAAATAGGGCAATTTAATCCATTTTGTTCGGCCAGGACAAAGTAATTATGCAACCATGACACGTAGATCTACGCGAAGCTGCTGCCTCAACCGTATCTACCCTGCAAATTTATAGGTAGAAAAATTTTCACTAAACAATCTACATATATCAACGTGTATGCATGCATGTGAACTCGTTTATACTAGAGTGTTCATGCAAGTCGCGCTCTTTTTATTTATCGTATCTACATATATCAACGTATATGCATGCATCGCTCTTTTTATTTATCGTGAGGAAAACTCCTAATCGTGCATAGAAGAGGGTTCCATGAATGATATTCATAAATATTCCTACTGCATCGAGATCTGTGCTTAGCTTCCACTTCACTTCTTGCAAATAGGCCCCCAAACAACTTTAAAAAGCAATCAAATACTTCTTCCTCCACTCATCATCTCTTCTCCACCCGGCCGAGCCGCCTCCACCTTGGCCACGCCGCTGATAACGACCAACCTCCCTCCCAACCGTGACCATGATGACCCTCACTGGAGTTGACGTGGTGTGCCGCTACGCTGAGTCATGCCGGGTCTATAGATGCATGACCAAACGGGTCGGGCTAAGTGGGCCAGCATGAGGCATGGCCTTTTGACTCCGTAAAAGACTTTTTTTATTTTGTGTTCATTAACATGTATATTACAATATAATATGACACAGCCATTATAGGAGAAATCAAGTCCTAGTGGCTAGCAAGTGTGACAATAGAGCTTTGGAAGCCAAGAGGTCCCAGGTTCAAAGCCTAGTGCCAACATTTTACCTCCTATTTTCTCTATCTAGTATAGATGGCTGGGCCGGGCCACCTGTTTGGCCATCTATAGCCGGGTCTCCTCTCCACTCAATTGGCCCATAGCCGGCTCCTCTTCGATGATGGTGCCACCATGACCACTCACCCAACGATCGACCACGTTGGATCTGATATACCCAACGCAAACGTGTTGCCACGTCGAGTTTGCACCGAGCCAAACAGCCCCAGCCACGCTCGCCCAACGATCGACCACGTTGGACCTGATATACCCAACGCAACGTGTTGCCACGTTGAGTTTGCACCGAGCCAAACAGCCCCAGCGACGCTCGCCCAATGATCGACCACGTTGGACCTAATATACCCACCCAACGTAAAGTGTTGCCACGTCGAGGGCCGCCTGTTTAGCCATCTATAGCTGGGTCTCATCTCCACTCAATTGGCCCATAGCCGATTCCTCTTCGATGACGGCGCCACGACGACCGCTCGCCCAACGATCAACCACGTTGGATCTGATATACCCAACGCAACATGTTGCCATGTCGAGTTTGCACCGAGCCAAACAGCCCTAGCCACGCTCGCCCAACGATCGACCACGTTGGACCTGATATACCCAACGCAACGTGTTGTCACGTCGGGTTTGCACCGAGCCAAACAGCCCCAGCCACGCTCGCCCAACAATCGACCACGTTGGACCTAATATACCCACCCAACGCAACGTGTTGCCACGCCGAGTTTGCACCGAGCCAAGCGGCCGCAACCAGCATCGTTACCGGGCTGAGAGGCCACCACCCATCCTTGTAGTGTGGGAGGAGAGGAAGGATGAGGGTGGAAAGGAGTGGATTGCTCGTTTTTGGAAATTTAAAGGGTGTTTATGCAAGAACGCATTTGAGGGTCCGAGAGAAAGTGAAAGGTGAGTATGGATTTTGAAACAGATCCGACGGTTGTTACAATACACGCATGGAGTTACACGTATATGGGTGAAAACCGATCTGTGCTCTCTTCTCGTAAAGAGGATCGACGTTGCATATATTTGGGCATATATGGTCGGTGAGGAGGGGCAGTCAGCTAGCTAGCTAGGCGAGGTTGCCGCACAGTAGTTGTCGCGTGCGTGCATATTGGCATTGGCGTTGGCGTTGGCGTTAGTATGGTATGGCAGGGCAGAGGGGTATGGACAGAGGCGCATGCATCAGCACCGAAAGCCTTTG
The DNA here is from genome assembly GCA_005191435.1 of Raddia distichophylla. NCBI lineage: Eukaryota > Viridiplantae > Streptophyta > Magnoliopsida > Poales > Poaceae > Raddia > Raddia distichophylla. The sequence goes on along the minus strand of SPJY01007880.1, from coordinate 56,341 downwards.
ATGTGCTATGTCCCAAGCCCAGTGACTCCCCCTCCCGTTCTCTTTTCATAGCTCATAACATCCTTCCATTAAGAGCCCAAAAATGCATGTACGTATGAGAGAGCGGAATACCATCGATCATATGCAGAATTGCAGGAGGCCAGGAGAAGCTCGCTCTAGTGTGGGGCTCACTCTGTTGCGAGGTCAAGCTTCCGAGGCTTTTCCATTAGACAAGGTGATGATCAAACCACGCTGCCACTGGTCCATACTCCATGCAGCCACTCAGCCATGGTCCCATGTACACATATATACTCTCTCCATTTCAATATATAGGGCGTGCATGTTTTTTTTTCTTCAAAAGTTAATGTTTGAAATCTTTGACTAATGATTAAATAAAAATGCACATGTTTTAGTATATGCATGTAATATATTTAGATCCGTATTTAAAAGTACTTTGATATGATGTTAGTTTTGTAGTTGCTAATGACATATTTTAAAAGAAATTAACGGTCAAAGTTATACTTTGAAGACCGTGCCAAAAATTTATATGCCTTATATTTTGAAACGGAGGGAGTACATGTTAGAAACGCATACGCATAGTATGGTCTACTCCCAACTATAATATCAGGAGTGCCGCTTTAATGTATGGCCAAGTGACAGTGTGGTATTATCTATTATAAAATTAAAACACAAACCAAATGACCCACCACCACATCAATAAAAAAATTTCATATAAATTAGAGAAAAAAATTTAAAAAACACATACAATCGATTATTAACTATTTATAGTGTTACCAGATTATATATAATAGTTAGATTTTTTTCAAAAGGATCGGTCCATATGCACTACAATAATAAAGTACAAGCAATTTAAATTCGAAATAAAAAATAATATGAAAGAGTTTATATCAATTACATAAAAACGAAAAGAAGTTCATATCAATTTATATATGATGATGATGGTAAACAAGTCCATATCAGCAACTATATTTTTTTTAAAAAATATTTATATAAACTCAATAAAAACTATAAAAAAATCATAAAAATTATTTTTAACATAAATCTAGCCGCTCTAATATGTGGAACACCTCGCTTGCTATTATAAAAAATAGGCCAAAATGCTATAACTAGTTTTTGAATGGAGAGAGAGAAATAGAGAGAGAGGTATTAAAAGGCATGTTTTAGATTATATACTAAGCTTCCCAACAAATGTCACATTTTACTAGCTATGTCTTAAATTTTACAAATGTCAAAGTTATAAAAAACGAGTATGGTGTCCCATGAATTTACATGGATATAATTTTTTTATTTCAAATTTGTGTTTCTGTATTTTTATTTATATATTCTCTTTTTCTAGTTTTGTAATTAACATACACTCTTATTTTTATACTTATTTATTGTAATTGATCAATATGGACTTATCTTTTAATATAAATCGTCATAATCTTGTCCCACTATAATCGACCGTATGATCTTTCTTTTTACTCCGATTAATATGGGAATTTCTTATCGCAACCCCGGCTTCACCGGGATCCACTCATGATCCATTGCTAGTTCCAGAGATCAATACTAGCAACTCATGAGCAACAATTGTCGAGCATCACAACACAATCACCATTACTATGAAAATAATATAATAGTGCAAAAGTAATTGTAGCACAACCATTTATTACAATTGTTTGCATAAGACCATATAGAATAATCCAGAGTTGCGGAAATTCAAATAATGCAGAAGAATAAAGATATGACGATGCTCTCTAATCCGTCCCTTCAAACGATGACTAATCTTGATTGAAATCCAGTACAAAATCCTCCTGATCCTGTTGGCAAGCCGGACTCGAGTCTTTTCCTGAACAAATATATCCGTGGTTTTGTATAATGAGTACACGGCTACCCAGCAAGAATCCTTATATATGAATGCAATGATATAAACAAGAATAAGGTGGCTAATTTGCATAAACACCTATTCTAGTCAAATTAATTAAAGTGCAGTAAAATCATTTGTTGAACAGTTAATAAAGATGTATAGATTCCCAAGTAACACACAGAGCTCGGCTTCAAAAGCCCCTATGCAAAACTACACAAGCCTCGAACACCTCAAACAAAACCAATCCATCAGGTTATTAGATAACACACGAGACTATCATGTACGACATTCCTCCCCTCCCATGACCGTGGGAACGGCTATCATGATAGTTTTAACCTCTACAGAGTGTAGCACACTTTACCCATAAGCCTAGTGATACTTTTATGTCTTAGCTCTTCCTTTGGAGCCTAGACCAAGTAACGATACAAGACGATTCATTAGTTCCTTCTGTTAATACCGATACACCCTTTAAGGTTTCAACAACTCGGGTCCCCCTCTTGAGCCCACGGATCACAGCCCGATCTTTTCAAGGTAAGGTGTGTTAACAGTTTTCCATAACTATTAAGCCAAGACTAGCACATGTTGACTAACATGCTAGAGCTAGCACTTATGGTTGCACTTGTCTGGTTTGAACGGATAAGCACACATCAAGGGTCCTTAGACCAAGGTGACTACCTCCACCACAATCCTCATTCCACAAAACCACCCAACTTGCCACCTTTAGTCAACTCACACCACGTAGGTTTTAGTTGATTAGGTTATTAAAGTAACTCAGCACCTCCAATCATACCACGTCACAAAATTAATTAATTAATGAATAACCTAAACATCTACCAACCCACGAGCACTAGCCACTACTGCACAAGGATAGGCTAGGAAAATAATTAAGGCAGCGATAAATGGCTAAATTCACATGGTAAATGACACAGTGTGAATAATTAGGTTTCTAACCATTCCCATCATTTCATGCATGAGAAAAATAAATAAAACTGTTAAACGTGTGAGTTTTGCAAAATAGGAGAGCAAGATGCAATCTATTTTGCCTTGGTATAACTCCGGCTCTTGGGTTCCTCCTTCGTAAAGCTTCTAGAAAGTCACTGAACAGCGGAAGCATGGACGATCTACACGTAGATGCAAATACATAAGAACAGAAAATTCATACACAAAACATATACCTCAAATAAATATATAAAATTTTAGGCTATTTAGGATCGCGACACGGGGCAGCGGCGGGGCGCTGACAGCGGCAGCCAATGCGTGGCCGACGCGTGGCGGGTGCGGGAGGCGGTTGGCGCGAGGCGGTTGGGTGCGGGGGATCCGGGGGGCGTGGCGCTGACGCCGAGGTCGCCGGCGGCGAGGGCGACGTGACGGCGAATTCTGGCGAAGCCCTAACTTTCGCAAATCTTCACCAAAACCGATGAAATAGGCATCCATCTGGACCGCCTCGACGACCTCTACGCAATGGTGGCATCTACACTTTGGTTTGGGCATAGCGCAGAGAGATTCACCTCGAAAACCTCCTCGGGCTAGGGTTTCCTTGACAGCTAGGGTTTGATCTGTGGCTTGCACGAGTTGTGGTGGTGAGGTGAGGTCTTGGGGTGCTTATATAGGGTGTTGGTCAACCTTGATAGGCCTTTATTGGGATAGAGTTTGAGTTGGATATTGATCATATTCTAATCCATACAGGTTTAGGACTCCCCAAATTGGGTATTTTTGCAAATCTGCGAATTTTGAATTGGGATTATGGCTTTAGGAAGGTTTGGGTCTCAAATAGTTGTCACCAAGTTTGGGATTGGTTTTTACACGTTTTCTCATCATTTCATGAGTTTGACGAGCTTCCGGCAGAATGGCAACACTCTACGGAATCTCAGGCCATCTTTGGGTTTTGGTCTTGAAATTTGGAGGGTGGCTAAAATATAGTGTCCTTTAGGATTTATGAGAATTTTTCCAGAATTTTGCAAAAAGGTTTGCTAGGGTTTTGGCTTAAACCTAATTTAAATTAGTTTAAATTAGGGTTTTGTATCTAACAATTCCCTTTTATTTTAGTTTTAGGGTTTGAATATATAGTGACATACGGCAAAATAGAGGATGTCACATTTCTAGTATTTTAGAATTAATGTGGTGCCAGTGGCGGTTACGTTTAACTCTACTTTAATACAATGACAAATAGACATGGCAAAGTAATTATGCCGGTGGCCGGCCGGTGGGTGGAATTCAGCCGGATCATGCTTGCCGGCGACAGTGTGGCAAGATAATTTTGCTCTCGTATCATCGTGCAGATCTCATGATCAACGCCGTGTTTGCGTTGCAATCAGTGGCCGGCGAATGGCCGGGTCGTCGTACGCATTGCAAGTGGGGCGTCGCAAATCAGATTTTGCAAAATTCGTATAACTTCGTATAATGTATGCTATACGAAGTTATTACGATTGAGAGAGAGGTGTTAAAAGGCATGTTTTAGCTAATATACTAAGCTTGCCAATAAATGTCACGTTTTACTAGCTATGTCTTAAATTTTTACAAATGTTAAAGTTATAAAAAATGAGTATGGTGTCCCATGAATTTACACGGATATAATTTTTTATTTCAAATTTGTGTTTCTGTATTTTTATTTATATAATCTCTTTTTCTAGTTTTGTAATTAACATATAATCTTATTTTTATACTTATTTATTGTAATTGATCATTATGGACTCTTCTTTTAATATAAATTGTCATAATCTAGTCCCACTATAATCGACGGTATGATCTTTCTTTTTCGCTCCGATTAATATGGGAATTTCTATTATTTTAGGATTAATACGGTGGCAACGTTTAACTCTACTTTAATACAATGATAAATAGACGTGGCAAAGTTATCATGTCGGTGGCCGGCCGGTGGGTGGAATTCAGCCGGATCATGCTTGCCGGCGACAGTGTGGCAAGATAATTTTGCTCTCGTATCATCGTGCAGATCTCATGATCAACGCCGTGTTTGCGTTGCAATCAGTGGCCGGCGAATGGCCGGGTCGTCGTACGCATTGCAAGTGGGGCGTCGCAAATCAGAAGGCAGAAGCTGTATAACGGTGGCCGGTGAGATGGACGATGCCGCCACCGGCCGGCCGGCCGGCGAATTTAATCGCCATTAGTGCCCGCTTCCGTGGTGTGCATGTGTGTGCGCGCGCGCCTCTAGGTGTGCCAGTACAATCATTCAAGAGGGCAGCTAACTACAGTGAGCCTTACGCTAATATCCCCCCCTAATTGATTGATCGGTCAATTGATTTTTGAATTTAATTGAATCCCACACAGCATTAACAAGCACACATAGGAGAGGCAGCCCTCCTCCCTCTTCTTGCATGATTAATTCCTGGTCATGTCTCTATCGAGATGCCGACGATGATTGATGCATGGTGCATTAGGTTATGTGCTTCATCGTTGATTGCCGAAACGGAGTCGTTCTGGTTGCCTGTTTGGTGTGTCCTGGAGCTGTGGGTGGGTGATGCCGACAAACTGGCCGAAACATCGGGTGCAAACCACAGGCCGTCCACGTGAAAGTGCACATATAAAAGTGGAGTGAAAACTAAAATGGCCGTGAAAAACCCTAAAGTGGCTTGAGATAGATGGATTGGGAGTGTTTCCTCTACCGTCAGGAGTAACGATACGCATAGGATAAACAATGTTCATGTATATCGTCTACCTTTTGTTCTCAACTGCGGGTGTGATCGATATCCATGGACCATGCAGGGAAGAATGGCGCATTACTTTTAAAAAAAAAGGAAGCATATTTTCCATAGTTACATGTGGTTGCAGGCATGTTTGGGACAACAATGTTGCTCCAAGATTCATGTTCAGCCCTTCTCCCCTCATGTTCATTTTGCAAAATAAAAAGGTCAATTTTTCTAAAAAAGTAATTAAGTCTTCTCCCTCCTCTTCCCTCCACAGTGGCACCCGCTCGAGCCACACTATGGTCGACCGAGCCACGCTGCATATGTCCTATCATCGGTGGCTCGAGCGGGCGCTGACATGGCCGTGGCCAAGGTTGCTAATGTCCACATGCAGCCACATCATCGGAGGGTGGTCCCCTTGCACCGAGTCAGATGCATGAGAGAAAGAAAAGAACATAATCTCTATCTTGAGAGAGAGAAGTGAAAGAAGTGGGGTGAAGCATGAATCTTAAGGCACCATCCAAGGCAACATATTTGGATACGGCCATCGGCCGTAAATATCCACAGGATTTCAGTTTTCCCACACGAATAGGTTGGGCTGTGGGTTTGGTGATGGACGGACGAATTGTCCGGTCCGGTCTAACGCGAGCTTCGTTGAAAAGCCGGAGCCATGCACGCATGGTACGTAGCGGCCGGCAGCTCGCTAGTCGCTACCTTCATCATGCATGTCTGCAGGGGATCATCTAACATGTGTGCCTGCTTGCCCTAGCTAGCCGCCACGACGTGCCAACACCTGTAATAAACTGCACACGTACCCAGCTCACAAGTGGACAGGTTGCGAGCTTTAACGTGAATACACTTGGCCACTTGATGAACTGCATAGAATTGCTACTGTGCGTAACGTTACTGATCTCTGGAAACCATGTAATAATTCTCGATTCTAATAGAAGAGGTAGCTCCTTCCATTAAAATTGGGGGAAATACTACCTGCATATTGGTATATTCGTAGCTGATGTAGCATATATAGAGGGTTGCTTATACTATATGAGAATATGAGATCATACGGGAACCAATGAACCATACATGACACGTACCTAAACCTAGGAGCCCCATGGGGACCTCGAAAAGCCTTATGGTGACGGCCGTGAGATATTTCGTCGCGTGCTTATTGGTGGATACCAGCATTAATTATATGCGTAGCGTGTGTAGAGACATAAGAGAGATGCACGTACGGTGCTTAATTAGTACTTTTGCCTGATCTTACATGTACAATGCACGGAATCAAGATGATACAACCCTGTACGTACTGCTGGCTACTTAGCTTAATGACCATGCATGATGAAAGCACTTATTCCAAAATCCAAAACTCCTAGAGTGCTACCAATACTAGTGCTCCCTCTTGATTATTTAAGATGAGCCATACTGAGGATAAGGAATTGTTGGAGCACAGTTCTCTCATATACTGTACAGACCTATCAGGGCATAGACAACGTAGCCTTCGAAGCACCATCCCATTCAGAGGTTTGGCTCTTAACTATTGTGTGTTCCTCATAGTCGGAGGAGACTCTAAGCTTAAAGGCTACATGTAGCTTGCATAAAATGGTCGTATGGCCCCAGTTGTAAGTTTCAAAAATATATACTTAACTTTTTTTAATGTTAAAGTTGTGTAGCAACTTCTAAGAATTGGGAAAGCTAGATGTGGCCTGTGGGTCCTGACTTACTAGCAAAATTGTATGCAAGAACTGAAAAGAGATTATATGGCACCCGGTGCCACCATGGCACCCAGAGAGAGATAGAGGGGAGAGAGAAGATAGAGAGAGAAAGAGGAGGAGAGAGAGATAGAGAGAAAAAGTTATGCCACGGTGTCTTGTGTGCCACCGGGTGCCATAGAATTTCCTTCCGCAAGAACTCAGGATGCTCTTATGCTAAAAGCTAAGTACTGAGTAGTACACTGGTTAATGTCAGCAAGATAAGGTGGTGATGAACGAGCCATGTCTAATCATTTTGGTTTAAGAGACCATATCGCGCTCAATCACACACGTATGGGGGGCTTATCAAATATGCGCCTCAAGGGTAGATGTCTTGTAACATCAGAATGCCATTTCGCGGTCACAAGGATGGAGAAAGGCAATTAGGTACATCAGACAGATTGTTAAGCAGAATATCTATCCATCCATTTATCTCATTGGAGGCCTCTGAATTATGCCTTGGGCCACTCAATATGGAAAATGGCAGGTCCAGTTCACAAGTAAACACAAAAACACACCCTCTAATGCTATAGTAATATATCCAATAGCTAATCATCCCCTGGCTTAAATAGGTTAGGTCAGCAATCTTTTGGACTGGTACAGTGGTCAGTTGTGAGTTGTCACTAGGTAGGATGAATAAAAATAGATACATTTTAGAGAAGATTTCTCTTAACCTTTCTATCATCAGGAGAGCAGCCAGCAAAAGAAAATACAAAGTAAAGGAGGTTTGGTGCGGTCCTTGAGTCCTTGCACAGTTGCGCTATGAGAAGGTACAGCAGAGCTAGGGTGTCGTACTTATGCCATCTGTTAGGTTTGGGCTTGTCCTTTGCCGCTAAGTTAGGGTCTTGACTAGATAAAGATTTCTCATAGCTAGCTACAAGAAACAGGAATCCAACAGAATGTAGCCTTTTTTTCCATGCATAAGATTGTTCGGCGATGAATTAATGCTGCCGACTTCTCCCTTCTTTCCCTGTTTCAGCTGGAAGGCAAGCATTCCTCTCAGTTAGTAAATTGCTAGTCCACACGTTTTGTTTATTTAAGTGCTTGTTGTACAAAGCAGTTGCTGTGATGTGAAAGTTTATCAACTTCAGCAAGCGAATAATACATGAGGTGCAAGAATAAACAGAGGCAACAACAGCAGCGGGGACAAGAACAGGGGATGCACAACACTAACCTGGAAATGGCTAGCAATTTGATCAATGGGCCATTTGATAGTGGCCTGGTTCTTTGTAGTACTAAGCTAGATTGATTGGGGGCCTGTTGATAATGATAGCAATGGGAGGTTATTATGAGAAGACGCGAGCTGAACCACTTGCACCTATGATTCTTTGGATTTATTTGCAGGCGAAAATGTGATGCTGTAACATGACTATTTGCTTCCAAGACTGGACCACCAGCGAATAAGGCCCATATGTTCCATTGATCCAAAAATATAACGGTTTAATGGTACTCCTTATAATTAACCAAGGACAAATACCTTACTGGTTCAAATATATGGGGGCAAATCAATTTCAATCCTTAAAATTTTCAAATTCACTTCACCAGCTTTCAGATTCCTTATTATGCAGTAGCCGTTATTTTGTTGTCTTTTGGCCATAAGTTTCAAAATCAAAGGTTAACTAATGCTATTTGAAAGTCAAAGGGCTTAAGATGGACCTGATTTGATAGGTCAAGGAACAAAAGGATACATATCCCAGGAAATTTTAAATAGTAGCCACGAAAACAAGATTTCAGTTAATATGACTTCACAGAAAATGACATCTTTCAGAGAAAGAAAATTCACAAATATGAAGTAGTGACCATAAAAGAAAGATGCAAAACGTTGTGTTTAGTATTTAACTGGTGTTGTAGTAAGACCTAACTGATGGCACAAGTCCAACAACATAATTTATACTACAAAATTCTAGTCATTGTTTATAGTGCTCTCATCTTCTTCTGGCTTTACAAAGAATTCTATATAAGCAATCCGGCTCGGCTGTTGAGCCCCTCCAGCAACATTACGAGCATATTGCATACCTGGCCTCACAACTGAAACAAGGTGCTGGATTTTGAGCATCCCTCCCCTCCCGATCGTCACCTTACTCCCACGATTCTCCTTCATAACATTACTTGGGAAATTTGAGGTAGTCGCACGAAGAAACTTGTACTTGTACCTTGCAGAAAACAGTACAGTTAGCAGAAAAAAGCATTCCATCAAAATTTCCAGGCACAAGAGTTTTACCTGTATGATACTTCATGGTCGCACTGGAATGCAATCAGAAGATCGGCATTTGCATAGTAGGGGTATTCAATCTGCCAAATAGAGTAAAAAACAGTGGGTTACAGATACAGTTCGAAACTATCTGGAGAATAGAAAGTACACACCTGCAAGTCAACATGCCCTTCGCCTTTGAATATTACTGATGGGGGGTCTGGTTGCAATTGAATCTGAATGCTGGAGCCTGGCAATTCAAGGTCTTCAATTGACTCTTTCAGGATGGCAGACTGACATTCCATGAGGTTAATAATGCATTTGTGAGGTACTGAAAGTTAGAGCTTCCATCGACACATACTGACACCAAAGAGAGAGACAATATTTGGAGTACCTTAACAGTAAAGGTGACTGGCATATTTCCAGCATGCTCAAAATGGTAATCCCAAGAGATTGTATCTGGTATTCTGGTTCTGATATCTGCATACATGCATGCATCTGAGGAGCCCACCGACCTGTATTCACATTACCAGAATACCTGGTATGAGCAAAAAGCCCACAAATACTTGCTGGCATGTGCATCTTTCAACAGTACGTATGTAACAGGAATGCCACATGAATTGTGGTCCTATATACAGTCAGGTAACTTATAAGTTATAACAATAAGCCGGTATAGTCATATAATCCATCACTAGTGACGAAGTGATGCATGCGTTTGGAAAAGAATAACTAATGGAAGAACGAAAGGGGTATGTAGCTACATGATTCACGCACGATGGAGAGTGAGTTGCCTAATTTCTATGGACACCAACAAGTTAATCTGATCAATGATTTTCTTCCATCAAATCTCATACTTCAATTAGCTCCACTAGGTCACAAAGTTATATCATTTCATACCATAAACTTTGAAACAAATCTAGCAGCACAGATGCCATAGGAATGTTGACGTATCTCTCATTGCCGCTTTCAACCAAACCCTAGTCTCTCTTTGGCTCAAAGAGGTCCCTCTCTCGGGTAGGAATTTCTTGGTGCAACCAGAGGATCAACCCCACTCACAGCCGTATCGACCACCTGTTCTGTTCCACGGACTAGGACTTTCTCCAGCGTAATACCTCTCTCCAAGGCCTCCCAACCATCATGTCAGATTACTCACCTCTTCTCCTTTCGGAGTCGCCCTCTCCCAGACTGCCCCGTTTGTTTCGCTTCGAGAACTATTGGGTTGGCCTCCCTGACTTTTCTGACATTATCCAGTCCGCTTGGAACCGTACGGTCCCCGCCTCTTCCCCCCTCCGCCGCCTACACATCAAGCTCTCCCGGACGGCTAAGGCTCTTTCCACTTGGGCCCGCTTGCGAGTGCGCTGTACCACCCTCCAGTTAGCCATCATCAAGTCCCTGCTCGCCCTCCTGGATGCCGCTCGGGAAAGTCGCCCCCTCTCCTATAAGGAGCGTGACCTCCTCCTGGGTCTCAAGGACCGCCTCCTCGGACTCACGGCCCTTCAAAAGTGCCACATCAGGCAACGCGCCCGTATCCGCTGGCTCCGATCCGGGGATGCAAATACCAGTTTCTTCCCTATTAGGGCAAGTGGTCGCCGTCGGAAGAATCACATCTCCCTATCTACCCCTCAGGGCATCGCCACCTCTCAGGAGGATTTGCAATCTGAGTGTTGGCGCTTCTTCTCTCACCACCTCGGCCCCTCCCAGCCGAGATCTTCCTCCCTCCTCTGGCCCAGGCTAGGACTCCCCCAACATGAGCTCGCCGACCTAGATTCCCCCTTCTCTGAGGACAAGATCCGCAAAGCCATCTCTTCACTCCCTGGCGGCAAGGCCCCGGGGCTGGACGGCTTTACCAGCACCTTCTACAGAGTCTGCTAGGAGACCATTAAATTTGACATTGTCGAGGCCTTCAACCAGCTCTACCTTCTTGACGGTAGACACCTCAGCCTCCTCAACTCCGCCAACATAATCCTCCTCCACAAGAAAGCCTCCTGCGAGGGTCTCCAGGATTTCCGCCCCATTAGCCTCATCCACAGCTTCAGTAAGATCTTCACCAAGCTCCTGGCAAATCATTTAGCCCCCAAGCTCAACTCCATTATTTCCTCTAACCAAAGCGCCTTTATCAAGGGTCGTTGCATTCAGGACAATTTCCGTTGCCTCCAGGGCACCCTCCGCCAACTGCATTTGGAAAAAACCCCAGCTCTCCTCCTCAAGCTTGATTTTGCAAATGCCTTCGGCTCTGTTCACTGGGGCTACCTCCTCGACCTCCTTCAATGGTTGGGTTTTGGACCCCGTTGGCAGGAGTGGGTCTCCCTCCTCTTTGGATCCACCTCCTCTTCTGTCCTCATCAATGGTCATTTGTGCCCTTCCTTCCACCACGGTTGTGGGGTCCGGCAGGGGGACCCCCTCTCCCCGATGCTGTTCATCCTAGCGATTGACCCCCTCCAGCGGCTTGTCAACCTAGCGGCTGAAAATGGTATCCTCTCCCCAATCGGCTCTGCGTGTTTGAGACTGCGCACCTCCCTTTATGCGGATGATGCTGCCATCTTCATCCGTCCAGATCAGAGTGAGCTCCGAGCAGTTATAGATCTCCGCTTTCAGTTCGGCATCCGGCCTCAACATCAACCTCGCCAAATGCTCCATCACCCTCCTCCACTGTGACGCCGCTGACCTCGACTCCATCCTTGGTCCCTTCCCAGGGATTAGGGGTTCGTTTCCCTGCAAGTACTTAGGTCTCCCTCTCCACTTCAAGAGGCTTGGCAAGACCCATTTTCTCCCTCTTCTTCAGAAGGTCCGCGCTAGGCTTCCGTCTTGGAAGGGCCGCCTGCTTTCCAAAGCTGGACGTCTTACCCTTGTGAAGTCCGTCCTTTCGGCCCTCCCGACCTACTTTGCCACCAAATGGGTGATCTCTGAGATTGACAAAGCTCGTTGCTCTTTTCTCTGGTTGAGCTCCGAGGGCTCTTCAGCTGGCCATGCCTTGGTTAACTGGCCGTCGATCTGTCGCCCCAAGGACTTAGGTGGTCTGGGTATAATTGATATTGGGCTCTTCAACCGTGCCCTTCGTCTTCGCTGGCCTTGGCTTTCTTGTAAAGATTGCTCTAAACCCTGGGCGGGCTTCGATTTGGCTTTAACCAAATCCGAATCCTCCCTCTTCAGAGCGGCCACTATCCTTATGGTAGGAGATGGCCGCCGTATCTTCTTCTAGAATGACCGCTGGCTCTCCGGCTCTACTCCGGCCCTCCTAGCACCCAACCTCTTCAATCAAGCTAGATGCCACAGCGGCACCGTGGCTTCTCTCCTCCCCGGCCATCGATGGCTACGGCTATGTGGCCCCATCTCCTCGGCCACGCTCTTCACGGAATCCATCCTTCTGTGGAGCAAGGTCCGCCTAATTACACTCTCCTACTCTCCGGACGACATCACCTGGTCCCCTTCCTCCTCCGGCCTCTACTCCGCCAAATCAGCTTACAACCTTCAATTCAAGGGTAGCACAACTCACCCCCTCGCTAGCTCCATCTGGTCCGCCCTAGTGCCGAACAAGTGCAAATTCTTCGCATGGACCTTGAGCCTCAGTCGCATCAACACCGCCGACCTTCTTGCTAAGAAGGGTTGGCCTCACCAGCCGGTCTGCTGCCTCTGCGAAAGTCCCCTGGAAACGATCGATCACCTGTTTGGATCCTGTAGCTTCTCCTCCATTATTTGGCAGACTTTTCTGCAGCACGACCTCCCGCTTAATGGTCACGCCTCCTTCCTCGACTGGTGGCTCGCTCGTCAAGCAAGCCTTCCCAAGGCCTTATCCCGTTCCCTAAACGGCCTCATCATCCTCTCCTCCTAGGAGTTCTGGAAAGAGCAAAACCGAAGGATCTTCCACCACCAGGCCCTCTCGGCCACCCAAGCTCCACAGGCATACTACAAAGAGCAGTGCTTAGATAGCTAAAAGTCTTCGTCCTGGATCCCGCCGGCCAGAGAAGATGCATACTTGAGGAGAAGCTGCATGTCGGGCCCAGGGTACCGGATCTCGACAGCAGAGGCGTGCCCTGGGGCCGAGAACGTGTTGAGGCAGTCGACGAGGAGCCCAAGGCTGAGCCCAAACCGTGGCCGCCCCTCCGCAGCGTACTCGTACTCCACAAACAGCTGCGACGCCCAACCCCCCGCGGAATTCAACGCCCGAGCTCAGCGAGGCATAAACACAAACGCCTGACGCGCAGGCGGCGAACTCACCTCGCGCTTCAGGTAGACCTTGCCCTGGAGGCAGCCGCTCTCCTCGACGATGAGCACGATGCCGTGCTCCGACAGCTCCAGCACCGCGTCCTGAAGAAGATAGAAGGGGATTAACACCAGATCATGACAGGATGATTCCTGGACATCCATGGCGTGCGCGGCAGGAATGTGGGGAGAGCGAGCTGACCTGGTGGCGCTTCCAGCGGACGGAGGAGAGCGCGTCGACCATGCCGTGGACGCAGTCCAGCTGGCACACGAGGTCCGGCGTGTCGTCGTCGCGGGCCGACGTCGACGAGCTCATCTCCACCCCACCGCCGCCGGCGCCGGCGCCTGCAGTTTCGCGCCCTTTTTCCCGTTCGCGGGAAGTCGCTGGCTTTTTTGTTCCTTCTTTTTCCGGAAAAGCTGGCTTTTGGTTGGTTGTGACTAAATGGGCCTTCCTGGCTTCCCCTGGTGGCCTGGTCCAACTTGCGCTGGTGGCTAGCTAAAAAATTCCCACAATTTTTTACCAGCACGATGGGCCAAGTGGGCTGCATGTAGCACGAATTATGAAAACCTCGGCCCACGTTACGGGCCCTTTTTCAAACGACCACTAATTTCGCAGAGACTTTAAAAGCCGGACGTCCCAACTTGTCAGCCCAAAATACCAGACTCCGAAAAATTTACTTATTTTGCTTTGACTGCTGATTTTGCTTCTTTGACTGTGGCCTTCTTGGTTTTTGACTGCAGGCTGCACTAGCTGCGTACTCTTCTTTGCAGCGAGAAAAAAAAGATGGGGTGCGAAGAAGCTCATGTGAAGGCTGTGAGATGCGAGCAACATCCTCGAAGAGCAAAACGTCTGATGGCGGAGTCCAAGCTTGTGGCTGTTCTTCCCGTCAGATCTGTTGCTTCTGCTGTTCTCTCTCTCCCTTTCTCCCTCCTTCCCTCCTCAATCTCTCCCTCGTGCTCCTCTTTCTCAATGAGCTCGTTCCATGAGTTAGGTGGTCAAATCCGACGAGCAAAATAGAGTTTTGGATTTGATGAATAGGACGGTCAAGAGGAGCTGTGTCAGGGTCTCAGATTTGTATATGTATGAAACAATTTGTATATGTTTAATCGGACGGCTGATTTATAGTGGGACCCCTACTATTTTCAGCCTACAGTTTTTTTATAAGCCTATAGACCTATTTATCACTGATTCACTGGTTCAGTGGTATCTTTTTTAAAACGGGTACAAGTAAGACAACAAATACACACAAACTCATCTCACCACACATGCACCACACACACGCACATACGTGCGGCTGAACACACTAGAAACATTTTAGATCAAACATTTTAGAGCATTTTCGAAGTGTCTTATTTAAAAAAATATTTAAAAAATAGCTTTTCATTTTTTTTAATCATGAAGCCACTTTTGAAATCTTCTTAAAATAAGAAGCAAAATGGTCCACTTCGAGAAACAGATAGAAGAATCCCTCAAAGTCTGGCTTATTAGGGTCTGTTCTTTAGGGTCTTTTAATTTAGGATCTATTCTTTTTGGCTGATCTAAACGGCTAAACAATTAAACCGTTGAAATGACTGAATTTCGAGAGCTTCTCGAGATAGTCTCGATATTCAGATCATTTCATTTGACTTGCTTTTTAAAGCGTTAGGACCCACTTTCCAAACAGCGAAAAACAGAATCAAAAAACCTAAATCATGTGCCTTTTTAAAACATAGATAAGTCGTTAAGCTGTTAAGTCAATAAGTTGTTAAGCTGAAAAGAACAGGGCCTTAGCTACTTATAGAAAAAGCAAAACTCTCAAAATCTAGGCTCTCTTTGATTCACGGTTCGATTGGTTTAATGGAACTAAAAGTTGAGGAGCTTTAAAAAAAAAAAGGCAAGGAAAGATGGGGCAGACATAGGTCCATTAAAGCTAAATGTTATAGTGTTTAGTTTTTTAGTCATAAAGCTACCTCTTAAAAGTACTAACGTAAATGAAATGGTCTAACTTGGAGAAGCAAATCTCTCAAAATCTAGCTCAACATTCTAAGCAGCTGGCCTTTTTAGCCACAACCAATCGCCTGATCTAACATAGGGTGATCGTAGTCCCTTTACTCATGCACCACATTTGTTGAATCATTCGAATTAGAATATCCACGTCGAACATTCTATCTCTACATTTTATTTTGCCGTTACCTACTGAAGACCGATGATAAAGACTTGGTGGAGATGGGGATTGCGAGGATCTTCCAAGCTATCAAAGATTATCATGCTGGAAATGAAGATCAGGTCAAGAAAAGGAAGCCTTCTGAAAATGATGACAAGTGATGATGGAAGGAAGTCATTTAGAGGATTTTGGGACCTGTTCACCGAAGGAAAAAAAATTATATAGTTTGCTATGTTTTGCTGGTAGTTTGGTTGGAGAGCCTGTGTGCTCTAGTTTTGGATTCTATTTTTTGTGGAAAACTCGAGGTGCTGTCGATCTGTGGGTGGTGGTCTGTTTTTGTAGAAGGTTTGATGCTGGAGAACAGTGAGGCCACTGCTGTCTAGCGTCCTTTTCATTTTCAGTGTTTAGCTTAGCTGCTATGCAGCAGAACATTGTTTTCGTTCCCTTAGTGAAATGGAAATCGGGGTAGCCCCTTTTGCAAAAAAAAAAAAAACCCTACTTCATCTATCGGCTATGCTCTTACACGGCAACAACACATGCCTGCAGTGCCTTGGTCTCGTCTCCACTTTGACATGGCAGGTTCATGCAGACGGAGAAGGCGTTCAGGGTCTGAGCTGATCCTAGCTGAAGCGTGAGCTCATGGAGTGACACCATGTGCGTGCTTGCTCTCCGTGGAGCGTCCCCCATGTCCCGAGCACTACACATGGACATGGACGTGGAGACGATCTCGCGATGGATTTCAGAGGACACGACGATGCAAAGCATGAGACAAGAATGGCGTGCCATCATGGAATCACCCGAAAGATCCGGTGGTTAGACCAACTCCAATGATACTCTAGCTTAGTACTGTATCAATAAAATAGAAGAAATAAAAGACCAATGAATAATACTAAATAGTGCTAAGTCCACTCTAAATTAGGATACCATCAGACATGCTTTTACACGTTTAGGGATGTAAAGCACAGTAGATTGTTCCGTATTTAGGCACACACCATCGATCATTCCACTATCGCTTTGGTGGTAGAAGATCAAAAAAAAGAGAAAATCGCATATCCCGCGAAAGTTGTGACCAAATCTCACTTAACTTTTGAATGTTGAAAATTATTTTTTTATCCCCGAAAGTTGTTGTCGTTTACGGCATTGCCCAAAAACCGTTAGTGCCACTATTAAATGATGATGTGGATCGTGCCTCAAGACTATTGCAGGTCCTGTTCTAGGGCCTTTAATGCATCTCCAGCAGTTGACCCATATCTCCCTGCTCCATCCCTATTCATCTACAGTGAGCACAAACCCAACACAATTCATTGTCCCATTTTTATTCATATTTTCCCTATCGGTATTTACTATTCACGATCCCATCACTATTTATCTCCCTAGAAGTGCCCACAAAATATAGCACGGCTAGAGATATCCTTAGGGAGCTAAAGCATGATAGATTGTTACGTATTTACGCACGCTCCATCGATCCCTCAAGCTGTCACTTTGCTGGTAGAAGACGAAAAAGAGAAAAATTGCATATACCTCCTACCCCCTCCCTATCCATGTGCCCACTGAAGTTGTGACCAAATCATAGATTGTGTTCGTATTTATGCACGCTCCATCGATCCCTCAAGCTGTCACTTTGCTAGTAGAAGACCAAAAATAGAAAAATTGCATATACCTCCTACCCCCTCCCTATCCATGTGCGCACTGAAGTTGTGACCAAATCTCACCTAACTCCCGAACATTGAAAATCACTTTTTTGGCTCATGAAAGTTACAACAAATAATTTTTTGGGCCTTGAAAGTTGCAATTGTCTGCACCGTTGCACAAAAACCATTAATACAGTCGCTAAATGTTGTTATGGACATCTAGGTGGCCATTAAATTGTGAGATATTTACGACATCATTATAAATGCTTACATGTTAAGACATGTGGGCATTCAACTTCGGGAAAAATTTAAAAAAATCAACTTTGATCTAAAATTTCTAAAAGCTGACAAATTATAATTATTTTTTAATTTCAGAATTTTATATTTTGGAAAAATCAAATTTTGAATAAAAGGGCAAAATACATTTTTTATATTTATAAATAGCAAAAGTCAGAATTAAAATTTATAGAGATTAATTATGTTTTATATTCGCGTTTTATATAAAACTGATAATTTTACCAGTTTCAATTTTTTAAATTTTTTTCACAATTTATAATCTGGATTTGAATTATAAAAAAATTCCAAAATTTATCTTAAACTAAATTTTTTTCCCAAAATATAATGATTTTAAATTTGGCAAAATTAATTTTTCCAACAAGTTGTGAATTAAAAATTAAAATATATTATTTTCAAAATCGAATTCCAAAATTTGTGTTTACGAAATATAAAAAATTGAAATTGTGTTTTTGAATTTCATACTTCTGAAATTAAATGTTAGAATAATATAAAATTGAAATGGCAAGAAATAGCTTTGTAATATTTTTTCGCTTTTTTCAAAAAAATTAGTGTGAAGTCAAATTCTTCATAAATATTCCGACGTTGTTGGCCACGTGGCTTGGCATGTAAGCATTTACGATTATGTGGCATACATCTCAACTTTTAGTGACCGCTTAAGTGTCCACATCATCATTTGATGGTGGCACTAATGGTTTCGGGAGGCAATGGTGCAAACAACAACAACTTTTAGGGACCGAAATAGTAATTTTTAACATCTAAGAGTTAAGTGTGATTTGATCGCAACTTGCGAGCGAAATATGTATTTTTCTCAAAACAAAATGATGGTGGTCTAATTTTGAATCTTATCTTAGATCCATAGGGTTCATATTTAGATAGTCTTAGGTGTCTTTTTTCACCTTATTTTACTTATCATACCTCCTAGCTCTTGGCCACCCTAATCATATGGCCCTCTCCTTGCCTTGCACGGGCAACATGGCCTCCCATTCCCACCTTTGTGTGGTCGGCCTAGTCACCCTTTGTCATCCCCAACATGGCTCCCTCTAGCTTAAGCCACTCTTTGACGTGTCGTTAGCATGGACACACATTACCTTCCTTCCATCGCAATGGCAGGCCCTCCTCCTCGATGCAACAACGACTAGTACCCTCTTCTTGACTACATCCTCCTCTCTCATATTATGTGCAATAAGGTCAGGCTTGACGAATTTGGTACTAGGTTTATACCTATAAATCATTTTGGGATAGGTCTACATCCATTGCTTAGGTCTCGGGTTTAGGTATATAACGGTTGGATCCAGATGTACCCTACCAAGTTGTCATCCCTATAATTGATCCAACTTAAAAAAAATAGAGAGTGCCTCATCTTTCCATATAGTTTTTGAGTTAAGAAAACCTTAGCCTACATGTGACATTGACATCTCCCACTGGATGGACAAGAATTGGTATGGAAAGTAGCCCTGATGAACCTTGGCCGGGTGTACCACTAGCAATCGAGACAGTTGAAAGGAAATCCAGTATGTGAAGAGGGGATTGATTTTAGTCTTATATTGATCGTGGAAGGAACAAGGAAGAACAATATTTCCCTAAGTAGCCGTAGGTGGCGCCTATGCGCTAAACAGCGGCCAACTGCCCTGCTTTTACTCTAGATGGACAACCCGTGTCGGCAATCCTAGGCGACAGTTAGATGACGATTAAGTAGACTTAAGTGACAGTTAATAATTTATGGCGTAGTCATATTGAAAATATTTTTTACTTAAATTATTGATACCTATTCTAGAAAATAATAAATATATCATACAAATGTATTTCTATATTAGAAAATATTAGTATGTAAGTCAAAATAATGACACATTCTAGCAAAAAAATATAGAAATACGCTCAAATCTGTCTCGCCGCCGCTTAACACCGACGATAGGAAAGGGGGAGTTGTTTTCTCTTCTCCTCCTTGCCGTCCAGCCTTCCCACTCTCTGGCCAGTCATACATCGATCATACTTGGCTGAGGTTCATTGCAGAAAACCAAAAAGGGAAGATAGAGAAGAGATAAAATAGCTGTTTCTTCGGTCTTTAGGCCTCTGTAAACTTTCTGAGACGACTTGGACTCTTGAGGATAGCAAATTCGGTATATCTGGAGACAAAAGGAGAGATGCAATTAGGTAACGATTATCAAGTAGGTAACAGGACGCTCTTAATTTTCTGAATGTCATCTAATGCCACTTGAGACGCCTAAAGATGACACAGATTCAGTCCTTGAACTAATAACTCCACTGGGGCTTGTTATCTTCTGAGGTCCAGAAAATCTTTCCTAGGATTAAGTAGAGAATGTGCGTTGTGACAGCAGTATGTCAATGATAGTATTGCACTTGTTTAAGATATAAGCCTGTCGTCAGCATGCACGTCGCAGCCTGGGTGCGCCCCTTTTGGATCACCTCATGCACACAAGCGCCACCAAAGCAGGTTTTTGTCAGTGGACACGAGCTAATGACCTTTACGACAAGGCAGCCTTCGTGGGAACGCTACGAAATACACGGCCCCTTTTGGAAAGAAAAACAGAGAGACACGTCGGTTACCTGTAAAACAGTGCTCTATGGGATACAGTCCGTTTTGGAAAGAACTAGCGCATCGAAGAATCGGACATCGGCAATCAGCCATTGTACAATAGCTATTGTGCTGTAAACCGTGTGAATAAGGTTGTATATAAAACAAGCTACATTAGTAGTTATTTTTAGAGCATGCCATTGCTAGCCACAAATATGGATCACGACCAAAATTTAGAGCTGTTGATACTAATTTTAAGTATATGAATAGTAGAATTTAGGCCTGGGTTAGAACATGGTCAGATGTGACTAGTAGGGCATCTCCAAGGGTTGTCTTATTCTCATAGTCAAGGGATGGGGAATGAGACATGTAAAAAATAAGAATAGTGATGGAGCAACCGTTGAAGAGATGAATAGTGATGGAACAGATTCATTTATGAGGTGGCACGTTATAGTGATAGAGCATAGGGCAAATAGGGCATCTGCTGAAGATGCCCAATAAACATGCCCTTTAGTATTGTTCACGTATGCCATATATGTTATAATGTTAATATATGCATTAGTTGTGTACACTTCCAGCAAAAAAATTGTTTAAAATTAATAAAAAAAACACCGGCTACAGGCCGTCGAGACTAATACGACCGGACGACGCGTAACACGTGGCATGGCCTGAGTGGGTCAGATCTATCTCGACGGCTTGAAGCCGTCGAGATAGAGACACATGACCATTCGCCGCACTGCATCGAACGTGTCTCCACGGCTACCAGCCGTCGAGACAGAGTCGCCTCGCACTCAAGGAGCGCCACGTGGCACGCTCACGTTCGTTGTGCACGAGATCGTCCTATCTCGGCGGCAACAGGCCGTCGATAGAGAGGCACGTGACCTTTGGGTCACGGTGTTGTCTCTATCTCGATGGCTTCAAGCCGTCGAGATAGAGTCGCCTAGCCATCAGCAGCTGGCCATAGTCTCGACGGCCTATTGCTGTCCCCGCGCGCACTCGCTGCCGTCTCGCTCGCAGCTCGCTCGACACTGACGTCGCCCCCCCCCCAAAAAAAAGTTGTTGTCGTTTATGGCGTTGCCCCAAAACTGTTAGTGCCACTATTAAATGATGATGTGGACCAGTGGACCATGCCCCAAGACTATTGCATGTCCTGTTCTAGGGCCTTTGATGCATCTCCAGCAGTTGACCCATATCTCCCTGCTCCATCCCTATTCATCTACGGTGATGGAGCACAAACCCATCATAATTCATTGTCCCATTTTTATTTATCTTTTCCCTATTAGTATTTACTATTCATGATCCCATCACTATTTATCTCCCTAGAAGTGCCCACAAAATAGAGCATTGCTAGAAATGTCCTTAGGGAGCTAAAGCATGATAGATTGTTCCGTATTTAGGCACGCTCCATCGATCCCTCAAGCTGTCACTTTGCTGGTAGAAGACCAAAAAGAGAAAAATTGCATATACCTCCTACCCCCTCCCTCTCCATGGCGCACTGAAGTTGTGACCAAATCTCACCTAACTTTCGAACATTGAAAATTACTTGTTTGGCTCATGAAAGTTACAACAAATAATTTTTTTTGGGCCTTGAAAGCTGCAATTGTCTACACCGTTGCACAAAAACCATTAATACAGTCATTAAATGTTGTTATGAACATCTAGGTGGCCATTAAATTCTAAGATATATACCACATCATTATAAATGCTTACGTGTTAAGACATGTGGACATTCAACTTCGCAAAAAATTTCAAAAAAATCAACTTTGATCTAAAATTTTTAAAAACTAACAAATTATAAAATTATTTTCTCAATTTTAGAATTTTACATTTTTGAAAAATTAAAATTTTGATTAAAAGGGGAAATACATTTTTTATATTTATGAAAAACACAAAAGTCAGAAAAAAATTATAAAGAGTAATTATGTTTTATATTCGCGTTTTATATAAAACTGATAATTTTACCAGTTTCAATTTTTTATTATTTTCACAATTTTAATTCTGGGTTTGAATTACATGAAAAATCCAAAATATATTTTTACTTAAAAAATGATTTTTCCAAAATATAAAGTTGTGCATTAAAAATTATAATATATTATTTTCAAAATTGAATTTCAAAATTTGTGTTTTAGAAATATAAAAAACTGAAATTGTGTTTTTGAATTTCGTACTTCTGAAATTGAATTTTAGAATAATGCAAAATTGAAATTGCAAAAAATAACTTTCTAATATTTTTTTTAAGAAATTTTATTTAAAGTCAAAATCTTTAGAACACATTGTTTCCCTCGTGGCTTGGCATGTAAGCATTTACGATGATGTGGCATACAACTCAACTTTTAGTGATCACTTAAGCGTCCACACCATCATTTAATGGTGGCACCAATGGTTTCGGGAGGCAATGGTGTAAACGACAATAACTTTCAAGGGTCAAAATAATAATTTTTTACATCTGAGAGTTTAACTTTCAGGGGTCAAAATAATAATTTTTAACATCTGAGAGTAAAGTGAGATTTGATCGCAACTTTCAAACGAAATATGTATTTTTCTCAAAACAAAATATGGTGGTCTAGTTTTGAGTCTTATATATCTTAGATCCATGTGGGGTTCATATTTAGATAGTCTTAGGTGTCTTTTTTTTCGTCTTATTTTACTTATCTCATCATATCTAGCTCCTTGTTCTTGGCCACCCTACCATATGGCCCTCTCTTTGCCTTGCACGAGCAGCATGGCCTCCCAGTACTCCCTCCTTTGTGTGGTCGGCCTAGCCACCCTTGTCATCCCCAATGTGGCTCCCTCCAGCTCTAAGCCACTCTTTGGTGTGTCGTTAGCAAGGACACACATTAGTACATTACCTTCCTTCCATCGCAATGGCCGGCCCTCCTCCTCAATGCAACGACGATTAGGACCCTCTTCTCGACTACATCCTCCTCTCTCATATCATGTGCAATAAGGTCAGGCTTGACGAATTGGGTACTAGGTTTATACCTACAAATCATTTTGGGATAGGTCTACATTCGTTGCTTAGGTCTCGGGTTTAGGTATATAAAGTTTGGATTAGATGTACCCAACCTAGTTGTCATCCCTATAATTGATCCAACTTAAAAAAGAGAGAGTGCCTCATCTTTCCATATAGTTTTTGAGTTAAAAAAACCTTAGCCTGCATGTGATATTGACATCTCCCACTGAATGGACAAGAATTGGTATGGAAAGTAGCCCTGATGAACCTTGGCCGGGTGTACCACTAGCAATCGAGACAGTTGAAAGGAAATCCAGTATGTGAAGAGGGGATTGATTTTAGTCTTATATTGATCGTGGAAGGAACAAGGAAGAACAATGTTTCGCTAAGTAGCCGTAGGTGGCATCTAGGTGCTAAACAGCGGCCAACTGCTCTACTTTTACTCTAGATGGTCAACCCGTCTAGGCAATCCTAAGCGACCGCTAGACGACGATTAAGTAGATTTAGGTGACGATTAATAATTTATGATGTGGTTATATTTGAATTTTTTTTATTAAAATTATAGATCTATTCTAGAAAATGACAAATATATCTTACAAATGTATTCCTATATTACAAGGTATTAGTATGTAAGGGTTGTTTTGTCTTCTCATCCTTGCCGTCCAGTATTCTCTCTGGCCATTCATACATCGATCATACTTGGCTGAGGCTCATTGCAGGAAACCAAAAAGGGAAGAGAGAGAGAGGAGATAAAATAGCTGTTTCTTCGGTCTTTAGGCGTCTGTAAATTTTCTGAGACGACTTGGACTCCTGGGGATAGCAAATTCGGTATATCTGGAGACAAAAAGGAGAGATGCAATTAGGTACCGATTATCAAGTAGGTAACAGGACGCTCTTAATTTTCTGAATGTCATCTAATGCCACTTGAGAGTTGAGACGCCTAAAGATGACACAGATTCAGTCCTTGAACTAATAACTCCACTGGGGCTTTGTTATCTTCTGAGGTCCAGAAATCTTTTCTAGGATTAAGTAGAGAATGTGCGTTGTGACAGCAGTATGCCAATGATAGTATTGCACTTGTTTAAGATAAGCCTATCGTCAGCAAGCACGTCGCAGCGTGGGTGCGTCCCTTTTAGTTCACCTCATGCACACAAGCGCCACCAAATTCAGGTTTTTGTTAGTGGACACGAGCTAATGACCTTTACGACAAGGCAGCCTTCGTGGGAAACGCTACGAAATACACGGCCCCTTTTAGAAAGAAATTAACAGAGAGACACGTCGGTTACCTGTAAAACAATGCTCTATGGGATACAATCAGTTTTGGAAAGAACTAGCGCATCGAAGAATCGGACATCGGCAATCAGCCATTGTACAATATCTATTGTGCTGTAAACCGTGTGAATAAGGTTGTATATAAAACAAGCTACATTAGTAGTTATTTTTAGAGCGTGCCATTGCTAGCCACAAATATGGATCATGACCAAAATTTAGAGCTGTTAATACTAATTTTAGGTATATGAATAGTAGAATTTAGGTCTGGGCTAGAACATGGTCAGATGTGACTAGTAGGACATCTCAAGGGGTTGTCTTATTCTCATGCTCCATCACTGTAATAAATAATCAAGGGACGGGGAATGAGACACGTAAAAAATAAGAATAGTGATGGAGCAACTGCTGAAGAGATGAATAGTGATAGAACAGATCCATTTATGAGGTGGCACGTTATAGTGATTGAGCACAGGGCAAATAGGGCATCTGCTAAAGATGCCCAATAAACATGCTCTTTAGTATTGTTCTCGTATGTCATATATGTTATAACGTTAATATAGGCATTAGTTGTGTACACTTTTAGCTACATCTAATTTATCAGCCAATGGTGCTGCTCTTTCTGTTTCTATCGGACTTCCAAGCTTTATATACATATTCATATCCATGCTAAAGGTCTTGTTCTTTTCAGCGTATCGTTGCGTTGGCGTATTACTGTAGCAAAATTTGAGAGCCCTTGAAAAACGGTCTAAAGATTATAAAAAATTAATTAGAAATAGTTTTATAATTTTTGGAAGTACTATTAAAAGCCACGAAAAAATTATTACAAATTATCATAACATATAGGCTATATAAAAATAACAAAATTTGCTACAGTAATACGCGACGGTACGTACCGTTGAAAAGAACAAGCCCAAAGAAAGATATCTGCAGGACGGTGAAATCAAATGAACCGATGACGGGTAAACAACCCAAGTGCAGCAGAGTTGGGCTTGGAGTGATCTGGTGCAGGGTGCTCCTGGGCACATCTGCCCGGCGCCATGCTATCCCCATCCATTCACCCGCCGATGCTGATTAATCCGACAAGACAAGCTACCGACGGCTAACTCCACGGGGAGTCAGATTCAGCATATTGACGCCAAGCGGCCGCTCCATCCAATCAGAATCCCAGACGCTGCTCGCCGATATGGCAAGATACCCCGTGTGCTGAGCAAAAGCACATGCCTACAGGCCATAGCTAAAGGCAGCCTCCCACACTCACTGCCGCAGCTGCAGCTGCAGCTGCAGGGGCAGCGCGTGCCCTGCCCCTGATCCTCAGCAGTGCAGGACACCCCAGACGAGCCACGTAGTACTCCAACATGCAATACAACCACGAAGAGCGCGGACGCTGCACCAACGTATGGACCATGGTAGCAAAGAACCAGGCCATCTGTGCTGAATTTAAACTTCGAATATTGGTGTCACGAAACACAACTTAAAAAATAGAGAAATCAGATTAATCTTTTGAGTTCTATTGGTTCAGAACCTTGATTGTGATTCCAGTTGGGTTAATGGATGTACACGACTTAGACCTGAGACCAGTGTGTTGGTTTTGGAGGAAACAGGATCGTTGTTGGGTCATGGGATGGTAGGATCGCAGCGGACTCTAACAATCTAGATGCTCAGAAAATATGATTAATCTAATCTCTCGAGCATTCACATTTGTCACAATCTCTCCACTCCATTTCACTATTTACCTACTCGCTCTATTCATCTCTCTAAATTTCCTTCACGATTTACACTGCACTCTAAAAGATTTATTCCTCTATGAGCTACTCTATCTAAACCTATGGTATTTTAGAGAACCTACAATGGATGATCTTATGGATCAATACAGTATACAATTTTAATAGTCTAGATGGGTCAGTCGGGGTTCGCCTCGACCAGATCCAACCTAACCCAACCCTTATCGAGGATCCCACAACAATGCCCCAACGTCCTAGATAGACCCAAACCTTGCTGATGCCATGGTCCACTTTGAACCCAAGAAGAGAGGAGGAGGAGGAACAACTTATGAGGGACAATGAAGCTGTCGTCGTCACGGGGAATAGTCGTTGTCACCGCTGTCATGGCAAACTGCCGCTGCCATGGGAAAGAGCTCGCCACTATGGGAGGAGGAGAGCTCGTCACAGCAATGTGGCCTTACCGCCATTAGGGAACGAGGGGGGCAGCTAGCTCATTGCCACTGTGGGGACTAGGGAGGTGTCGAGGCCGGCGAAGGAACAACCAAGAGTGTGAGGAGAGGAGAGAGAGAGAGAGAGAGAGAGAGAGAGAGAGAGATCTAAAGAGGGGGAAGAAGAGGGAGCGAGAATGAGAAATATTGAGATAGTGAGCTGGCTGTGGGATGTGCCAGTGGCCTCAGGGTTTAGTGGGGGAAGGGCTAGATCTATCGTTGGATTATGTTGGATACTGGGGTAGGTCAGATTGGGGCAGGGGGAAGACTCAGACCCGACCAGTTAGAATCGGGGACTTGACCTGAGCTCCACCCAGCTAGAAGGTCAAGCCAGCACGATGAATGCAATCCTAGAACTTTAAACACATGTTTTATGCGTTCACATCATATCTTATGTTGAACTAGCTTGGTGAACCATGCATTTGCTTGACGTTTGTATGATGATCACTGACACTGATGCAGTAGCCCGACAGCCTCCTTTCTATGCTGAGCGCCTACGCATGGCTAGATACACGGGCGAATTTCATATCATTTTTTCTAGTCTATTTTACATGTTTTCCATAATTTTTTTCTAGAAAAATGTATTACTATGTTGAAAACAAATATATTCATTAGTCAAAAAATCTTCCATCGAGCCTTCAAATACAAGTGACGGCATGTGAGTCGGTCCCTGATGTTTATTTTACTTTCTGATCAATTTAGATGTTGTAGATATATCATCTGTTTTCTCTCTTTAATCGATGAAGTAGACCCATGTTGTAGGAATAGATTACATATACCCTCTATCATGTTGTTGGATCTGGGTATGTATGCCCTACGTCTTGTTATATAGAGCGACATGCCCATGCGGGAGGTAATTCTATTACTCGCTACCGGGTTATGCCCAAGTAGGTGGCATGGTCTCTGTATTACCCCGCACAAAGAGTGATCTTGTGTTTGGATTTGTGTTATTGCTTCCGAGTGCCAATTTGGAGACCATTCTATGGTATTAACCAGGGGCGGACATAGCGGTGGGTCTGGTGGGGCTCCAGCCCCACCTACGTTGTCTATGACAGTGGAGCCCCACCTTAGGCCCACATATAATTTTTAGTGTAAAATAGAAAGAAAGAAGGGGCTAAACTTCATGCTTAGGCCTTGAGCTAAAACTTTAGCCCCTCCTATTATTTTTTTTTCTGCGTCCGCCCCTGATATTGCCCGTCATTAGGGAACATGGCCCGTGATTAGGTTAGATGCAAGGTTGCAGGTCGAAGGAAAGTCTTCCTTCAATTCATCATGGTAAGGCTTCGTTGAAGATGTTGGCAGCTGAACGGGGGATTGGGCTCTGCACGTGGGCGCCATGAAGAACACACTTTTTGATCAGGGACGGTTGTATAGATACTAGCGAGGGCAGCGCACCTACAGTGCGCTGTTTTGTGCTAAAAACAGTTTGAAGTGGAAACATCGTTTGAAAAAAATTCAAATAGCCTCTGCGATGAATCAACGAATGAAAGAAAACAAAAAAAGGAGAACACCTGTACATAAACACCATGCCTCTTTAGCGATTCAATAGCGCACTGTAAACAAGGTGAATAGGCCAAACAAAACATATACCTCACAGATGAGACCTACATGCGAACCACATACCAATTTGCTATAAAGACGAATACAACTAATGGCCATTGGGCATTGGTGTTGAAGTATAAGTGGATTGCCCTCCTTTTCCCATCAGCTTAGGCTTTTGGGTGAATTGGTTAGAACATGCAGCTTAATATGATATTAGAGCCAGAGGTCTCGAGTTCGAGTCCTGGCCGGCGCAATTAAATAAGTCGCCCACTCTATTCCACGTTGAGGTCTGAGGGAGCCTCTCATTAAAATGTGTGCGTCGCACAAACAGGCTCAATCTGCATGAGAAACAAACAAGACTGGTAATAGCTATAAGAATCTGATGTGTGAGCTATAGGTACAGGCTCCGTGGCCATACGAGAACACAAATCAAAACAAACATGTAACTTGATTACCGATGCCGAACGCAAACGAAACCAAAAAGCGGTTAGTCGTTGTTGGTCGTGCAGTTGATTAAATTTCCAATTAAGCTTCTGATTTTTGTATAAAATTCAAACAGTGACAGTGTTCAAAATATGTGGAATAAATTTCATAATTCTTCTAAAATCGAGAACAACCCATTTTAAATCCTTTTAATTTTTTTTTGATTTTTTCACTTTTTTGATTTTTTTTGATGTGAAACTACGAGAAGGCACCTATGAAACTTACACCTATACTAGCGAAACTTGGCCTTGTGCTGATGAAATTTGGCCGTGTGCTGATGAAATCTGACGAAACTTGGATGAAACTTGGATGCAACCTGATGAAAGTTGGATGAAACCTGTTGAAACTTGAATTGACCTGATGAAACTTGAAAAAACTTAGATGAAGCCTGTTGAAACTTAATGAAACTTGCATTAAAACCTTATGAAACTTGACAGTTCGGCAAGTTTAACGAATATGAAATCCAAGATTCGGTAGCGAAACTTAAGTTTCAATAGGCGAAACCCAAGTTTCACCAGGTAAGTTTATGGATTTATATGGCAACATATATCTTGTTTTGTTCGTAAAAATATGAGGAACACGTTGGTGTAAACTGTTTGTGGATTAAAGCAACCAGTTAAAAATTATGGCCTTCAAAAAATATTGCTTGTGGGACCCACCTGCATGCCACGGTTGCTCACACCCCATGGCTGCTCGCTGCACACGCGGAACGTGTGAGTCCGATCGGCCGGACGGCCAAACCAGAGCCTTTCCGTAGCTCTTTACGTAATCATATTTGTTTGTAATTTTGTTCTGGTGTACTCTCCCAGCTTCCTATAAATTTTTGGCCGCCAAAGCGACCTTTGACGTGCGGTATTACTGTTCAATAAAAAAAAACACGTTTCTGTGTTACTATAAATTCTCGTTCTCTCATCCACTCGTGGACAATCATTTTCTTGGTCCCCGATCAGTAAACCGGTTCCTTTTAAACATCGCTGACTGATTGCAAAACTCCAAGCAGGATTAATTGTTTGTTCGTACTTTCCTTGGCCATCACGCCTCTCCCGTCTTCACCCATGTCTGCCGCGTCACGAGGACACGATCTATGCATATTCCCGACAGTTAACTCTTTTGTACCCTTTTTCCCCCCTTGATCTGAGGCCTTATCTTTTTTTTCGGCTTAGATTCAAATTAAAAGTTAATGTTTAAAACTTGTTATTTTTTGCGAGTCAAACAATGGAGTCTATGCATGTTTTACTGTATTATTCACGTTTACCATTGCGCAAAAATCAAAAGGACACAAACTCAAGCTAACAAGTGCATTGGGATTAGAGATGGAATCGGATCGGATACACATCGGAGTGCCTTTACTGGATTGGGATTACGCACGTTCTACTTTCCTTGAGCATACTTTGAGCTCAAGAGTCTGTCTTTTTGGTTCGCTTCGAACATGCTCTTAGATCAAGGGCATGTTCTACCTTTCTTGAACATGTTCTGCACTCAAGTCTATTTTTTTTCGCCTCGAGCATGCTCTTCGCTTGAGCACACGTTCTACTTTCCTTGAACACGCTCTGCGCTCAAGAGTCTGATTTTTTTTTGTTTCGCCCCGAGCATGCTCTTCGCTTGAGCACACATTCTACTTTCCTTAAACACACTTTGCGCTCAAGAGTCTGTTTTTTTTTATTTTGCCCCGAGCATGCTCTTCGCTCAAGTGCACGTTCTACTCTCCTTGAGCACCCTGAGCATGAGTCTTCTTTCCTGGTTTGCCCTTAGCACGCTCTTCACTCGAGCTTACGTTCTACCTTTCTTGAGCATGCTGTGCTCAAGAGCTTGGTTTTTTGGTTCGCCTCAAGCATACTCTTCATTTGGGTGCATGTTCTACTTTCCTTGAGAATCTAACTTTTTGGTTTGCCTCGAGCAAGCTGTTTACTGGGTGCACATTCTACTTTTCGTGAGCATGCTTTGTACTCAAAAGTCTAGTTCACCCCAAACACGCTCTTCGCTTGAGTGCACATTCTACCTTCCTTGAGCATGTTTTGCACTCAAGAGCTTACAGTTCGCCCCAAGCATGCTCTTCGCTTGGGTAAAAAGTTCTACATTTTTTAAGCATGCTCTACACTCGAGAGTATGGTTTTTTGGTTCACCTCGAGCATGCTCTTCGCTCAAGTGCATGTTATGCTTTCCTTGAGCATGCTTTGCTGGCCTGACCTTTCTTGGTTAGCTCGCTTATGTACCTTTTCTTTTTGGTGAGGATGCAAGATTAGACGTATCTATTATCTCAGCAGTGGGAGGCCAAACTAAGGTACAAAATATTTGTGTTTTACTGAGATCACCGCAAGCTCTTTGGCCCTCAAATGCCCCTAGTACATCGCGGAAATGTCCGAGCTTCTGATCTCCATTTCAATAAGTAAGCTCAACATCTAGGAACCCTGATTCCTCTCCGCTGACGGTAGGAGAGATCCACTCCGAGACATTGCTGAAACTGTCACTACAGGAACCAGGGTCAGTGTGGTCGGCAAAAGCCGACCACATAGCCCAAAATGCCGTCGACATATCTCTATGTCGGCGGCTAGCCGCCGACACTGCGCCGCCGAGGCCCTGTGGTCGACATAGCCCACTTCTGTCGTCGGGTCCGCCGACAAAGCAGCATCCAGTGCAAGCAGCCCCAGGGGCCACCTATGTCGGCAGCATTTTCTCCGCCGTCGACATTGCTGAGCCCATGACGGCCCGCACCGTTTAACGGCAACCTAACAGGTGGGGTCCACCGGGCGACGAATGGACGACGCGTGGCACAACCTATGTCGGCGGCATAAGTGATGCCGCCGACATAGGCATAGGCCATCAATTGATTATGTCGGCGACTGGAGGCGACCAGTGTCGGCGGCTTAGGCCTATGCCGCCGACGTAGAGCTAGGGAAATGTCGGCGGCATAGGCCTAAGCCGCCGATACTGGTGGTGGCCAGCAGGCCGTGGCCGAGCGCTTGGAGGGAGGCCTATGTCGGCGGCATATAGACATAGAATGACACCTCGGCCCTCCTGAAACCGATAATAAACACATCTGTCGGCTTCGTTTACACAAAACCAACAGATGTCATCGTCTTATCGAATTTCTCATGCCACTGCATAGGGGCTTGCTTAAGACCATACAAGGACTTAATCAAACGACACACCTTGTTCTCTTGGCCATTAACCACAAATCCATCAGGCTGCTGCATATATATCTCCTCTTCCAGCTCTCCATTAAGAAAAGCGGTCTTCACGTCCATTTGATGGACTAGGAGTTTATATGCAGCTGCTAGAGCTATAAACACACGGATAGTGGGTAGTCTCGCCACAGGAGAATAAGTATCAAAATAATCCTCGCCTTCTTTTTGAGTGAAACCCTTAGCCACTAAGCGGGCCTTGTACTTTTCAATAGTACCATCAGGTCTCCTCTTTTTCTTAAAAATCCACTTGCACCCCACTGGTTTGCATCCACTAGGTAAATCAGTGACTTCCCACGTTCCATTAGCGACGATGGAATCCATCTCACTACTGACTGCCTCCCTCCAATTAATACTCAGCATCAGGAGATGCAAAAGCCTCAGCGAGGGTGCGTGGTTCGTCATCCACAGAATAGATGGCAAAATCATCACCAAACGACTTTTCAGTCCTTTGTCTCTTACTCCTCCTCAACTCCAACTCAGGAGCGGGCTCAGCCACCTCAGGAGGAATAGAGTAATGCTCGTTAGAGCCATCTGGTGCGATTATCTCATTTGATCTCATAGGAAAGATAGTCTCAAAGAAAGTCGCATCCGTAGACTCCATAAGGTCATTGAGAGCGACTTCGCTCGTCTCGGATTTGACCACTAGAAACCTATATGCCATGCTATTTAAAGCATACCCTAGGAAGACACAGTCGACGGTTTTTGGTCTTAGTTTTCTTTTCTTAGACACGGGCACATTCATCTTAGCAAGGCAACCCCAAGTCCTAAGATGAGACAGGTTTGGCTTTCTCCCCTTCCATCCTTCATAAGGCGTCACATCAGGTTTTCTAGTCTATTTTACATGTTTTCCATAATTTTAGGACATAATTAACTGTTTTCTAGTCTATTTAGGACATAATTAACTGTTTTCTAGTCTATTTTACATGTTTTCCATAATTTTTTTCTTCTAGAAAAATGTATTACTATGTTGAAAACAAATATGTTCGTTAGTCAAAAAAATGCTTCCATCGAGCCTTCAAATACAGGTGACGGCATGTGAGTCGGTCCCTGATGTTAGTCTATTTTACTTTCTGATCAATTTAGATGTTGTAGACATATCATCTGTTTTCTCTCTTTAATCGATGAAGTAAACCAATGTTGTAGGAATAGATTACATATACCCTCTGGCATGTTGTTGGATCTGGGTACCTATGCCCTACGTCTTGTTACATAGAGCGACATGCCCGTGCGGGAGGTAATTCAATTACTCTCCAGCGGGTTATGCCCAGGCAGGTGGCATGGTCTCTGTATTACCCCGCACAAAGAGTGATCAAGTGATCCTGTGTTTGGATTTGTGATATTGCTTCCGAGTGCCAATTTGGAGAGCATTCTATGGTATTGACCGTCATTAGGGAACCTGGTCCGTTATTAGGTTAGATGCAAGGTTGCAGGTCGAAGGAAATTCTTCCTTCAATATTCATCATGGTAAGGCTTCGTTGAAGATGTTGGCAGCTGAACGGGGGATTGGGCTCTGCACGTGGGCGCCATGAAGAACACACTTTTTGATCAGGGACGGTTGTATAGATATAGGATTGTTACTTTTCGTTCTACCCCTATAAAATGCATAGCTCTTTTCGTAATCATATTTGTTTGTAATTTTGTTCTAGTGTACTCTCCCAGCTTCCTACTATAATTTTTTTGGCCGCCAAAGCGACCTTTGACGTGCGGTATTACTGTTCAATAAAAAAAAACACGTTTCTGTGTTACTATAAATTCTCGTTCTCTCATCCACTCGTGGACAATCATTTTCTTGGTCCCCGATCAGTAAACCGGTTCCTTTTAAACATCGCTGACTGATTGCAAAACTCCAAGCATGATTAATTGTTTGTTCGTACTTTCCTGGCCATCACGCCCTATCCCGTCTCCACCCATGTCTGCCGCATCACGAGGGCACGATCTATGCATATTCCCGTCAGTTAACTCTCTTGCACCCTTTTTTCCCCCCTTGGTCTGAGGCCTTGTCTTTTTTCTGGCTTAGATTCAAATTAAAAGTTAATTTTTAAAAGCCTGGTTCACCCCAAACACGCTCTTCGTTCAAGTGCACGTTCTACCTTCCTTGAGCATGCTTTGCACTCAAGAGCTTACGGTTCGCCCCAAGCATGTTCTTCGCTTGGGTAAACGTTCTACATTTTTTAAGCATGCTCTACACTCATGGAGTATGGCTTTTTGGTTCACCTCGAGCATGCTCTTCACTCGAGTGCATGTTATGCTTTCCTTGAGCATGTTTTGCTGGCCTGACCTTTCTCGATTAGCTCGCTTACGTACCTTTTCTTTTTGGTGAGGATGCAAGATTAGACGTATCTATTATCTCAGCAGTGGGAGGCCCAAACTAAGGTAAAAAAAAATTGTGTTTTACTGAGATCACCGCGAGCTCTTTGGCCCTCAAATGCCCCTAGTACATCACGGAAATGTCCGAGCTCCTGATCTCCATTTCAATAAGTAAGCTCAACATATAGGAACCCCGGTTCCTCTCCGCTGACAGTTGGAGAGATCCACTTCGAGACATTGTTGAAACTATTAACTACCAGATAAAACTACACGAGTTATTATAAGAATGCCCCCACTTTTGTAGTGGGCACCAAGGTATTATGTCAAGAGGCATTGCCTGTGGGGACCCCGGGAGATCCCCGAAAATACAATTGTTCAGGATTTCAGTTGCATTTTGAAATAGTACAAACAGCCAAACTTTATTACATAACTAGAGTTATTTTACAATATTGCTTACAATTTTTAATACATCTCCAAAAATTACACTTCAAAGCCACAGGCATGCCTCGAGTGTAGGATAAACTAAAAATTTACACCAAACTCTTCCAGGTCTTCAAATGAAAAGTCTTCTGCTGAAAAGAAAGGACCTACCCAACAGAAGGGTAGCCCGCAAAACAACGGGTAAGCACTTACGTCCTAACAGGTTTCCATATGCATGCCTATTAACTACATGCAATGTTTTAACAGAAATTGACAGGGAGATTTAATAATAGACTTAATGCATATTTTTTAAATAGTTTTATAAAAATCCTATATTTTGCCAATTCTTTTCTAAAACATTTTTGAATAAGATTTTTGATAAAAACCAGACTTTTAAAGCTTACTCTGGACCAAACCAACAACAATCTTACAACCACACCTCTAATCTGATTTATGTCAATATTTAGAATATGCATCACCTCTGCGATACAACCTCATATCTCAGAAGTATGGTCCATCGATGATTTGTTTTTAACAACTCTGCAGAATCTGCCTAGCTTTACCCGTAAAATGATCAGTAATACGGTTTGGACGGAAATTTGTATCTTTTCTATCATGACATAATTCAATTATAAGCAATGAACAAACCAACCACCGGCCCCCAAACAAGTGTCCCCTAATCCGCAACTAGAGCGACCCACCACGTGTCTCACATTCCCATTGTTTGTTCACGCTAAACTTCCAACAACACCAACAACGCACCAACCTTAACACAACCAAAAGCTCAACAACTCAACCTTAACACAACCAAAATGGATTGCAAATAATAAGAATTTATTCAACAACTATTCATTTTAAGAATTTATATGGTCTCTAATTCTAGGGTTACGTTCTAGGGCCAGCTCTGATACCAATTCTGTTGGCACCCGATTTACAAGATCGGAATCCACCTGCGTAAAGTCGTACTAGTCCCAAGGATCATGGCTACTACACACAGTTAAACAGAAACGGTTCATTACCAACGTTCTGATTATTACATAGAAGGGAACTTAGTCCAATACATTACACAAACAACGGCTCCCAGGCCACAATACAGAGTACATCACAATACAAGCCTATTACAACAACTACTAGATTTTATTTATTCCACAGGCACGAGGGCTGTAGGAACACGCAACCCTACTCTTCATAGTCTTCATCGGAGAACGCCTCCTCATCGTAGTCAGGGTCCTCATCCTCGTACGACGGGCCGTAGTCGGACAGACCAACTGTTGAAATTTTGAAAAGGGAGAGAGGAAAAACGAGGGTGAGTATAAATTGTACTCGCAAGTCGGGAATGATGTAGATGTGGTTAAGTACAAGGAGGGCTTAGGATATTTTGCGGAAAAACATTTATTCGCCTAGTTTTTGCAAAGCCTTTTGGAAACATTAAACCATAATATTTTCTTTTGGGCTCTTCTCAAATTCATCTCGCCACTTGGCCTCAGTGCCATAGCGAGATCAAAATCCTTTCTCATTTCTTTTCTCAAAACGGCTAGGTCCATTCTGCGCGAACAATTTCCGGTAGGCCGATCCCCAATCCGGAATGTAGCCGGTGGCACCTAATTCAAATGAAAACTTTCTCAAATTCTTTACTCATCTCAAATCCTTCGATTAGAACCCTTTTCTAAAACTGGTTTTAAAATGAAGAACTAACATATGAACATTCCCTTCGCACGCTCGTAACCGCAAGCACGGCTAACATGATAGTTTTAACTTTACAGAGTGGGTACGCTTTACCCTCGAGAGGCTACGCACCAGAAGTGTTTCACTACAAGACCGCTAACCACAAAGGCTAATGACCGGGCCCGTCCCATAACGGGGCTCGAGGTCGTACCGTTATGGCTTAGTTCGTAGGATCATAGGACGAACAGTCCTTAGACTAGGGGAGAGACGATATTTTAGCCCAGTTTTCTGAAAACGGTGCCGCACTACACCAACCGACAAAAATATCTCCCCCTAGTCGGAAGATTTTTGGGGTAAGAGGAAAATCATTTCCTACTAAGCATCACCCTTGATGCACTATCTTTAAACCACATTTTTCCCAAACGTTTCTCAACAATAATCTCATTTCACACAAATGATTATATCACTTCGCATAAAAAGATTTTTAAGCATTTATCCTACCACAATCGGAGTATCAAAACATGAGCAATTTATATTTTAGCCTTAGGTTTAGTCCTACCATATTTCTTACCTTTTCTATTTGGCATGATAACTAAAGCTAGTAAATACGGCGTTTGTCATTTTAAAGTAGCATGCATGTTTTCAATCCTAACAAATAATTTCTAAACAAATGAAAATGGCTTCACGATATGTTCAAAGGGGACTTGCCTTGATCGGTTCCCGGGAAGGCGAAGGGGATGTCGTCGATCGGGTCTTCGGGGCCTTGGCCTCCTAAACGCGCACACACAAGCATGACAGTACAACAGCCATCAATAAACTATTTTTGATGCAAATGTTTTTAAGGAAATGCGGTAAAATTTAATATGCTCGTATGAAATGATACAATCTAACCTATCTATTTGATCAAAAAGTGAATGACACACGGACGATATGCCAAAATACATTTTTTTTCAGGTCCAGAAACTTTTAAGGTATTTTCCCAAATTTTTACAAAATTGTTTACAATACAGCAGCTATTTTTAACAATTGTTGTAAGATACCAAAAATGACTTAAAAACAGAAATTGCAAAAGAAAAAGGAAAGGGCCACCCGGCGCTGGGCCGGCTCGGCCGGGCGGCCCAAACCGAGGCGCGGCTCGGTTCCGCGTGGGTGAGGGCGTGGCGTCATACGCAAGCTGACTGGTGGGCCCTCCCCCGGTCCCACATGTTGGCACCTCCCGCAACGGTAAAGGGGGAAAACAGGGGAGGCTCCAGCAGCGGCGGCGGCGGCGATGCCCACGGTGGCGACGACTCCAGCCACCGGGGGTCGATTGGACGCGCGCGGGGAGCGAAATACAAGCGAGGCGAACGAAATGGGGGTTTTGGCTCCCCGAGAGGTGGACGGGGCAAGCGGCGCGGCGGAAATGGCGGCGGTGACTTACGGACCACACGGCTCCGACGAGGCTCTCACTCTGAGCATAATGTCCTTAGCCGAAAAGGGACAGGGGTGGATGGAGGAGGCTACCTTCGAGCTCGCCGGGACGAAGGAAGTAGCAGGGCGACAGAACAATGGTGGCAACGACGGCGGGGGTTCCGGAGACACGCGGACCACACGGCTCCAATCCAACGGGCGCGAGCTCCATTGGGACGACCTGCGTGCCAATCCCAAGGTGAGGTTGGACCGAAGGAAACGAGGGTGAGGTAGGAGGGGGAAAAGGAAGGTAGCGGTGGAATGGGGAAGCGGCGCACCGGCTCGGGCAAACAACGACGCGGTGGCATGAAGCAAAGACAATGGGCTAGCAGTTCCCCTTTTAAAGGCACGCTTCACCCGGGAAGTTTTTAACGCGACGTGCAAGGTTGGTCGACGACGCCACGCGAATTCCAGCCGATGGCGTGCTGGACGCGATGGCATCATGTCGGGTTGGCCGGCGACAAGACCAGAGAGGCTGTGAGAGGTGAGGGTACGGAGGAAGACGATAGAGACGAACAATCGCGTGGAGTGAAGGGCCAATGAGTTTTCGGGAGAGATGAGGAACAGAGGGGGCGACTGGCGAACAGGGGAGGAGAGAGCCAAGGAAGAAGAAAGAGGAGGAAGGGTTGACGAAGGGGTCCCACCTGTCGGCGGAGCCTCGTCTCACGGGAGCAGGGGAGATGGGCTGCGGCGGAAATGGGCCGGCGCGGTACCGGCGGCCCAAACAAAGAAGAAAAGGAGGGGTGGAGGAAAGAAAGGGAAAGAGAGGAAGTGGGCTGGAGTTGGGCCGAGACAGGATAAAAATACTTTGAATTTCTGGTTCCCACTGGAATTTATTTTTGAATAATCTTTTGAATGAGCAATATCTTGGTGAAATAACTTTAGCTTTTAAAAATAGCTATCCCAGATTAATAATTTTAGGATTTGGCTATAATGCAATATTATGAATTAAACAAAATACCATATTTTCCACCAAAGGTATTAACTTGGAAAGTTTAAAACATATTCCTATTTTAAAGACAATGCATGAAATGATGATGCCATGATGCTTTCTACATTAAATATTTTAATGTTTTTAAATTAAGCAGTTTAAGAAATTTATTAACGTTCCAAATTGGTTTTAAAAATTTAGGATGTTACAATATGCAACAATCAAGATCCTACATGCTTATATGAAACTTTTCCATTATTATAGCTAGATTATAATTCTAAGGTTTTCCTATGACTTAGTAGGTAAAGCTATACTCTAAATGGGATTATATAACTATATGCATTCACAAATATTTTTAAATAAATTGGACAGAAATTAATTAACTATAAAATAAATGCATAATATAATATTAGGGAACAGGAAACCTGCCTGGTTCGGCTAGATCTTCGATGTCTACACTATTGCCCTGATATTCCTGCTCGGCTGATCCGGGGGCAAAGAATTCGTTTTCTACAAGTTGGAGAAGGGAAATAGAGAGGGAATTTAATAAAAAGAAATATGCATGGAGTATGAATGCGTGAAATTATTTTTAAAAAGTCTATTTTTAGGAAAAAGGTTAGGGTTGACTGGGATGGTGATGGTTTGTATGATTTGAAAATCTCTGAGAAAATTTCTTATAAAAGTAAATGGGGATGGGGATTTCTGGCATTATTCCGGATATAATAATATGGAAGGTTAATTTTGGCATTATTTTGGTAGATCAACAGTTAGCAAGAATTTATGCGTGTGTACGTGAAATAAGTCTGGATCAACAAATTTCCAGAGACCGGGGTTGCCGACAACAACGTTATCGAAGTTCTGAGATGGAAATTGTTGAAGATATAAGGTGAAAATCTAGAAAATATATTTTTAAATAAAATATTAGAATGAAATATTTTTATTTGAAATTTTGGGATTTTTGGAAAATGGAAATGAATTTTAAGATTATTTTCCTATGGAAAGAGAAGGAAAACATTTTTTTTGGAATTTTTAAACTGTAAATGTAGTATATTTTTATAAAATACTAGACTGTATTTCAGATTTTTGGGAATTTTTTCATAATTTTTAAAAGAGGTTTACTATTTAAGTAAAATTGGGAAGCTATATCTGAAAATTTAAACAAAATGGAAAAAATGGGCTAACTAGGCTGGAGCAGGTCCGGCCCATTAGGAGGTGGTGCTGCGCGGGAGAGCTTAGCGCAGGCGCTGACAGGGGGGCCCGCATGGCAGTGAGAGAGAGGGGGGAAATGGAGGGGAGAGTCGGGGAGGAGCTCACCGGCGGCGAGGGTGGCCGGAGACGGCGGGGTGGTGCTCGGTATGAGTAGTTGGCGGCGAGGAGAAACTATCCGAGGCGGCGGCGGTGTTTGGGATGGCCGGGGATGGCGGTGCGGCGAACACAGTGCAGCCGCGTAGAAGGAGATCGTCGGCGTCGGTGCTCCGGTGAAGGGAGGAGGGAATAGTGGTGGAAGAAGGGTTGCTTGAGTCGGAGAGGCTCCGGAGAAGGCTAGATATTTATAGGCGCGAGGAGCACGGCAGCGACCGGATGGAAAACCCGTGGGTGGAGATGAACTCCGGCGAGGAATTCCGGTGGAGAGGGGGTGATCCAAGAGCGGTGATGAGGTGTATAAGATGGGCGGTGACGTGGTAATTCCGTAGAGGTCAATTCCGAGGCCCGGAAGGATCGGAGTCGACGACGGTGAGAGATTCCGGCGGGTGGCACGGCGGAGGCGGCGGCGCAAGTGGTTTCAGGGTGGCGGCGCCGGCAGCGGAGGAAGATATCAGGGTGGCCGCTGGATCCGGGGGCGGAAAAGATGGGCGCCATCTGTTCATTTTAACCGAAAAGGGTATGCTAGATGGTGACGTGGCTTACTCAGAGACGTTGGATCTAAACGGACAGATCCCGACCGTTCGTTGCCACTTAACGCACCGGAGTGGAGGGGAAAGAGACACGCCGATGGCGTATTCCCAGAAAGGAAAGCGGATTCTAGGAATTTTCGAAAAAGGGAAGAGTTTATCTGAATTTCCAGAAATTAGATTTAAGCTTTGGAAATTCATAAAAAAATTTTAGGGAGCTTAGAAAATTATAAAATTGGTCGCTAAAAATCAAGAAAAATGAGTAGAACTTAATGGTGGAATAAAAGTTGATATTTTATGGGATTAAAATCTTTTATAAAATAAAATAGGGGATCTCTTTAATGGAATAAAATAGGAGTTGCTTTGGAAAATTCTCAGAAAATTAGGAAAGGT
This sequence comes from Raddia distichophylla, assembly GCA_005191435.1. Classification (NCBI taxonomy): domain Eukaryota; kingdom Viridiplantae; phylum Streptophyta; class Magnoliopsida; order Poales; family Poaceae; genus Raddia; species Raddia distichophylla. The sequence continues at coordinate 15,412 of SPJY01007880.1, read as the reverse complement.
TTCTAGGGGCTTAAAATGATTTTTACGAAAAATTTTCATTGTAAAAATGGGTTAATTTTGGGTATGTCACATTGCCCCTCTCCACTGTCTACACCTGGCAGAGCTTAGAGCATATACAATGGTACACATCAGCTGTCTCTAAGCTGTCTATAAGAATTGCCACCTCATCTTTTGCTGACATGGATGAGAGAGGAACAGGAGAGAGAGAAGAGACGACGCTCCAGCAAGTGACGGCGCTAGCGCCGACTCCAGCGCTTCTACGTGTGTTTTCTGCTGCTGCATGCAGCACGCAGCACGTAGCACGGGCCATGCATACCCCTTTACCAATTTACTATTTGCTATATCTTATTATTAGCATTTTCGATTACCGAACCAATTTAAAAAATGGATTCCTGACATTTTTTCGAACAAAACTAGACCACACTTGCCACATAAATTTCAAAAGTTTAATTTTTTATTTTTAAAATTTTGATTATATAATTGTTTATTTTAATTTTTAAATTTTATTTTTATTTTTTGTTTTAAATTTATAGCCCCTTTGATAACAATAATTTTTAAACTCTATTTAACTACTAAACTATATAGACAGCTGTAAAGACTACCCCATTGTATGCACTGTCTATATAGCCGTCTGTAAGTGACATGGCAATGCTTTAAAGACAGCAACTGTCTCTACCATTGTACATGCTCTTAACGTGGAGTTCATTTTATCCCAAGGCTCAAGCATGGCACCGTACGGGCTTGTTGCATCTGCTTGGCCTTTAACTTTGAGCTTCGCATGACTTGCAACTTTGGGCACTAGGCAACTAGTCAAACGTTGGGGCTCGGAAGCCGCTTCACAGGCTTCACAACGTGCATTGTGGCCGCTTATCCATGGTTGCATCGTCGCCTGGGCAATGCTCGCCAATGCCAACACTGGCATGTGTGGTAGCCGGCTTTGCCAACATGAAGGATAGAGGAGCAACAGGAAGGATCTAATTGTTTGGGAGTCGAAAATGTAGGTGTTGCAAAAAGGGCATGCTAGGGATGGGTGAGTCTAATGAGTGCAGACATACCTATATCCGTAAGCATGTACGTGTAAAAAATCCAGATTGTTTTTTAAACAACAAATGAAATTTATTTAGGTCTTCTTGGCCTAAATAATTTAAAATAGTTTTGAGAGCCTTGTCAAAAAAAAACACTATGATCTTTATAAAATGGCGAGCGTCAGGCGTCGGACGTCCGATACCTGGCGCTCGGTCCGGACCATCTCAGGGTGTCGGATCCGTGGCACCGCTCCGATCCTACGCACTGCATGCGCCCCACGTCCGCGCGCGCTCGTTCCAGGCAGCGAAGCTATCTAGTCGTCGTTTCATTTAACTTCCGATTAAATTTCTGTTTTTTTGTATAAAATTCAAACAGTGTTCAAAATGCGTGGAATAAATTTCATAATTCTTCTAAAATTGAGAACAACCCATTTTAAATACTTTTTTGATTTTTTTGATTTTTTTCACTTTTTCAATTTTTTTGATGTGAACTAGTAGAAGGCACTCATGAAACTTACATCTATATTAGCGAAACTTGGCCGTATTCTGATGAAACTTGGCGGTGTTCTGATGAAACCTGATGAAACATCGATGTAACCTGATGAAATTTGGATGAAACCTGTTGAAACTTGAATTGACCTGATGAAACTTGCATTAAACCTGATGAAACTTGATAGTTCGGTAAGTTTAACGGATATGAAACCCAAGTTTCAGTAGGCGAAACTTAAGTTTCATTAGACAAAACCTAAGTTTCACCATATAAGTTTAAGGAGTTATATGGCAACATATATCTTGTTTTGTTCGAAAAAATACGAGGAACACGTTGGCGTAAACGGTTTGTGAATTGGAGCACCCAGTCAAAAAATATGGCCATTCAAAAAGAAAAATACGAGTGGGACCCACCTTGCATGTGTGCTGTTGGCTCCTCCCCGGTTTGGTTCGCGCGTTGCTGACTGTGCGGGCGTCCGGCCGCGCGCGCTCTCTCCGGACGTCCGCACAGTAGCCTTTCCGTTATAAAATAGATACGGAGTGTAAAATCATTTGGCTTGTAAATAAAACAAAACAGGTATCTAACAGTACATTGCAATCTAAACTCAAGCTAGAGCACAAGGCCTTAGCCCAAACTCTGTAGTTCATCGCAGTCATTTGTAACGAAATATTTCGGAGCTAATTTTCGAATACCCTGAAGCTCTGCCGAGCCAAACGTTCAAAAGATTTGTAGAAACGCTCATAAAAGGCCACTTTTTCGTCTCAGCGTTGCTGAGACTTGGGACACACATCCGTAGATTCGCTGCTGCGCAGAGATAGGAGCAGCAACAGAGATAGGAGGCAGACGAGGCATGCAGCCGAGCCGAGCCACCGCCCACCGGGTGAGTGAGTGCGGCTGGGAAAGAAAGGGACCCCGCGGAGAAAGAAACGAGCGGCGATGGCGGGGCGCGCGATCCACCTCCTAGTCCTCTCCTCTCCTCTCCTCTCCCGCGCGGGCGGGCGGCCGGGCCGCATGGCGCTGCCCCGGGTCGCGCCCTCCCCGCCCGCGGCTCGCTCGATCGCCCGGGCGGCGGCGCCATGCCTCCCATCCGGCGCCCTCTCGTCCATCCACATGTCCGGCCTGTGTCCCGCCCGCCCGGCCCAACCTGCACTCCGCGGGCTCCCCTCGCTTTGCGTCTCCGCCCACCGCGGCGCGGTGCGAGCGTCCCTAGGCTCGTGAACCTGACCTTCTTCGTGTTGTTTGAACCTGATCTCGATCGAATGCTAGTTTAATTAGGATGGGGATTGATGACACGTCTGGGTCATTGGTTGAGTGTAGCGTGGTTTTGGGGGGAAAGCGTGCGGATTTGTTTTGCTACGTGTTACCGCTGGATTATAATTTAAAGCTAGTGCATTTTTGTAAGGTAAATATTTAAAAAAAAATTAAATTTTGATCAATTATCTAAAACCCCTACAGGCCCCTTGGTCTGATTTCCTCGACATGTTCGTGTCGGTTGAATAAGTCAAGTATGCCATGCCATGAACTTCCGAAACGGGATCTTTATAGCATTTAAGGTGATTTATTTACGCGATTTATAATTTATTTATGCGAGTTATAACATTTTTTTCAATCATTTGAAACAAAATCTTTTACAATTTTTCACTGCCAAAGCATTGTAACGAAAGATTGTGACATTTCATATTATAAATTGCACTTGATTAAAAACCATACCTAACAAGCTATGGCTTCTGACTAGATGGCAAATGTCTTAAGGAAGTACAATATTATGTGATTATAACCTAACTCATCAACTAAAGATTAGGACAATATTTGAAATGGTTGAGTTGAACGTTAAGTTAAGCTTAAGAGGTTGTTCTATATGCTCCTCGAACCTGCTCCGCTCTGTTTATGTTATTGTTAAAAAAATTAATTTATATGATTTTATGACAAGAAAACATATAATAAAAATATTAATTTATTTTTTAGCTAAATAAGTGTAAACCATCCTGTCGTGTTGCCGACGCAACAGCGTTTAATATCGGCGATATATGTCATCCAACAGAGATGTGTGTGGATTCACAGAATCAGTGAGTGACTGCCGCGTGCTTGATTAGCATCTTGGAATGAACCTAGGCTGCAACCTGCAAATCTGCGATTGACAATTTGAGGCACTTTGATAGAGATGGAGTACTGGAGTACTGTCAATGGAGGTTGAAGCGTGCCACGTGGCAGGTGCAGCGCATCATGGTCTAGGCCCGAACGGCACATCCTCACAGGATCGGGATCCAATCCACCATTGATAAAATTTTCTTGGATCTGGACACCTCGCCGTTTACATTTATTTTCATCGTACGCTAGCTAGCAGCTGCTGGATGGGCTTGGGTTGGGTGGTCGCTTGTGGCCGTGTGCCACACGTGGCTGGCGGGGGTGGGGCGGTGGCGGCGCGTGGGGCTGGCGACCGGGGGGGCATGGGGACGGCGGCGCGGCGTGGAGAGGCCGAAGATGTGGGGGAATGGGGACAAGATTTGGACTTAGACACGGGCTAAGTCCTATCTTCAAATTGTAGATCAGTGTCGGCGGTCAATTGCCGCCGACATAGCCCCCTGAGCCACCGACACTGTGTCATCAACCGTGCACATGAAGCCTTGGGCCTGCAGGCCAGTGACACGTATCTGTGTCGGCGGCCCCATATATGCCGCCGACATAGGTGTCGGCGGCATATATGGTGCCGCCGACATATCCACCTTGCCAACACCTATGTCGGCGGCCGTTCTGCCTGGCCCCCGACATTGACCATCCACCCGCCGCCTTTCCGAGCCACCGTCACCTCCGCGGAGTGGTGTATTACCCAACCCAAGGTTGTATAGCTTGCACTACAACTCCTCCCACTTTCCATGACATTATATCGACCTCATCTGCAGTTTTGCAACACGTTGCTTCAAAGACTGCCTACCGGGGTTCAATGTATCGATCACCTTCGCCATGACGGAGGTGAGTCTAACTTGAAGAAGTTTTGATTCTACCTCCCGTAATTTGCTACTTATGTCCATATGACCGCGCGCAAAACACTAACCCCATAATTTCCTATCCGAAAACACTAACCCTATAACAACTTCAAGTTTTAATCAATTTCGTCGTGGCGAAGATGCTCGGTACGGTCCAACTGGTAAGCGAAATTTGAAGGAACATGTCCCAAACTTCTAGCCTACGTCGAAATGGATGCGTGGAATGAGCAATGAGATGTGGTGCATGCCCTACAACCTTGGGTTTGACAAAAGACCCTCTCGACAGAGCTCGGCAAAGCAGGGGTGGCTCAGAAAAGGGGGGGACTAGTGTGGGCGGCATAGAGAATCCCGCCGACATAGATGGGGCTATGTCAACGGCCTTTCCTGGACCGCCGACAAAGGCGATGTAGAACCCTATAAAAGAATCCATCATCCTATTGCAATTGAAATGTATTCTCTCCCCACTGGTTTACAGTGCGCGGCGCGGCGCGGCTCACCACTAGGTCGCGGGTTCGAGCCCCCGCGCCCCCTGTATTTTTTTAATGAGCTATGTCGGCGGTATTATCCTTGCCGCCGACACTGATGGTCCCCGATGCTTTCTTGCCAACACACTGTGGTCCCACTTGTCATAGACTTCCGTCGTCTGCCTTGTGGGTCCGTTTTGCTTTGTTGCCGTTAGGCCTAGCGACAGGGGTCACGGCAGACTATTTGTGTCGACGGTTTTTTTAATGCCGCCCACATAGTGTGGGTTGGGCGGGGTAGGAAAATTTAAATTTGCATCGGGTGCGATGGGGGGAGGGGAGCAGAACCTATGTCGGCGGCATAGCATATGCCGCCGACATATCTCTCGCAATATCGTCAGAGTTTTCTTGCCGCCCACATTGGATTTTTGGCCGCCCACATAAATGACGTTTCCTGTAGTGTGCTAGCTACCAGATAAAACTACATGAGTTATTATAAGAATGCCTCCACTTTTGTAGTGGGGACCAAGGTTGACAGAGCTTACGTGGAGTTCATTTTATCCGAAGGCTCAAGCATGGTATTAGTGTTCGCTTCTCCGTACGGGCCTGTTGCATCTCCTTGGCCTTTAACTTTGAGCTTCGCATGACTTGCAACTTCGGGCACTAGGCAACTCGTCAAACGTTGGGGCTCAGAAGCTGCTTCATAGGCTTCGGTTCATGCATTCAAAGAGCTTTCGTGTGATCAGTATGCTTCATCCTCTTGTTGCTTGGAGCAGAGCCAATAGCCCAATTGTCACCTTCGCAACACCTTACTTTTACCGTCTAATCCGATGGTTTAGAAGTCAATAAATTAACCGTGAACGAAGCGGCGAAAGGTGTACATGGGGGATTGCTATGACATCGACGATCGACGACCATCAGACGGCGATGTGCGCTAGGTTCAAGCAGCATATCGATCTCCCCATTGTGTCGAGCTGAGACCGTTGGCGCACAATGTGCATTGTGGCCGCTTATCCGTGGTCGCATCGTTGCCTGGGCAGTGATCGCCAATGGCAACACTGGCATGTGTGGTAGCCCGCTTTGCCAAGATGAAGGATAGAGGAGCATCAGGAAGGATCTAATTGTTTGGGAGCCGAAAATGTAGGTGTTGCTAAAAGGGCATGCTAGGGATGGGTGAGTCTAATGGGTGCAGACATATCTATATCCGTAAGCATGTAACTGTGAAAAATCCAGATTGGTTTTTAAACAACAAATGAAATTTATTTAGGTCTTCTTGGCTATACGTTAGGAGCTGGACCGAAAAATAATTTGAAATAGTTTTGAGAGCCTTGTCAAAAAAAACACTATGATCTTTATAAAATAGGTTAGCCGCCCGCGCGCGCCTAGCTCGGGAGGAAAAAAGAAGTAAAACGCGGCGGCGGAAGGGATCGAACCGCGGGCGCCTGGCTGAGACCTGAGAGCTAGCTCAGCTAGCCAGCCGGCCAAGGCACCCGCGCTGTTAACAGCAGCGCAAAAAAAATTATTTTATAGGTAAACAAACTAATGGACAGCTGGATCTTCCTGGTGCACGCGATCGGACGGCTGCAAGTGACGGGGCGACGTGGCAAGCCGGCGAGGTGAAAACGAACGCGTGGAAGGAGGGGGCAGCCGTAACCCGTGCTTGTACTATTTATGATACGGAGTGTAAATCATTTGGCTTGTAAATAAAACAAAACAGGTATCTGACAGTACATCTATAAATAATACAAATCCGAGCTGAGCCCTCTCCACCTCGCCACGTGGCTCTTCTCTGCCCCGCACAGCCCACGTCGCCTGTCGCGCGCCATCGTGCCACGTCGGTCCGTTCGTTCACGGCCTTCCGATCGCGCACGTCTGCCAGATCCTACCGTCCATTAATTTTTTAGTATAAAACAATTTTTTCGCTCAAATATAAGCACCACGGGAGCTTTGCTCGGTTGGCTAGCTAGTTCTTTTTCAGCTGGGAGCTCGTGGATTGAATCCCGCATACGCTTCTTTTTCCCACCGTTTTTTCTCCATGTCGTGCGCGCCCCCAGCAAAGCTTTTCCCGCCACCACCCCTGGCGTTTCGCTTTTTCCCGCGCCAGGCGCGCGCGTCGCAGCTAGTTGCAATCTAAACTCAAGCCATAGAGAACAAGGCCTTAACCCAAACTCTGTAGTCATCGCAGTCATTTGTAACGAAATATTTCGGAGCTAATTTTCGAATACCCTGAAGCTCTGCCGAGCCAAACGTTCAAAAGATTTGTAGAAACTCTCATAAAAGGCCACTTTTTCGTCTCAACGTTGTTGAGACTTGGGACACACATCTGTAGATTCGCAGCTGCGCAGAGACAGGAGCAGCAACAGAGATAGGAGGCAGACGAAGGCATGCAGCCGAGCCGAGCGAGCCACCGGGTGAGTGAGTGCGGCTGGGAAGAAAGGGACCCCGCGGAGAAAGAAACGAGCGGCGATGGCGGGGAGCGCGATCCACCTCCTCTCCTCTCCTCTCCTCTCCCGCGCGGGCGGGCGGCCGGGCCGCATGGCGCTGCCCCGGGTCGCGCCCTCCCCGCCCGCGCCTCGCTCGATCGCCCGGGCGGCGGCGCCATGCCTCCCATCCGGCGCCCTCTCGTCCATCCACATGTCCGGCCTGTGTCCCGCCCGCCCGGCCCAACCTGCACTCCGCGGGCTCCCCTCGCTTTGCGTCTCCGCCCACCGCGGCGCGGTGCGAGCGTCCCTAGGCTCGTGAACCTGACCTTCTTCGTGTTGTTTGAACCTGATCTCGATCGAATGCTAGTTTAATTAGGATGGGGATTGATGACACGTCTGGGTCATTGGTTGAGTGTAGCGTGGTTTTGGGGGGAAAGCGTGCGGATTTGTTTTGCTACGTGTTACCGCTGGATTATAATTTAAAGCTAGTGCATTTTTGTAAGGTAAATATTTAAAAAAAAATTAAATTTTGATCAATTATCTAAAACCCCTACAGGCCCCTTGGTCTGATTTCCTCGACATGTTCGTGTCGGTTGAATAAGTCAAGTATGCCATGCCATGAACTTCCGAAACGGGATCTTTATAGCATTTAAGGTGATTTATTTACGCGATTTATAATTTATTTATGCGAGTTATAACATTTTTTTCAATCATTTGAAACAAAATCTTTTACAATTTTTCACTGCCAAAGCATTGTAACGAAAGATTGTGACATTTCATATTATAAATTGCACTTGATTAAAAACCATACCTAACAAGCTATGGCTTCTGACTAGATGGCAAATGTCTTAAGGAAGTACAATATTATGTGATTATAACCTAACTCATCAACTAAAGATTAGGACAATATTTGAAATGGTTGAGTTGAACGTTAAGTTAAGCTTAAGAGGTTGTTCTATATGCTCCTCGAACCTGCTCCGCTCTGTTTATGTTATTGTTAAAAAAATTAATTTATATGATTTTATGACAAGAAAACATATAATAAAAATATTAATTTATTTTTTAGCTAAATAAGTGTAAACCATCCTGTCGTGTTGCCGACGCAACAGCGTTTAATATCGGCGATATATGTCATCCAACAGAGATGTGTGTGGATTCACAGAATCAGTGAGTGACTGCCGCGTGCTTGATTAGCATCTTGGAATGAACCTAGGCTGCAACCTGCAAATCTGCGATTGACAATTTGAGGCACTTTGATAGAGATGGAGTACTGGAGTACTGTCAATGGAGGTTGAAGCGTGCCACGTGGCAGGTGCAGCGCATCATGGTCTAGGCCCGAACGGCACATCCTCACAGGATCGGGATCCAATCCACCATTGATAAAATTTTCTTGGATCTGGACACCTCGCCGTTTACATTTATTTTCATCGTACGCTAGCTAGCAGCTGCTGGATGGGCTTGGGTTGGGTGGTCGCTTGTGGCCGTGTGCCAGCAGCCACCGGGTCGCTGTACTACGAGAGAATCGGGGGGAGAAACGACGACGGCAAGGAGATAATGCACGCCGGGTTTTGGACGGCGCACCGCCGCCGGGGCCGCGGCGCGGGGGGGCGATCCTCGCCGCCCGCCGCCCGCCGCCCGCCGCCGGCGGTGGGATCGCGATATTTTCCCGGACGCGTCGCCCCCGCATCAACGGGGGAACAATCCCGGCGGCCGTGGTCGAGGGCGAAAGCGGCGGCTTTGACGAAGATCCCGACCGCTCGCTCGCTCGCCGCCGGCTGTTTAGTCCCACATCGGTTATTGGTGATGGGGAGCACAACTTAAAAGGTGGAGGCACCCCTCTCCCATTAGACTAGTCTTTTGGGCTGAGTTGGGCTAGGACCTAGGTTGTGCTACTAGTTGGGCCAATAGATGTGGGGACCTGGGTCCGAGACTATGTGTTGGGCTCGGGGGGAGCCGGATCGCTGGCGGGCCATGAGATGGCAGGATCGTAGCGGGCTCCTACAAGTGGTATCAGAGTCATGGTCACGGTGTAGGACAGATGGTCCGATGTGTGATGGGGGAGATTGTTGGGTTTAGTCCCGCATCGGTCCCTCTTCCACCAGACTAGTCGTTGGTCTCGGGAGGAGCCGGATCGCTGGCGGGCCATAAAATGGTAGGATCGTAGCGGGCTCCTACACAGCTATGGCTTCTGACTATATGACAAATGTCTTGAGGAAGTAAGTATCATGTGCACATAACCTAACTCATCAACTAAAGATTAGGAGAATATTTGAAATGATTGAGTTGAACGTTAAATTAAACTTTAAGAGGTTGCTCTATATGCTTCTTGAACCTGCTCTGCTCCGTTTATGTTATTGTTAAAAGAATTTATATGATTTTATGACAAGAAAACATATAATAAAAATATTAATATTAATTTATTTTTTTAGCTAAATAAGGTAAACCACCCTGACGTGTTGCCGAAGCAACCGCGTTTAATATCGGCGATATATGTCATCCAACAGAGATGTGTGTGGATTCACAGAATCAGTGAGTGACTGCCGCGTGCTTGATTAGCATCTTGGAATGAACCTAGGCTGCAACCTGCAAATCTGCGATTGACAATTTGAGGCACTTTGATAGAGATGGAGTACTGGAGTACTGTCAATGGAGGTTGAAGCGTGCCACGTGGCAGGTGCAGCGCATCATGGTCTAGGCCCGAACGGCACATCCTCACAGGATCGGGATCCAATCCACCATTGATAAAATTTTCTTGGATCTGGACACCTCGCCGTTTACATTTATTTTCATCGTACGCTAGCTAGCAGCTGCTGGATGGGCTTGGGTTGGGTGGTCGCTTGTGGCCGTGTGCCAGCAGCCACCGGGTCGCTGTACGAGAGAATCGAGGGGAGAAACGACAACGGCGAGGAGATAATGCACGCCGGGTTTTGGACGGCGCACCACCGCCGGGGCCGCGGCGCGGGGGGGCGATCCTCGCCGCCCGCCGCCCGCCGTGGGATCGCGATATTTTCCCGGACGCGTCGCCTATGCATCAACGGGGGAACAATCCCGGCGGCCGTGGTCGAGGGCGAAAGCGGCGGCTTTGACGAAGATCCCGACCGCTCGAGCTCGCTCGCCGTCGGCCGTCGCGGGCGCGGACGAGGAGGCGCGCAAAGTTGCGGGAGGCGGAGAGGGCCGGGGCGGGGGAGGGAGGGAAGGGGGACCCGGTGGCAGCGGCAGGCATCCACCCACGGCGGCGGCATCTCGCCGCGGATCTTGCGGGGTCCACGCGCGCGCGCCGGCGAGAGGCCGATCCGCCGATGCTTTTTTTCCAGGGAGAAACTGAACACCGCGCTCTGCGGCATCATATCGCACCGCGTATTTGCATCGCCGTCGTACTCGTACCCTGCGCGGCTGCGCTTTCCCAGATCTTTTTTTTACCGGCGGCTTGGATGGTGCATACTGCTCGGCGTGTGCTACTGTGCGGTGTTTTTCATGGGTTAGGGAAGCAGCGTCAATTTGGTGTTGCACACGTTTCATGGAGCAAAAAATATCAAAAGCATTGTCGACATGCTCTCTAAATTTTGATCTCTGTCTCTCGTCTTTAAAACACTATTTGGTATCTATATTTACATCCTTTTTAGCGGAGTTTGTATTCAAAAAATATAGGAATTGGATAGAGAGTCTCTACTCTCTAGATATATGAAAATTCGAAGACAGAGTAAATTTCGAGACTGACACAGAGACTCTCCTAGATAGCATATACAGACTGAGATTAACCGCAATGGTGTTTTAGAGGCTTATTGATGATGCTCTAATTTGATTTCGGTCCTTGGCTCTAAAACCATCTTTAATTAACTTTTAATGCATTATAATCAGGCTAGGTTGGTACTCGACAGTTGATAAAATTGTTTCGGATGGTTTCACTAACATGTCATCCACATGTGTGCAAAGTCTTCTTTACTTCCTTCGTCTAGTTCTCTCGCCCATTCTTCTTCCTCCACCTCGGCTCTCTTATCTACTCTTTTCTACGACTAGCCTTCACTACTCTCCCGTCTCTCCCTTGGTCACCCTTCTCTCTCGCCTCTAGCTCGGCTATGTGTGGAATTTGCGTCTTTGCTGCTACTCATTAGGTCGGCTCTCTCCACCATCTTGAAGCCAAATAGACCATGGCCACACCTTGGCTCTGATATGTCATTACCCATGACCACCGTCTTCGACCAAGTGCTCCTTTGACTTGCCTTAAGGATTGGCCTTTGCACGTGATCAGCACGACATGATCTACGCCAACAAGGAGCTAGTCAACCTATGGAGACTACCCCTCTAGCCATTTTCTGGTAAGATGTCCGAGTTAAACTCTAGAGATATGTACTTCAATTCCAATAACGACTTTGCCACCATTAACCGCTCCAAGAACACTACTAGCTCACCAAGAACCACATTGCGAGCCCTACTTCAATTAGCACACTGTCACACTACCACTTGATCTATTCCCGTCTAGCTCCACCGAGTTCTCTACTGTTAGGTCACCATCAAATGTTCTGATAAGTTTTGACGCGACATAAGATTGCAACATTGACATCATCGTGAGGTGAAAGAGAGGGGGAGAGACATGCGCAAAATGCAAATAATTTTTTTTAAAAATATAGATAAAGTTTTTAGTTTAAACTTTTGGCGAGTCTAAATCGTCATGCTTATTTTTGACCGTACGGTATTCATGGTTGGCTCCTATCGAGTTTAATTGGTGCCTTCCCATGGCCCATTGGGATTCCTGCTAAGGTAGACAAGGACGTTTCTATATGCTTGCAATAATCGATTTGTGGCTGTAATTATATACCTATTTGTGCAATATGAATAACTTATTAAATCCCCCTTGAAAATTATATTTTATGTATAGATGATATTAATAGACCTCCATCTACGACTTTATCTTATTCGATTGTGCAAGTATATGCTTTCTTATATTGTTGGATTGGAGTGCAAGCATGGAGATATAGCTCTATGGATGTTGCACTCGTGATTTCCATTTTTTAGGATTTTCCAATTAAACACATACATAAATAGATACATGTTTATATGTTCTAATGCTTAATCAATGGATGCTAGAATTTGTATTAGTTAAGTTTTACAAGTAAACAAGGAAGCTAAGGAAATAGTTTGAAAAGTTATGCAAACTAGTGATGACACGTTGAGCACAGAAGAGTAAATATTCTTCATCATCTCGAGGTTACTGACACATCCTTATTTTGGTGTTCTTTTGTAATTAGCATGTTACTGTTATTATCCATGCATGTCAACCAGCTATGTGCGTTCGACTAACTCTCTCTCTCTCTCCCCCAAAATTTTTAGATGGATTCCGTTGTAATACACGGGCCAAGTACAATCTAGTATTACCATGTGTGAAAACCCATTAAAAAACTATCCCATGTGACGGCATGCTCTCCGCTCAACCACTGTGGATCACACCACTGTCAGATTTCTACCTTGCTAGCCGATCAGCCCAAGTTCTGCTTGATTCGAGCGTTGAACACGGCAAGGAGCTACGCACAGTGATTACCCAGATTCGGACCCCCTCGCGGGTAACAGTCCTATTCCTGCCGAGCCTTAGCTCTTTTCATTTGGCAAACGAACAAGCACGAGCGAGTTATTGAATGGCTTGAGCTAGTCTAGCAGGGCTCTCCAGCTCGTTGAGGTTGGCCGGGAGGTGCAAGAGGGAGAGGTGATGGTGTCGTTGCATTCAACTCGTAGGAGGAGGAGGAGGAGTAGGAGAGAGAGAGGTAGCGTTGAGGTTAGCTTGGCGACCTTGAGGATGGAGCGTTGCAGATAGGGACACGACATCATGGATCTGGCCATTCGAGACAACATGGATTTGGAGATAGCGGTAAGGCACGATTATTGCTTGAGCATAGGGTTGATGACAAGGGACTGAATTGAGGAGATGTTGCTAGGATGCGCGCAAGTATACTGTGTCAGGGACACACACAAGCGATCAGTGCAGAGGAGGAATATTGGTTGTGATGGTGAGAGAGAGAGAGAGTTGCCAGGAGGAGCGGTGTGAGGCTTTGATAGGGGTGGAAAGGGAAAGAGAAAGTTAGGGTTAGAGGAATTATAGGTTGGGCCGATGAGGTGGGCCTATTAGGCTGCTCTTCTTTGTCTCTAGCCTCTGAAGTTGTTGTAATGAATGAGCCACAAGTGAGCCAGGATTTGACTCGCCTTGGGCTTGCTCCAAACTACGAGGTGTTCGCGAGTCTTGAGCTGTAGTTTGAGTCCTTAAGGACATGTCCAATGGATCCTACTACACAAATAAACTAGTAAAGAACAAATATACATAAATAGTTACAAGAAGATGGGAACACATGCTATTGGTGATGCCCTAGGCCTTGTTTGTTTAAGATTAACGTTGAGTTGCGTTTTGCTGTAGCAAATTTGTGACCCCCTCAAAATATGTTTTAACAAGTTTAAAAAATTATGAAAAAAATATTTTACAAACTTTAAGAAGAACTATGGAAGGCGGACAATTTCGAGACTGGGGCTTCGTCTTCGCCTCCCCCGTGCCTTCACTTGTGCCCCGCCACCGCTGCCGCGGGGGCGGCCCAGCCCTCCGTCCCCATGTCTTCCTGCTCCAGAAACCCCCCCTCCTCCTCTTAGATCTGTGTCCCGTTCCTCCCAGAAAAGTGGCAGTCGCTTGAGGATTCAGACACGTTCTTCCTCAGCCTCTTCGTCCCAGAATCGGCCGACTGCGCCCCCTTCCAAGCAGATATGAGCTTCCCAAGCTCTGCGCTGCCTCCGCCACCCCCACCTCAGCCGCTGTTGCGCCCCTGCCTGAAGAACAAAAGGAGCTTCGTAGAGGTGGTTGCCAGCGGTGGGCAGGCATTGAAAAAGGTTCGATTTGCCTACCCGTCCTCTCCGGCCCTTCCGCCTCATTCACTCCAGTGTGCTTCTCCCGATGCGGCAGTGGTCGCCGACGCCCCCTGGCAAACAGTTCTCCCCAGGCGCCGTTCACCTCCATCCCCACGCATTCATGGCTACAACTCCTCCCCACCGGCCCCCCGTCTTCACTCACCCACCAACCAAGCGCAGCGTTGCTTCCGCTGCCTTGGCTGCAACCATCGGATGGCCACGTGCCGGGAGCCTCTTCGCTGCCAGCGCTGCTGGAGGAATGGCCATAAAGCCTTCTCCTGCACAGCACGCCTTTCCCTCTCGCGCTCACCTCTTCCAACCTCTCCTATTCGCCCTGCTCCGCCTCTTCACCCTGCTCCATCCACATCGCCTCCCCCAACCCCCCTCCCCTATGGCTAGGGGTGATCCTGCCAATCGCCCACGCCGCTCGGCCGGTGTTCTCCACCGCTCCGGAGAAATGCTAGAAGCAGAAGCTGCCATCGAGGCGCGCAGGGCAGTGGTGGCCATCCACTCTGGAGGTCAGGCGGACCCGAAGCGTTGCCGGGATGCGGTGAGAATGGCGGCCTTCTACGCCGGCCGCGTTACCCGCACCCACAACGAGCTCCTCATTGCCAAGCACTTCCCGGAATCGTTCATGGTCCGTTTCCCTGCTTCTGAGCAGAGGGAAAGGGCCATTCGCTTGGGGCGCTTCACTCATAGGGCGCTCGTGGTTAACTTCCCGCCTTGGAGGCCTCACCTCTGTGAGGACCCCTCGCCGGCGAGGTACAGAGTCCGTCTCTACCTTGAAAATGTGCCCCTTTTGCCTGGAATGAGCAGACGGCTCGCCTCGTCATTGGGTCAGCCTACGCTCTGCAGGGCATTGAGGAGCGTTTCCTCAGTTCCACCCGAGATGTCACGAACTCGCTGAATGTTTTGCGCTTGGTGTGCCAATCCGGACCGCATTCCTAAGGTGTATTATCTCAGTATTGTGGACTCTCCTAGTGGAGCTGCGGCCGAGCATGACGTCAAGGTAGCTTCTACCTCTAAAGTTTTCATTCACCTCGACACTATCAAGGATTACTCTACTGGACCTCTAGGACGCACTCGCGTCTCCTACCCGGTCTAGGTGTTTGGCCGCGCCGATGGAGATCTTCCTGAAGGGAATATGCCC